>CM055754.1:12087884-12585262 GCA_029465975.1 Dallia pectoralis | reverse complement strand
TAGCAGCAGTGTGTATTCATGAGAAATGACTGATAGGTTTTTATACATTGTATACTTGACAGGGAGGTATGAACCAGTCAATAAAAATAAGTACATATTAACTGAGAAGATTTAAACATGTGCTAAACTCCTGTCCATTGTACTGTCTTCTCTTTTCACAGAGGTCACGGTGATAGGATAGGATGGAAAGGCCCAGGAAAAACATTTGAAGCCGGTGTGAAGCAAACCTTGCCCCCCCACCAATGAACTAGTACTGGTAATTTCATGTAAACTGTTGAGGGTTTCCTTCTTTAAAGAAGGCTACCTGATGAGTCCATGTTTATTCTATAACAAATCAAAAGTCACTGCGTCAGGGCTGGCAGGAAAGTGATATGAGACAGGGGGCCTGTATGGTAACTTCCTGTTGAGCTTGACTGCCAGGTTAATACTAACTACGTTTATACAATACTAAAGCATGTGAATTGTTGCTGCTTGCTCTCCCTCCCTTTAGGCATCCCCATTGCATACTATGGTGCTTGCAGCAGTAGTGTGTATTCATGAGTAATGACTGATAGGTTTAACACATTGCATACTATGGTGGTTTAACACATTGTATACTATGGTGCATGTAGCAGCAGTGTGTATTCATGAGTAATGACTGATATGTTTAACACATTTGTATACTATGGTGGTTTAACACATTGTATACTATGGTGCTTGCAGCAGCAGTGTGTATTTATGAGTAATGACTGATAGGTTTAACACATTGTATACTATGGTGCATATAGCAGCAGTGTGTATTCATGAGTAATGACTGATAGGTTTAACACATTGTATACTATGGTCCTTGCAGCATCAGTGTGTATTCATGAGTAATGACTGATAGGTTTAACACATTGTATACTATGGTGCATGCAGCAGCAGTGTCACCTCAGTTTGGCAGTTGATATCAGTACACAGTCGACTACGGGTGGCCGCAAGCACACATCATCACAATTTCAGCAGAAATTGTACGCTATCTAGTTATGTGTGCTTGACTATGGTCAAGGACACATATTGTAATCTCACATATATATTATTATTATTATATCAATTTTGTCCCCGCCTACTCCTCCCACAGTTTTTGCACTAGATGGACAAAAAAGGTGTCAAAATGTGCGTCCCGAACTCTATTTAGTTGGCATTGTTTTGTAGAAGGTTTCGTTATGTAGTTTACGAAATATTAACGATAATGTCGCTAATTAATCCCCATTGAAATACATTGACGGAATCTTCAAAACTAGAGTGTGAGAGCCAATTCAGCAGAAAATGTAGAGAACATTTGTAAACTGCTACTGCTGCCTGAGTTTCAACTCTTTACACACAAATGGCATATCAAAACGTTCATCTATTTGTGCTGTCACTCAAAATGTTCAAATATAAGCTGTAACATATATATTTATTTCGTTATGTCCTTTTGTTTCCAACTTGCGCCTCCCCATAGACATCTATAGAAACGGTGATTTTCTCCACTCTAATTTGAAAGCGATTTTTGGTGTTTTTTTGTTCGTTTGTAAATTGTGATAGCGCCTACATTTCCGGGGTTACAGATACATGTTATACATCAAAATGTCCGCCTGGTTCTTAGGATTCTCATGATGTAATTGTTTAAACTGTGTGAGTAAAACTCTGGTTAGTAGAGCTAAAAGTATACGACCATGTCTGAATCTTTTGAAATGATAGACAGTGAAGCAGCATTTTCTGGTTGTTGATTGGCTAAATAGTAGGAACATTCTGGAAGGGGCGGGGGGAGGAGGCAGCGCGCTCTGATATCGATGAGAACAGGTGTTCCTCCTGACAAAGGCATAGTTGCCTGGCCACAGCCAAATACACTGCCAGGCAACAGCCACAGACATATGCCTGCAGCAATCAAAGAATGAATGGGTAAGTTGTTTCTCTTGGTCTCTGTTTACACGTTAGCATGTTAGCTAGCGTTAGCATGTTAGCTAGCGTTAGCGCGCTAGCTAACGTTAGCATGTTAGCTAACGTTAGCATGTTAGCTAGCGTTAGCTACAGCTGCAGCATGAATGAATTGGTAAGTTCTTTCTCTGGGTCTCTGTTTACACGTTAGCATGTTAGCTAGCGTTAGCGCGCTAGCTAGCGTTAGCAGTTTATAATGCTGTTTCATATGCTACTATGGTGCATGCAGCAGTAGTGTGTATTCATGAGTAATGACTGATAGGTTTAACACATTGTATACTATGGTACATGTAGCAGCAGTGTGTATTCATGAGTAATGACTGATAGGTTTAACACATTGTATACTATGGTGCATGTAGCAGCAGTGTGTATTCATGAGTAATGACTGATAGGTTTAACACATTTGTATACTATGGTGGTTTAACACATTGTATACTATGGTGCTTGCAGCAGCAGTGTGTATTTATGAGTAATGACTGATAGGTTTAACACATTGTATACTATGGTGCATATAGCAGCAGTGTGTATTCATGAGTAATGACTGATAGGTTTAACACATTGTATACTATTGTCCTTGCAGCAGCAGTGTGTATTCATGAGTAATGACTGATAGGTTTAACACATTGTATACTATGGTGCATGTAGCAGCAGTGTGTATTCATGAGTAATGACTGATAGGTTTAACACATTGTATACTATGGTGCATGCAGCAGTAGTGTGTATTCATGAGTAATGACTGATAGGTTTAACACATTGCATAGTATGGTGCATGCAGCAGCAGTGTGTATTCATGAGTATTGACTGATAGGTTTAACCCATTGCATACTATGGTGCATGTTGCAGCAGTGTGTATTCATTGGTAATGACTGATAGGTTTAACACATTGTATACTGTGGTGCTTGCAGCAGTAGTGTGTATTCATGAGTAATGACTGATAGGTTTAACACATTGTATACTATGGTGGTTTAACACATTGTATACTATGGTGCATGTAGCAGCAGTGTGTATTCATGAGTAATGACTGATAGGTTTTTATACATTGTATACTTGACAGGGAGGTATGAACCAGTCAATAAAAATAAGTACATATTAACTGAGAAGATTTAAACATGTGCTAAACTCCTGTCCATTGTACTGTCTTCTTTTTCACAGAGGTCACGGTGATAGGATAGGATGGAAAGGCCCAGGAAAAACATTTGAAGCCGGTGTGAAGCAAACCTTGCCCCCCCCACCAATGAACTATTACTGGTAATTGAATGTAAACTGTTGAGGGTTTCCCTTCTTTGAAGAAGGCTACCTGATGAGTCCATGTTTATTCTATAACAAATCAAAAGTCACTGCGTCAGGGCTGGCAGGAAAGTGATATGAGACAGGGGGCCTGTATGGTAACTTCCTGTTGAGCTTGACTGCCAGGTTAATACTAACTGTACGTTTATACAATACTAAAGCATGTGAATTGTTGCTGCTTGCTCTCCCTCCCTTTAGGCATCCCCCCATTGCATACTATGGTGCTTGCAGCAGTAGTGTGTATTCATGAGTAATGACTGATAGGTTTAACACATTGCATACTATGGCGCAGCAGCAGCAGTGTCACCTCAGTTTGGCAGTTGATATCAGTACACAGTCGACTAAGGGTGGCCGCAAGCACACATCATCACAATTTCTGCAGAAATTGTACGCTATCTAGTTATTATTATTATTATTATATCACTTTTGTCCACCCCTACTCCTCCCACAGTTTTTGCACTAGATGGACAAAAAAGGTGTCAAAATGTGCGTCCCGAACTCTATTTAGTTGGCATTGTTTTGTAGAAGGTTTCGTTATGTAGTTTACGAAATATTAACGATAATGTCGCTAATTAATCCCCATTGAAATACATTGACGGAATCTTCAAAACTAGAGTGTGAGAGCCCATTCAGCAGAAAATGTAGAGAACATTTGTAAACTGCTACTGCTGCCTGAGTTTCAACTCTTTACACACAAATGGCATATCAAAACGTTCATCTATTTGTGCTGTCACTCAAAATGTTCAAATATAAGCTGTAACATATATATTTATTTCGTTATGTCCTTTTGTTTCCAACTTGCGCCTCCCCATAGACATCCATAGAAACGGTGATTTTCTCCACTCTAATTTGAAAGCGATTTTTGGTGTTTTCTTGTTCGTTTGTAAATTGTGATAGCGCCTACATTTCCGGGGTTACAGATACATGTTATACATCAAAATGTCCGCCTGGGTCTTAGGATTCTCATGGTGTAATTCAGAGCTGTGCTCGAGACCACCTAAAGCGAGACCGAGACGAGACCGAGACCGAAGGGGGCCGAGACCGAGACGAGACCAAGACCGAAGGGGGCCGAGACCGAGACGAGACCAAGACCGAAGGGGGCCGAGACCGAGACGAGACCGAGACCGAAGGGGGCCGAGACCGAGACGAGACCGATACCAAAGGGGGACGAGACCGAGACCAGTCATATCAACACTAAATAATATGACATGTTTTTGTCCAATGACCAATGTAAAAAAACACTTGACCAACAGCATCAGATCATCTACTGTGTTGTCATCCTGAATTAAATGAATTTTATTAAAAGAGTATGTAGGCCTATTTATTGTCTTATGTAAACATAAAATACGAAAATAAAACCATGATTTTAAAATGCACAGGCTATGATATTAAAATTTCCAAAAATCGAATAAATGAAAATCCATCAAACTGTATGTCCTATGTTGATGTAGTAAATGCTAACACATTTTAGATCACAAGCGACTTGCAATCAAATGATTTGCGCATGATTGGCCGATAAACAAATCTATTTATAATTATTTATCCGTCCACAGGCACGCAGCTTCAGTTGTTTGTCTGCTTGAGCAGGACACGCAAACGAACCGGTTGCACTGCGAACAGTGTTCATTATTGTTACGAGTGCACATGAGACAGCAGCAAACTAACCCGGTTGAACTGCGCACAGTGTTCATATAGATCAGACCAAAACCCTTCCAGTTTAATAAAGATCGGACCAAAACGGGTTCAGTTTCATATAGATCGGACCATAACCGTTCCAGTTTTATGCTCTTTTTGCCGTATGCCCCCGGACTTATGTATGTCCCACGTCCTTCTGTGTGCATGAGTAATTTCATTTATCGCCCATTTGTAGTTAGCCTATTAATAATTATTGTTTATATTCGTTTAATTTCGATACAAAACAATATTTTGTTGAAGTCTCTTGTAGGCTATATGAGTACACTGTGGTTCATTCGTTATTAATTATTGAGTGCAATAGGCGCATGACACATGAATGGGGCTGTATGTATTTGGCGGAATTCGTTCTGTTTATTTAGTGAAACATATTTCTTTATAAACGTACCTCTTTTTTTGTAGTTCAACCAAGCCAATCAGACTATTGTCTATATGTGTTCTCGTAGTATTTGTCTGTGTATCGCCCATTCAACCATTGCCATATAGGCTCAGTGAAGTGTGATCGGTGTCTGGGTACAGGAATTAGGGTACCAACGCCCAGCGGCGTGGGATTTTGGCGACAGGAAGGCAGTTTAGGTATCAAAAACATGTAAATAGTAGTTTTATATATTGTTCGGTTTGTGATTTTGCAATTCTGAAAACGGGACAAGGTAAAATGCACGTATTTAGGAAAAGTCATGGAAGGACGTCGGCTGTAGCTTTTCAACATTATGTATTTTAATTACTAACCGCTGTGTGTTTTCGGACAAATTATTTATTTGTGCTCAATGTACTGAATATAGGCAAAACGAATATATTGGCTGATTGTGCAGACATGATCGAGCATATGTTTAAGATTGAAGTATTTACGTGAATGGGTGCACCCTCTAGCGACGCTGGGGGTGGGCTTTTCTTCAAAAGTAGATAGCCATTGGCGGGATAAGCCACATCAGAAAAAAACAGTCTGACTCTGGACGAAATACAGCCAATGGAAATACAGCCTCTACATGTCATACTTAAATATTTTTCTAGAAAAAATTGTGGGCGATAATTTCTACGCTGGTCTCGGCTGGTCTCGGAAGAATTTACGAGTCCTTACTGTCCGAGACCGAGTCGAGACCGAGTCCAAATGTAACCGAGACCGAGACGAGACCGAGACCTTAAAAAGTGGTCTCGAGACCGGTCTCGAGACCGAGACCGGTCTCGAGTACTACAGCTCTGGTGTAATTGTTTAAACTGTGTGATTAAAACTCTGGTTAGTAGAGCTAAAAGTATACGACCATGTCTGAATCCCATTCGTTTGACACAGACACTAAACAGGAGGAACATTCTGGAAGGGGCGGGGGGGGAGGAGGCAGCGCGCTCTGATATCGATGAGAACAGGTGTTCCTCCTGACAAAGGCATAGTTGCCTGGCCACAGCCAAATACACTGCCAGGCAACAGCCACAGACATATGCCTGCAGCAATGAAAGAATGAATGAATTGGTAAGTTGTTTCTCTTGGTCTGTGTTTACATGTGAGCATGTTAGCTAGTTTTAGCGCGCTAGCTGGCGTTAGCATGTTAGCTAGCGTTAGCGCGCTAGCTAGCGTTAGCATGTTAGCTAGCGTTAGCGCGCTAGCTAGCGTTAGCTACTACTTTAAGTGTATGCATACATTCAGACAGCCTGCAGCCATGAATGGATAGGTAAGTTCTTTCTCTGGGTCTCTGTTTACACGTTAGCATGTTAGCTAGCGTTAGCGCGCTAGCTAGCGTTAGCATGTTAGCTAGCGTTAGCATGTTAGCTAGCGTTAGCGCGCTAGCTAGCGTTAGCTACTACTGTAGTAATGAGTAATGACTGATAGGTTTAACACATTGTATACTATGGTGCTTGCAGCAGTAGTGTGTAGTCATGAGCAATGACTGATAGGTTTAACACATTGGATACTATCTTGCATGCAGCAGCAGTGTGTATTCATGAGTATTGACTGATAGGTTTAACCCATTGCATACTATGGTGCATGTTGCAGCAGTGTGTATTCATGAGTAATGACTGATAGGTTTAACACATTGTATACTATGGTGCATGCAGCAGCAGTGTGTATTCATGAGTAATGACTGATAGGTTTAACACATTTGTATACTATGGTGATTTAACACATTGTATACTATGGTGCATGTAGCAGCAGTGTGTATTCATGTGTAATGACTGATATGTTTAACACATTGTATACTATGGTGCTTACAGCAGTGTGTATTCATGAGTAATGACTGATAGGTTTAACACATTGTATACTATTGTGCATGCAGCAGCAGTGTGTATTCATGAGTAATGACTGATAGGTTTAACACATTGTATACTATTGTGCATGCAGCAGCAGTGTGTATTCATGAGTATTGACTGACAGGTTTAACACATCACATACTATGGTGCTTGCAGCAGTAGTGTGTATTCATGAGTAATGACTGATAGGTTTAACACATTGCATACTATGGCGCAGCAGCAGCAGTGTCACCTCAGTTTGGCAGTTGATATCAGTACACAGTCGACTACGGGTGGCCGCAAGCACACATCATCACAATTTCTGCAGAAATTGTACGCTATCTAGTTTGCTTTTGATATAATATATTTAAGTATGTGCAATACCATCCGATTGTGTAAAATATTTATAACCAAGTTTAATGAAGAGAGATTTATTGACAGACCTTACGCTGAACCTAAACGGATGTATAGTCATTTCACAAAAAACTGTCAAAAACCTTGGAGTGACCCTTGACCCGGATCTCTCATTTGACGATCACATAAAATATATTTCAAGGACAGCATTTTTCCATCTTCGGAATATTGCAAAAATCTGAAATTATTTATCAAAAATTGATGCAGAAAAACTAATCCATGCTTTTGTTACCTCAAGATTAGATTATTGCAATGTTCTATTCTCTGGTTACCCTGATAAATCAATAAACAAACTTCAATTAGTACTTAATACGGCTGCTAGAATCTTAACTAGAACTAAGAAGTTTGACCATATTACCCCAGTTTTAGCCTCTTTACATTGGCTGCCTGTTAAGGCTAGGGCAGACTTTAATAAAGCTTTAAATAAATTTGCTCCCACCTACCTCGCTGAATTAGTCCAGTCATACATACCCACGCGTAACCTTAGATCAAAGGATGCTGGTCTCCTAATTGTACCTAAAATTTCTAAACAAACAGCTGGAGGTAGAGCCTTCTCCTATAGAGCTCCTCTATTATGGAATGAGTTGCCAATCTGGGTTAGAAATGTAAATTCTGTTAAAACCTTTAAATCACAATTAAAAACATCTTTTCAGTAATGTCTATGGTTGAGTGTTATATGGCCCAGGGTACGAAGGTGAACGGAAGGCTCGGATCTCATTCTGCCCTGCTGTCTTTGCCTTGCGGGTTCACATCTCCCCTGGGGTGTCCTCTCGATTGCTGCCTGGGGGGTGGAGTCACTGGCTCGCTATGGTTCCCTGTTGTTGCCGCTCGAGTAGCTTTTTGAGCAAAAACGATACCTCCAGGCTGCTGCCTGGGGGTGGAGTCACTGGCTCGCTATAGCTCTCCTTTGTTCGCTCAATCCGAGTAGCTAGTGAATAAACTCTGATTATCCCAGTTAACTGTGGGGAGGAGTCACTGGTTCGCTATAGCTCTCCTTTGTTCGCTCAATCCGAGTAGCTGGTGAATTAAACTCTGACTATCCCAGTTAACTGTGGGGAGGAGTCACTGTGTCGCTATAGTGCTCCGTTGCAGCCTCAATTCGAGTTTTTTTGTGAGCAAAAACTAAACCTCCCATATGCTCCTTGGAGTGTGGATGTCACTGGCTCGCTATAGCTCTTGTTTGTTCCACCAGCTCGAGTAACTTTGTGAGCAAAAACTAAACCTGCCCGAGTGGTCATGGTCGATTGGCGTCCCTGGGTTGATGCTCGGCATAGTGGGTGGGTGTTTTCCGGCCTATTGGGCCCTGTTTCGGGGTTTACCCTGTTCAGGGCCCCAGCTTCACTGGACCCCCCTGTCTCATTCTAAGATCTATGCTGCTATATTATGGTGCCGGGGACGTAGGGAACCAGGGTGTCTAACCTTTCCTGTGTCCTGTCTCTACTAACATCTGTCTGGACTTGTCCTGGGTTTACCCGTTCATGGCCATTGTCTCACTAACCCCCCTGTCTCCTTTTAAAGTATTATGTTCGGTATACTATTGTGCCGGGAACTAGTGTCCAACCTTTCCCTGTGTTTGTGTCCACTTCTGTCAGGGGGACCGCTCCAGCTTGGAGCATATGCTGGATACTCCCTGGGGCCCCTGACTGTGCGGCTGACGGAACAGCTGATGCAACCGGAGCTTCTTCCTCCAAGCCTATCACACCCATCATCCCTCCCGGTCATCCCAGACTATTTTGTTTCTCAGATATTCACACCTCGCTTGTTGTATTGTCATGAACTGACCCAGCCCAGCCAGAAGAGGACTGGTGATCCCTCAGAGCCTGGTTCCTCTCTAGGTTTCTTCCTAAAGCTGTCTTTCAGGGAGTTTTTCCTAGCCGCCGTGTATCAACTTGTTCAACTTGTTTTTTTGTTCAACTTGCTCTGTTGGATTCAGGCTGGTGATTGTTAAAGCACTTTGTGACAACTTTGTTGTAAAAAGGGCTTTATAAATAAATTTGATTGATTGATTTCTTTTAATTAATGTAAACAGTTTAAACTGATATCAACCTCAGTCTGTTGGCAGCGATTTCTGAATCTTCTTGCTCTTATTTTAAAACAAGCTTACCAAGAACTTCCAGTGCTGGTTGTTCACATTGACAAAAGATATGACTGTAAAAGTCTGTAAAAGTCACCTAAATGAAGATAGATGTTAACACTGGTAAACATGTGACATGTTCAAGTACAAGAAATCTTTTTTCTATTAGGTTTAATGCATGTTTATTGGCATGCATGAAGTTGTAAATATTGCAGTTATAATTGGGGACACAGCAGGATTTAAGATCTTTTGTATTGTTTTGACAATTTATGGTGATGGGAGATGCAGTGTGCAACAGCAGTGCTAGGACTTAAGCCAATATTTACATTTTGATGGCAGATGCAGGACATGGGACAAAGGAATTGACCAAAGTAAAACAAGTGGATCAAAAATATTTTGTTTTCTTTGTTTGGCCCACTGCTCCTTACAGTGGTCCATGGATTCTCATATGCTTCATTGGTCTTTCAAGCATTTCCTCTGGCAAGTTTCTCCTTAAAATGTGCTCCCTGTACTTTCCTTGAGGGGATGTATGTTGCTTCCTAATGAAGGCTGCAGGTCGGAGACTTTTTCACTATCCCAAACCACTGCTCCACGTATGTGTTTGTCTCCCTTGTCTTGTGTGCTATCACTACTTTGTCATTACCCAAGACATACCTTTGTGACGCTCGGGCTCACAGGCAGGTAGCAGGTAGAGGACACAGGCACAGAGAATTATATAAATGAGGTCTTTATTGCAAGACTTGCAACGCAAGACTCACCGCGATAACTTCGGGGATAACAAAAGAAACAAACGGAAGACCATACCGGTCACGGGTATACACAGGGGCTCAGGTTTGACACACAAACGTAACACCATTAACGGGCAATGTTCCGACCCTGACAAACAGAAGATCCAGGACTTAAATAATATGCCTAATAGGCTAAACCGGGACAGGTGTGTAAACGACTCAGCAGATGCCAATGTCTCTGATTGTCTCTCTCCCCGCTGACAAGGGGTAAAGTGCCAATACTGGCATAGAGGAGGGCTGAGGGAGGAATAGCCCTCTGGTCCTTACAACCTTTTGAGGTCACCTAGGAGGACACCACTCCAGAGGGGATATAGTCCAAGGTAATGAGAAAATAGCACTTCTAACAGCTGTGGGCAGTAATAGCTGTTGCTCTGTGCTCCTTGGGTCATCTCTGCTTCGACTTCTCCTTTGGATTTTTCAAACACCACTCTAAATTCCTTTGTAAATGGAGATTTAGAAAGGATGGTGTTTGCATTTTGTGGCATCTGGATTTCAATTGGCTTCCCTTTAACCTCACGGATATACTCTTGCTCAATGTTTTGCTCATGTCCTCCGCCATAAAGACAACACACATGTGGTGAAATATATCCAGACTGCTTTCAAAGGATTTACAGTTTAACGATGCGCAAAAAGTGTACACTGCAAACTCCTTCAGGCCCTTGTCAGCTGTTTTCCTTCCGAAAGAACCTGAGACTGCCTTGATAATGTGAGCCAAACAGAGGTGGATGATTGTTCGATGTTTGATGTCTTTCCTTGACAGCTTCTTCATGAGGGTTTGGTGAGCCTTTTCCCGATAGGTACTTACATTCTCTTTGTTGAATGCCAGCACAACACTTTGTATTAGGGCCCAACTGTAGTCAGTCTCCACTTGACTGACTCTGATGGATGTAACTTTACTCATTTTTGCAATCGTCTGCATGAGCCAAAATGTTACATTTGGAATGGTGTGGTCATTTGTCACCATTTCTGTGACTGGCAGAGGGGGCCTGTCTTTTCCCTTCCCTGGCAAAGCAAGACAGTAGTAGAACACTCTTTTATTCAGTGGTGTAATGGTCCCTGGAAAAGTGGGTGTACTCTCAGTTTTCACCTTTTTTTTTAAGTAGTCCAGAAAAAAGCCCTGTTTTAGAAACAGTGACATGTAAGAATATGATTTAGTTTACCCCAAAATCTGTCATTTTGGCAGCGTTGGTAGGCGGAAGGATGGAGCCAGACAACTCACGGGAATAGGTTTAACAACCAATGTCTTTTAATGACCACGGAACAATCCGTGGTTCTTTCCCGAAGGTAAAGAAGATGGCGTGATGCAGCGCCCAACAGTAAACTACTCCTCACTTGGAGTTATCGAAATGAATGACCGAGCTCGCAAAGAGACTCGGTAACAGTAAACAAAATTAAACGTATAACAATTCCACACAAAGACAACCAAAACACAGGGAGCTTATATACACCTCTAATGAGGTAATGGACATCAGGTGAGTGATGACGAGCCTGAACAAGGTGTGCAGGAAGGGAGGGGATTCGGTGATGACTAATAGGCCGGGGAGGACGACCGCCGAATGCCGCACGCAGGTGGAGCTGCCGCTTCCCCTGTAGGAGTCGTGACACATTTCTACTTGCTCACTATTATAAAATGATCATGACTTGATTAGGAGCAGTTTGTAGTTACTACTGGTCACACAAGCAGCCTGGATGAATGTAAAATGTATTTATAATGAGGATTATTTTTTCGATTATTTTTTGCACATTTATTTAAATAAATTACTTTAAATCTGAAGTTGACAATGCATCCTTGTTCATATTTCATCTTAAATAAAACACACAAATCATTCTCTTCCAAACCAATCAGATAAACTTAAAAGTGCACTGTCATAAAATTTAAATTATTTGGTTTTCAATAGCTGAACACAATTTTTATAGAATACTTTGTTAGATATATATAAATATCGCTACAAATATTGAATATCATCATTTTTTGAATTAATGCTTTGTTTTGAACATGTTCATTTACCGGTAAATCATTCAACAAAATAATATGTTACAACAATATTTAGTTAACAATTAACAAAAATATATGCATTAACAGGGCTCTCAAGTTTTGAAGACAGGCAAGAGTGACATATCGCTCCCCGCCCGCCGCCCTCGAGGGAATGGGTGTGTTTCATAAATTATATTATTATTAGTGTTTTTGTTGTTATTAATAATTGCTCAGACTTGCAGAAGAAAATATTTGACACATGGCACTGACAGTTCACCCAAATACAAAGTATTTATTCAATTTCTGTGTGTGTGTGTGTGTGTGTGCGTGTGTGTGTGCGTCCGCGTGCAAGATTATGACTGGTGTTGTTTATTGTAGGTGTTTGTTGCCTTTTTGGACTCCTTTATCATGTGTGGTGTTGGCTCCCATTTGAAGCAGTTCGGCTCAAGCCCAGCCTTTTTCATGATGTCCCATCCAGAGATAAGCTGTTTCAAGTTGAGGTTTTGTTCAAACCGACCATCGAAAATACCCTCTCGGCATCAGCATTTGAATGTGGAAGAACTACAACCAAGGCTGCAATCTTTGATCCTTTAATCCTCCCAAATTGGTTCAAGCCAGTCACCTTTAAAAAAGGAACCAGGGGCCTCTATTACTCAATTTCTTTCCTTTCATCATAATTAATATTGAGCAAGTCATGTTGTGTGCAAAATATTTCTTTGTTGAGGACATTCTTTCCCAAAACTCCTCAACGTCAAAGAGTGTTGGGTCCTGAGGCATGGCAATGTCCATGAGTTGGTACTCCATAAACTCCTCACTTACTTGGTCTTGTTCCTTAGGGTCGTGAAAAGGAAGGAGTTCCTGAAATCTTAAAAAGACCACATGTGTACAAGACTGATTAGAATACAGTGACAGACAGATTTGTTTTGTGATCATGATCATTAACCTTAAAAATATATAATCCGAATGTGAAAACCCTTGCCTGTATACAAAGTATAGGGCAACTTCAACCCCACTCTCAGCTCTCAGCAAACAACAAATTGTGCATGCTTCAGGAGAGAATCTTTCAATGGGAGTTTCTCCATGGCATACTCCACAGCTCTGACCAAGAAGGCCAGTGCTGCCTGCTGGAATTGTTGAGGCTTCTGTGGTGTGACCTCTCCAGCCTCAAGGAGCCTGTTGAGCGTAGCTCTGGTGGTGAAACCCACATTGAATTTTTCTCCTGACAGTGCGACAGAAGACATATAGAAAGTTAGTCAAATACAGGCATCTTATAGTATTTCTCTGGGTTATACCAGTTTCATGTTTCAAGTTTATTGTCATATAATCATATTAAATAATATTTATCAGTCATGGTAATTTGTTGTGCTCAAAAGTAATCTCAACTTTTTAGATTTTCTTTTATATATAAAGTACATAAATAGTCGAGGTAAAATAAAAAAAGATACATTTTGAGGTGAAGGATTAATTCTAAAAAGTGACAAGTGTGGCATTTAGGAGAGTGAGATGGTTGAGTAGAGTTCAGCATCCAGGATAGAAGCTGTCTCTGAATCTACTAGTGCTGTTTCTGATGCTCTTATGTTCTACCAGATGACATAGGGGTGAATATATTGTGACTGATATACTTTTGACAATGTATTGTATTTATTTTCCTTCATCAGCAAGACAACTAAATCCATAGAAAAGGTGTATTTGTAGTAACATTAAAAAGGGAGATCATGACTTACCGTACTCACGTGCTCAAAGTGATGCTCAAAACTTTTGGAAGAATGCACCAGAATCACATGAACAATTCCAGGAGATGCTTCTTTTTCATTTGTTGTTGCGTTGAAACTTACCCAGATACAATTATGCTATTTTCTGATTGGCTATTTTGTGGCCTGTTTCTTTTATTTTGTTTGGCTGAGAAGTGGCAGACCATTGACTGTAGGGCTAGACTGAAGAACTCCAGGGGAGACGCGCTTGATTAGTGCCGGTTCCATAATGAGAGCTGCGCGGCCAGAGAAATGTTGGGCGCTGCGGCAAATTAAATATATTATAGATATTTTTTTCCGAGTGAGAAATACAATGTGTGGCGGGAGTGCGTGACAAAACACTGAAATGAGTGACTGTCACGCTCAATGCGTGACACTTGAGAGCCCTGCATTAACACCACATCAAAAGTGATATACTCTCTCAACCCAGCACTGGGTTTCTGACCTTTGCTCATACTACAGTATATTCCAGACAAATTTGCTTTCTGCAGGAGCTTTCACACTGCACTGTCTAGAACGCACAGAAGAGGCAGCCGATGGCTCTTCAACCAGGTCCTTGTATATTTTCTAGGATCAAACTTGGAAGTTGGTGGGCCGTTGATATTAATTATCATCAAGTTTGATATGTTTGAGATCAGAAGGACAGCCCTCTTGTCTGAGCTTATATTGTTCATAAGGCTAAAATTCCTCACACTCTGACAGGGAATGTGTTCATACAGTTCATAAGTGGCTTTAGATCCTTGGGCTCACTACTGGGCTCTTCCAGTAGGTCCCACATCCCATTCAGTGCTTGGTCTGTGCACAAGTTAAATCGCTTGCACAGTCGCTTAACTTGTTCTTCACCATGGCGGATGCTGGGCTTTGATGGTCATTTACTCTGATCAAGGATGCTGAGGTCCATGATGGTCTCATCTTCAAAAGACAAACGTTTCTCCTGATTGTTCACAAGGCTTTGTAAGAACTGGCCTGGATTGATAGACTTCAGCTTTGCATTTGTTTTCAGGGCTATAGACCGATACTCCCCAGTCTGTTTTGCTTCTAAAGCCTCACTATATTTCTCACCTGGAATCTCTTTGAATGACTGGATCACTCTGATTGAGCGTTTCAGCAGATGCTCGGCTCTGAGTAGAGTTATAGAACGAGACTGTCCTCCTGTGACAGGAGACTTAGTTCATGGAGAGTGTCGTACATGAGGCCAAGGTCACAAATTAATTCTGGACTTTGAACACGGTCTAACAAACCTCTGTACATCTGCCTCTCTTTGGTGGACCTTATCTCATCACTGCAAGCATTTTTAAAGTGCTGCTCAAGAGCTCCCAGGGATGTCCAAACAGCACGAACAGTCTGAAAGCTACTGGCCACCCAGCGTACATCAAGATTCTGCCAATGTGAAGAAGTTGTGAGCCTACTTCAGCTGCTGCATTTACAAGTTCACGTTCATTTTAGTTTGACACACTATACAGAGAGCATAGCTTCTGGATAAAAGTTTTAAAGTGATTGACAGACTTTACCTCATCAACTGCATTTGACACAGCAAGTTCAAGTCTATGGTTCATGCAGTGCCATACAAAAAGCTTTGGGAATCTCGAAGTCAGTCTTGTTGCTACTCCTGACTTCTTTCCTAGCATGACACTGGCTCCATCAGATACAAATGTTACCCAGTTTTCATGAAGCCACTCTTCTGTAAAGCCAGCATTAGTTAAACAGGTGGGTAACGCCTGTGCTATGCCATCTGCTCTCTGATTTTCCAGTTCAACAATTTCCAGGAATACGAATTATGCTTTAATAGAAACTGTCATGACCGCTTTGTGACTTAAAGAAGATGCCTTGTCAATTAGGACAGCTAACTTAGTGGATGATGCTATAATACTACTGATGATTTTGCTCTGCATCTCACTAGCAACATGTTGTATTATTTGTGTTGCACTGTAACGTGAATGAAGTATTGAGCCCATTTTACACCATTCAGTTCCTGCAGCTCAATGAGGCTCTCATGGTCAGAAAGGGTCGGTTCTTTTTGGCCAGATGGTAGGCTGTTCGAAACACAGCTTCAGTTTCCTTCATGTAGGACTCAGTCATAGTCTCCACTGCATTCTCAATGGCAGCTTCTTTCTGTTGCTCTTCCACCTTCACAGCCTGAGTGTGGGCCTTGGACAACGCATGTTTCCTCACCTTATTTCTCAAGACTGACAAACCTGTTGTTCTACTTCCCTGGCCAGACACTTGAATTTCAAAGTTCATCCATTCTCTTGAGAGCGATACACCTTGGTCCTTGTCGATCCCAATGGAGTTCACACTGCTACAGACCAGACATCCTGCGAAGCATAAACAAACAATGTAACTACTCCTGTATCCACAGCTGTACGTGTGCATGGTCCATTACACAGACAGGTATCTGTGCCCACTGTTTCAGAAGTTACCCAAACTAGCAATCTACATAATCTCACCCAATTTTTTGTTTTTGGATCCCAAGTCTTGAAGTCTTCTGTTTGTTTATCACTCCACAGGTCTAGCCAGTCATTATTGATGTCTACAGAAACAACAATAATAACTAGATAGCGTACAATTTCTGCTGAAATTGTGATGATGTGTGCTTGCGGCCACCCGTAGTCGACTGTGTACTGATATCAACTGCCAAACTGAGGTGACACTGCTGCTGCTGCGCCCATAGTCAAGCACACATAATAATAATATATATGTGAGATTACAATATGTGTCCTTGACCATAGTCAAGCACACATAATAATAATAATAATAATATATATGTGAGATTACAATATGTGTCCTTGACCATAGTCAAGCACACATAATGATAATAATAATATATATGTGAGATTACAATATGTGTCCTTGACCATAGTCAAGCACACATAATAATAATAATAATATATATGTGAGATTACAATATGTGTCCTTGACCATAGTCAAGCACACATAATAATAATATATATGTGAGATTACAATATGTGTCCTTGACCATAGTCAAGCACACATAATAATAATATATATGTGAGATTACAATATGTGTCCTTGACCATAGTCAAGCACACATAATAATAATATATATGTGAGATTACAATATGTGTCCTTGACCATAGTCAAGCACACATAATAATAATAATAATATATATGTGAGATTACAATATGTGTCCTTGACCATAGTCAAGCACACATAATAATAATAATAATATATATGTGAGATTACAATATGTGTCCTTGACCATAGTCAAGCACACATAATAATAATAATATATATGTGAGATTACAATATGTGTCCTTGACCATAGTCAAGCACACATAATTATGCATCTCCCTGTCTCTCTCTCACACACACACACACACATACTGGTTTTTATGGTTTAGCAGGACATTTGATTCAAAACCAGTATTTTGGTGGTTTAGAGGGACTCATGATTCTGGTTGTCCTACTGTCTAAAGACAAACATCTAACTACTGCATCTGATCTCAGGAACAACAATCTCACTTCAAAATAACATTTAACAATTTAGTTCATGTTAAAGTGACAACCTGAAATTTCACAGGGTTACGGGGACAGGGCGGGACAAGCAGAAATAGAGTTTAATGGGACGTCCCTGGTTTAGCTGGACTTTGTCTCACACACATACACAGACATGACAGGTCCCTGAACTAAGATGACACCAATGGTTTAGCTGGACTTTGTCACACACAGACATGACAGGTCTCTTAACTAAGAGGACACCAATGGTTTAGCTGGACTTTGGCTCACACACACACAGAGACATGACAGGTCTCTAACCTAAGAGGACAACAATGGTTTAGCTGGACTTTGGCTCACACACTCACACTGCCATGACAGGTCCCTGAACTAAGAGGACACCAATGGTTTAGCTGGACTTTGGCTCTCACACACACCCACACACACCCACACATGACAGGTCCCTGAACTAAGAGGACACCAATGGTTTAGCTGGATTTTGGCTCTCACACACACACACATGACAAGTCCCTGAACTAAGAGGACATCAAAGGTTTAGCTGGACTTTGGCTGACACATACACACACACACACCCACGACAGGTCCCTGAACTAAGAGGACACAAATGGATTAGCTGGACTTTAGCTCACACACACACACACACACGACAGGACCCTGAAATAAGAGGACACCAATGGTTTAACACTAGGACCGCCAACAGCGCGGTTAATCACCTATTTGTGGTCATTTAAATCACATGCCTAGGTGTGTATGGGTTTATCCCCCCTTTGTGGTAAGCCTATTGATTATTATAGTTTGTTTGTTTCATTGCGATACAAAACGATACTTTGTTGAAGACTCTTGTAGGCTATATCAATACACGGATGTTTATTCGTTATTAATTATTGAGTGCAATAGGCTACATGACACATGAAATAATATGATGGATTAACATCAGTGTTAGCGGTGAAAAATCATATAAAGGTAATATGCTGGTTATTTTGTTCCTCTCCAAATAAAAAACTGTAGGCTACAGTTAGTTACATTGTCATGGATAGGCTTATGGTGTGTATTTCGTATAATCAATAATTAATTTAACCAGGATATAATACATATTTTGTTGTAATACATTAGAATATCATAAGACGCTGGATCAATGTCTTTGTTTGGTAAAGTATTCCGCCAAAATCAAATTTATGGACTGTAGGCTTTACATAGATGTAATTGGATGAATTTGTTCTGTTTATTTATTGAAACATATATTTCTTTATCAACTTACCTCTTTATTCTAGTTCATTCAAATTCAACCAAGCCTCGCAATCTTTCAACTGTGCGTATCGCCCATTCAACCACTGACGTCATAGGTTTAGTGTGGTGTGATTGATATCTGTACCGCAATTATCGCCTTTTATGTACCAACGCCCAGCAACGTGTGGTTTTGGTGTCTGGAAGGCAATTTAGGCATCGAAAAAAACATGTAAATACTAAATAGTAGTTTATATAGTTTTCAGTTTGTGATTTAAAAAAAGGTAAAATGCACTTATTTAGGAAAAGTCATGGAAAGACAGGCTGTACCTTTTCAACATTGTATATCTATTTTAATTACTAACCGCAACGCCCGCGGGCTGTTGGCGCTCCTAGTGTTAAGGGGATGAAAATGGCTCTGGCACTCCTATAGTGTTAACTAGACATTGGCTACGTTCACACTGCAGGGCTTAATGCTCAATTCCGATTTTTAGAAAAATAACATGCCCTTTTGTGAATGCCTGCCAATGCCAAATCTAAATATCAGTAACATTTATGAATAATAACCTTTCACCTGATGACGACGACCTCATCATAACGCATTTCTTTTATTACTAGAGGATATTTTCAGCACTGGTAAGTGCTGTTTCATTCTCAGCAAAGTGATTTTGATGTTTATTTACTAATTATTATTTTACAAAAACGATGTGATGTGAAGAGAGCATGCAGATATGTTGTTTATACTGCTGTTATAGCCTGTAGTGTAGAAGTAACGTTAGCGTGCTGTTTGAGGGAGAAAAGTTCACAGGCATCGAGGGCTCTGGTCTTTTTGTTGTTATTTGACTAAACTATTATTATATTACAGTATTTTTTACACGTAGAGTTCCTTAAAAATAATTATCACAACACTGGTAAGGCTTATTCAGATTTTCCCATTCTCTTAATTATCATTATAAAAATAAAAACTATTCAGAAATGAATATTTTTTTCATACAATAGCAACAGTGTTTACAAAGGCAAGACCACTATAGCCTGTGAACACAATAATATCTCTCTGGAAAGAAATGTAAAAATATCAAATAATCAATCAACATCCAACTACATCTCATAGTCACAATGCAATTTGAAATCATTATCACAGTATTGTATTCTGTAGACACACAAACACCTCTGTCTATATAGATTTTTACCCCTGCCATGGCCACCATCATCATATCGCCCAAATAATGTTGTTTTTCTCAGATAAATGTACTTTTTGAATCTGGTATCTTATTTTCTCTACCTGCAGCTCTTGGTGTGGGAGCATCTCCCTGACGCCCTCTTATTTTCTTGGAGCAGTCAGCCTTGGCAGGTCAGTGAGCAAGTTCCAAACACTGTCAGAAATATTTACATATTGTCATGGTCTCATAACAATTGTTTAATCAGCTAATATATCTCCTATATGTTTGTTGTTTTAATGTCTACAGTCTGCAGTCAACTCCAGAATCAGCAGCAGCAGCAACAACAGCAAAGGCAGCATACTCAGTCAAGGACTGCTGTATTTGTTTCTGTTTAATGTAATTATTAATGTAACTCTTGTATTTTTGTAATTCAGTTTTTGCCATCAAAATAGACACATGCTGAGATGAATTGAATAAAACTATTGTACTGTATAAAAAATGGGCCACGTCGATTTTACTATAACGTTTTCTATAGTTTTTACTATAACAGCTGTTCTTAATTATTCTGTAGAACAGAGAAGAAAAAGACATTAGGTTGAGACAACTTTTTAAACGTTTCTAATTATTAGGTGGACAGAAAATCTTTTTTAACTTTTAAACTTAAAATTGTCTTTTCTATTCTGTTTCTTTTTCAAAACTGCATCACATCATCTGCTGCCGTATCACTACATAATCATCCGTATCGAAATGCAAATCAGCAAGAAATGCTTCACAATATATTTCTGTATTGATATTTTGAGCACCGCTATTTAAAGCCTTGTTTAATGTGCCCCTTTTATACTTTGAGCACCTGCCCCTCCTAAGGTCTCTGCACGGCCCTGCTTCTTACCGCTGCAGACGCTTACATGGTGTGTCCACTCAATCGACGAACAAACACGTTAGTCACCAACACCACTTAATCAAATTTCTTTTGATGGCTATAGCTACACCCAAAAGTTTGGTTTCAAAAAAGGCCTTTTGGCAACTTAAGTATTCATGTTAATAATCCAGCAAACAACACTCAAAAAGATCCCTAGGGCTGGCTTTCCAGAATTCAATAACAAAAAACACTGCTATGGTTGCAGTAAATGACGCATTTTGTCCATTTGCAAACAGAACTCAGCGAAAGTAATCTCAGTAATAAGCATCTTGAAAACCGCAAACATTGTTAATAAACGCTTTGTACACTTGATTTGCATTGAAAACTGACTTTCATATACAAATCAAGGATTAGGATTTATTATTTGACTATTAAATTATATAATGCTCAACATATCAGACCTAAGACTTATAGTAATACAATATGTAATATTGGAATTGCATGTTCATGAAATTAAAATAATCAGATTAATGTTAGTGTAGACATTTAAATTGGAGACAAGAATTTTAAGCACATCTACAAATGCTTAATTTAATTTATTATTACTTAATACCCAAGCGATCATCAAAAACATTTTCTTTCACTGGGGTATAGAAATGAAAACTGCTTTAGTCATTTATCCACATCAGAATACACATGGAATCCGATAAAATGAATATGAATTTGATCAATAACAATAATAAACATCAATAAACTATCCACGCGTAAAGTCAAAATATGGAATCTGATAAAATGAATATGAACTTGACCGTTGATATCTCTTGATCTGTTTAACTCATGAGTGATGAAATGCCACACATGGTGAGGGACATAAAAATAGCTCTGCTGTAAAGTATGGTTCTTGGGTCCAAAATTAACTTTTTGGCTTACCAGCCAAGGCAATGAAAACGTTCACCAGCAAAATTACCAGCCAAAACAATACATTTGTTTCTACCATTTGATTGATTGACTTGCTAGCTTGTTGCTTCAAATGTCCGGTGCAGAATTTTGCTGCTCGGCTATACTGCTCATTCAATGGTTTACTGCACATAGCATAATATATAATGCTCATTTTATGGTTTACTGCACATAGTATTATCTATAATGCTCATTCTATGGATTACTTTATGTAGTATTATATATAATGCTCATTCTATGGATTACTGCACATAATATTATATATAATAATGTGTGTTAATCTCTGAACATGTTTATAACAAAAGCAAGCACAGCATCAACAATTCTAATGAAAGCAAAGCAAGGTAGACAAGGCTGTCAATAGCTAATTTAAATATTTGCAACAAAAATAAATAAATGATGATATCAAATCACATCTTCTGAAACAAATGGTAGCAACAGTTATGATATTTTAAAATGTGGTTTAGTGATAAGATAATTTATCAATTAGGCTGTAGAGTGTGGCAAGCAAAGAAAAAGACACACCTTTACATTGCAATCCAGACCATCTGAATGAAGACATTGTGCCACCACTGCAGACTGCATTTTTCCAAAGAGGATACCACAGCATGTTTAAGGTGTATATGCTGGCACTGAAAATAAATAAGGAAATCACCATTAAATGGTAAATGCTGCGCTTTTATATAGCGCTTTTATCCAAAGCGCTTTACAGATCCTGCAAGGCGACTGCAGGCTCACCAGGAGCAGCTGGGGTTAGGTGTCTTGCTCATGGACACCTCGACAATTTCCCAGTATTTTGAATGTACTATACTGACAATATAGTATATGAAACCAATAAGAAGATAATTAAGTAAAATATTTTGAACAGCATTTGCTGACGTTTAGAAAATTAGTTCACAATGACATTACAGAATTAATTTTTTAAACAAAGACAATTCAAAAACATAACTTCAAATTCAGTTAAACAGCCATTCTAAAATGTTTATACCACAAATAATGGCGCTTTTCCACTACACAGAACCAGCTCGCCTAAGCTCGACTCGACTCGTTTTTCTTGGTTTTCCACTTGGTAAAAGTTGTACCTGTACCTGCTTCCATGTACTTTATTTCGTACCACCTCAGGCGAGGTTCTGAGCGAGCTGAGGCGATACTAAAATGTGACGTGAAAACAAGGCAGACTGCTGAATGGTCAGAGAATCGTCACTATTCACTGCATCATCATTGCACGCGCCAGATGTAGTATCCTGAGTAATCCCACCATTTTTAAATAGTTTGGCCAGAGATTGCGTGAGAGTTGTACATATTATCCATTACAAATACTATGGCGAACCGAAAGAATACGCCGTGAGAAACAGCCACATCCCGCGGATCAATCACAGCATACACTCGATTTCCTCCATTGTCTTGTGTGTGTGTGGGTAGCGAGTGTTGGTAGGAGGACGCGGACCTGAAGGAAACACGCTTCTCTTGCCCGGTAGATTATACAAGTAGAAAATTCTAACACGGCGCATGTAGTATGTCCGGACTCCATTCATACTAACCGGATTCATGCTATATAG
This sequence comes from Dallia pectoralis, assembly GCA_029465975.1. Taxonomy (NCBI): domain Eukaryota; kingdom Metazoa; phylum Chordata; class Actinopteri; order Esociformes; family Umbridae; genus Dallia; species Dallia pectoralis. The sequence continues at coordinate 12,561,886 of CM055754.1, read as the reverse complement.
AACATACTTTTTTAACGGTCGCAAAGTACGTTCTTATTTAAATGTAGTACATACTCAACATAGTACGCGATTTCGGACGCAGCCTGTGTGTCGCCGCGTCGCGTAGAAGATTACGTCACAGCAGTTTCCTGCAGCGTCGCTATGACGACCGGGTACTATTGTGCAGGTACTATCTGCAATGGAGAACGGAGCGAAAGCGAGCGGAGCCGAGTCGGGCCAAGTCGAGTCGAGCTGGTTCTTTGTAGTGGAAAAGCGCCATAAGCATGATGCAACACAGAGTGCCATGATGCAACACAGAGTGCTAGGACATGGTGCATAACTTACAAACACCAGAGATGCCTTATAGATGTATTAAATTGATTACCAACACAATAACAGCAGCAAAAAGCTATGTGATGTCATACCCATGGTATACAGTATTTCATAAACCAGGTGGGTGGAATAATGAATACTTCTTGCTCATAGCCAATGTATATGAGATTGTATACCACGGCTATGAAATCACATTTAAATTCTCCATTTACATTGGTAACTATTTTAAAAGAGCAACAAGGCACAGCAGATGTTTGTGGTATAATGCCAGCCGTCTCCATGAAACATCATGCCTAATACCAGCACTTAGTTATTGAATATATCAGACCCTTCATGCCTTGCTGATTACATGAACACTGTACAATTTCCAAGATCATTCATTATATCCATCTATAATGAACAGATATTTATTTTATCTAAATAAAATGGTACCTTGTCAACGTCCTCGGTCTCTGTTGTCATTCCACAGTCTTGGACATGGATTTGCTATGAGGAGAAAGACAACAATTAAAATCACTAGCCCAATGGCATTATACTGTCAAACTCAATTCAAACCTTTGAAATAACTAGAAACAACCCAAACACACACACAAACACACACACATAAGCATATGAACAGTTTAAAGAGATATTGAATGTTTGAATGGTCTCCATAAGGCATGTTGTCCTTGTATACCAGTATTGGACCATAAACACACACGCTTTATAACATATGAACGCAATTCATACTGAAATTAATGTTTGAATGATCTTCATTAGATATTTGTGTAAATGTAATAGTGAAAATCACAATTACATTTCACCTTGTGAAGGTTCAAGAGATTATGCTTTGACTAAATAAAAATGTACCATATTTCGCCATGGCCAGTCAGAGTCACCGTAATCGTAGGTGATTTCCTCCCCAGGTTTTATGTCCGACGATGGGGCTTCCCATCAACTGTTATATTTTTCATTTTGCTGTTGGGCCTGATGTGGTCATCGTTTACAAATCTGGCAAGCGATTCGGTGTGTGCTGCATCAATACTAGACAAGAAATTAAAATATTTGTTAGTCTTTTCTAAACCAACTATTCAATATGGCTACACTATCAATGCACAAATATACACTATCCAGCGAAAACAAAACACTGTGTTTCAAACCTACAATTTGAATGTTAGCAGCAAATGTAACGACAAATATGCAATAACTCTTAAGCTTTCTTGAGACCTGGGTATCGGCCATGCTAAAATGTAGATGGTGAATCAGAACAAGACTTACCACCACAATTTCCCGTTGAAAGTTAGGTCTAACATGAACACTTTAAGTGCGTCAATGTATTGTCCTCTTCTATGTTGACTCTCTGCAGATGTTAATAAGTCACCTCTGTATTCCAGCAGGAATTCTCCTCTTCCAAAATGGTTTTCGCTAAATACTCCATGACCTAAACAGGGTTTATGAATTGTTTTTTAGCAATCCTAAACTTCAACAGGAGAGCACAGTAACATATAGTAGACAGATGACTGTATAGATGTGTTTTGATCTGTACAAAATGTGTGTTAGCGTTGTGCTGATTAAATATTGACTCATTTGCATTAGACTAAGGACAAACAGACCAGCATACGTTGTAAAGAATATAGGTCTGGAAAATGCAAAAGTTGCAATGACAACATTTAGTTGTAATATTAAGTTAGACTTCTAGCTGTGAGATAAGACACTTGCAAATGTCTGACTATGAGGAAACTTATGAGGGAACGGATAATGCCTACTGTGAAGTTAGGGGGAGGAGAGATAATAGTCGGGAACTGTGTTTTAGGGTTTGGGCTAGGCCCTGAGATACAGTAAAGGACTTTGCCGTTTGGGAAGGCCCTTTCCTGTTCCAGCATTACTGAACCCCTGTGCACAAAGCAGATTCCATAAAAACATGGTTCAACAGTGTTATGTGAAGGAACACCATTGGCCTGCACGGAGCCCTGACATGAACCCCATTGAACAGCTTTGGGATAAATTGTAACTGCAATTGCAAGCCAGGCCTTCTCGTCCAACAACGTTCTAGAAACCATGCAACAGCGAGATTACCCAAATATAAAGTGTTCTAGATAAAATGTAAAATAAATGTTCTGGTCAATACACCGGTCCGAATAGAAAACAACATTTTATCCATGCATTAATATGCAGAAAACTGACTTCTGTCCTTATGTTCATATGTTAACTTTCTGGAAAATATATATATGAAAAGCGTATATTTATATATATGCTTCTATGCACAAAAACTCACCTTTGAAAGAGTCAATGAATTTCTTTATAAAACCATCCTTGTCCTGTGAATTGGCAATATAGGAAATGCCTTATCCTTTTGGGGATTTCTTCCCCGTTTTCCCCTCCTTTCAATGCGGTTCATCGCTGTTTCGGCATTCCAAATCAATAAAAAATAAATGCTATTACCTATGGCAAAGAATTTAAAACGTATAACAAAGAAGATTTAGAGATTAACATAACATAAAATGTTTATAAAGAAACCACACGTAAAAGCACTTCCCTTTCTGACTGGTCGACATTGTGACTCGTATGGCTAAAGTCAAAAATTCACCCATGCTAACAACACCGTCTCTAGATTTCCTATTAAGATGAGACATGGGATTTAAATGGTGTGAAGAATGATCAGTGTGATTGAATTGGAACACTTCTCTAATGATGAATAATAGTGGGCGGTTTAAACATTGTATTATGAAAGGCTGGGGATGGTATATAATCTCAAACATTATTTGCATTTTAGATAATATTCACATTTACAACGTGAACTGACTATTTAGGTCGCAATGGCAAACCGAGATCAACGAATTGACGGGCTGACTACGTTGCAAAATTTAGACGAGATGGAATCTGATGTAGGATCAGAAATCGAGTCTGATGGAGGATCAGAAATCGAGCCTGATGGAGGATCAGAAATCGATCCTGAAATCGACGTGTCAGATGACCGGTGTTCATCGGAATCTGATATTGCAACCGTTTCGTTTGCGTGTCCTGCTCAGGACACAAACCCCTCAAGCTGTGTGCCGACTGTGTAAATAGAAAACGATTCGTTTATCGGGTAACAGCAGAATAGCCGACCGTGGCCAATACAAACTTTTCTAAAACGCCCACTGGCGTCATTAACATACGAATCATCCCGATTAGCACCGACATTGTCCTCCAGGATCACCAGCCATTCACTGCGTAACCAGCCATTGATTAATAAAACGAACATGTCGAGGACGAGCACAACGTGCCTCTTTTGCAGCCTCCTTGGTGGTAACAACAGGCAGCACTATATAGTTATTCATTTGAATATTCTACTTCTGTATAAAGTCGCTATTTTTGCTAATATTGCACCCTAATCCCTAAAAGATGTATTGAGTAATACTTCTACACTACAAACCTGTCTGTGGTAAATCTACGGTGCGTTGAAGGCTCGTCCAAATATACACTTAGAGATATCGGCCTCTACAGACCAGCATCACTCTCCTCACCATAGGGAACCAATGGGCGGAGTTCAGAGTTACAAAGCGTGTCAAGTGTTTTATGGCAGCAGAGCCCACTGGCCTGTCGTATCTTATTTAAAAGGGATTGTGATTAAAATGTCAAATTCAATGAACATCAATTTTTAATAATCAAAAGGTAAACACAAAAAGAATCGTGAGGAAAAGCTAAATTTGTTAACCATAATTACTGTATAGCGAGAGCTATAAAATGCGCTGTTCAAGTAGTGTCACATGCACTTGCTAGTCAGACGCAAAAAAACATATGGATTGAACAAAAAAACTGTGACTCCCAGGCTGGCTTGTTCAGCTAATTTATAAAAAGTTTCAACGATAACATTAAATTTAATCTTAGTCGAATGAACCTATAAAGTTTAATCTAAGTTTAATCTTAGTCGAATGAACCTATATATTCGCATGTTAGACCCAGAACACCAGACGTATTGAACGTATTGCCTAGCTAGTCTGAAGCAGTCGTTAACCATTAACCTGCTAACAGCTGAAGTGCACGTATGGTCAGATATGTTAGCAATTGCATCGGCAAACAAATTATACATTTTATCAATCGTAGTAGTAAAAACAATTCCTTACCTAATTAGTTGTAAAGATAACCATTTGTGTTATTCGTATGGACTCGTTAATATTTAATTTCCAGATGAACGACGATCTACAGTCATAACTCTAAATATTCCCGACAGCGTGGTCAAAATGAGTCTCAAAATAGTTGTCTTTGTCTGTGAAGAGCACACCTGCTACCCCCTCACCCCCCTTCTTTCGATTCTTCTGGCGGTTGAAAACAAAGTCTATGTAAAACAAATAATAAGACGTTTGATTTAGATTCACTAACCATAAGCAGACAACGGCAGTAGTAATAGTAGTAGTAATAGTTTATTTGCCAATTTTAAATGACAAAATCTTCACCATTAACAACAGGCAACACTATATAGTTATTCATGTAAATATTCTACTTTTGTATAGTGTTTAACAAACGTCGCTGTTCTTGCTAGTCCGTGTATATAACTGCTAATACTTTTTAATGTCAAATGCCGTTAACTGTCGTATCGCTGTTTAGTGGATAGCTGTTTAGGTTAAATATCCCTGCTCCGTTTACCGGCCATTTGTATGTACTACGCGCAATCTGTCTGTATAGACACTACATCTGCCAGTGGTAAACTACGGTTCGTTGAAGGCTCGTAAAAATATACATTTAGAGATATCCGACTCTACAGACCAGCATCACTCTCCTCACCATAGGAAACTAATGGGCAGAGTTCAGAGTTACAAAGCGTGTCTAGTGTTTTATGGCAGCAAAGCCCACTGGCTTGTCATATCTTATTTAAAAGGCATTGTGATTAAAATAGTGCCCAATTTTTAACGATCACAACATATACTTGAGTGATCTGAAGTGAACCACGCCGTTTCTTATGAAGGCTACTGTTTTTCCATAGTGAAACGGAGGTTGGATCTGCGTGGGAAAGTTACGTGTATTTCTGAAATAGACAGTACAGTAAGAATATCTGTAAACTGTAAACTTAGCAAAATGAATGGTGCTGTATATTTACAATAAAACGAAAAGAACCAAAAGGATCCATAATAAACATTCTCAGGATTTTTCTCACACGATTAGACAAAAACTTGATCAGTTTTGGTGTCACAGCGCTCAATAGAATTGAGGACGAGCCAGGGTGAAAAAGCACTCGAAATTCGGTCTGTTTTCTCGCGATTTCTTTTAAACTGCAGCAAGCAGCTTGGATATAAGGCAATATTATGAAACTTGCCTTCAAGACGAACACAACGATATACGTTTCATACAGAAAAAGCATTGTTACATTTTTCTTTTGGCCACCCTAATATGACACTGACAAAGCCGTCGTGAAAGAGCCATTTCGTTGATTAATCACGAAAGTCCTAATGTCAAATTCAATGACCGTCCATTTTATTAATCAAAAGGTAAACCCAAAAATATTCGTATACATGCTAAATGTGTTAACCATAATTACTGTATAGCGGGAGCTATGAAATGCGCCGTTATAGTGTCGCAAGCACTTGCTAGTCAGACGCAAAAAAACATGGATTGTACAAAAAAAACTGACTCCCATGCTGGCTTGTTCAGCTAATTTATAAAACGTTTCAACGATAACTAATAAGATTAATCTTAGTTGATATAATTCGCATGTTAGACCCAGAACACCAGACGTATTGAACGTATTGCCTAGCTAGTCTGAAGCAGTCGTTAACCATTAACCTGCTAACAGCTGAAGTGCGCGTATGGTCAGATATGTTAGCAATAGCATCGGCAAACAAATTATACATTTTATCAATCGTAGTAGTAAAAAACTATTCCTTACCTAATTAGTTGTAAAGAAAACCATTTGTGTTATTCGTATGGACTCGTTAATATTTAATTTCCAGATGAACGACGATCTACAGTCATAACTCTAAATATTCCCGACGGCGTGGTCAAAATGAGTCTCAAAATAGTTGTCTTTGTCTGTGAAGAGCACACCTGCTACCCCCTCACCCCCCCTTCTTACGATTCTTCTGGCGGTTGAAAACAAAGTCTATGTAAAACAAATAATAAGACGTTTGATTTAGATTCACTAACCATAAGCAGACAACGGCAGTAGTAATAGTCGTAGTAATAGTTTATTTGCCAATTTTAAATGACAAAATCTTCACCGTTAACCACAGGCAACACTATAGTTATTCATTTAAATATTCTACTTTTGTATAGTGTTTAACGAACGTCGCTGTTCTTGCTAATATTGCACCCTAATCCCTAAAAGCTGCATTGATCAATACTTTCACACTACAAACCAATATCAATACGGATGCATCTCAGCCAGTCCGTGTATATAACTACTAATACTTTTTAATTTCAAATGCCGTTAACTGTCGTAGGCTATCGCTGTTTAGTGGATAGCTGTTTATGTTAAATATCCCTGCTCCTTTTACCGGCCATTTGTATGTACTACGCGCAATCTGTCTGTAGTACAGACACTACATCTGCCTGTGGTAAATCTACCGTGCGTTGAAGGCTCGTAAAAATATACATTTAGAGATATCCGCCTCTACAGACCGGCATCACACTCCTCACCATAGGAAACTAATGGGCAGAGTTACAAAGCGTGTCTAATGTTTTATGGCAGCAAAGCCCATGCCTATCATATCTTATTTAAAAGGCATTGTGATTAAAATAGTGCCCAATTTTTTTTAGCTGAATAAAACGTTTCAACGATAACTAATAAGATTAATCTTAGTTGATATAATTCGCATGTTAGACCCAGAAAACCAGACGTATTGAACGTATTGCCTAGCTAGTCTGAAGCAGTCGTTAACCATTAACCTGCTAACAGCTGAAGTGCACGTATGGTCAGATAAGTTAGCAATAGCATCGGCAAACAAATTATACATTTTATCATTTGTAAGAGTAAAACAAATATTACTTACCTAATTATTTCTAAATATAACAATTTCTGTTATTCCGAGTGTGGTATACAATATTTCACAGTCTTCTTGGGTTTAAAATACCAGTTGGCTCGCGATACATAGAAAAGATGCCGCCAGAACACTGTGGCTCACAGCCTCAACCGCGAATCAACGATCAACATTGTGACTGACAGAAGCTGTATCCAATCAATGATAGAAGATGTATACAACCAATGAGCCAATGAAATAAATAGTATTGAGTTGCAATACCAACACCCACATATAGGGGGCATGTAGGCTGTGTGTGATACACACAGACACACAACCAAAACCTGATGTACATGGTATATTAGGACATGAGCTAAAAAAGCCGGATATAGTTAATTACAATGAAATAAGTATTTCTACAGTGCCCGACTTATGAGGACATTTAAAATGTCCCCGTAAACCAAAATGTCCTCATAGTGCTGGTGAGATTTCAGGTCAAATGTCCTTATATACCACCTAAACAAGAACACACACACACACACACTGGTTTATATGGTTTAGCAGGACATTTGATTTAGTATTTTGGTGGTTTAGAGGGACTCATGATTCTGGTTGTCCTACAGTCTAAAGACAAACATCTAACTACTGCATCTGATCTCAAGAACAACAATCTCACTTCAAAATAACATTTAACAATTTAGTTTATGTTAAAGTGACAACCTGAAATTTCACAGGGTTACGGGGACCGGGCAGGACAAGCAGAAATATAGTTTAATGGGACGCCACTGGTTTAGCTGGACTTTGTCTCACACACATACACAGACATGACAGGTCCCTGAACTAAGAGGACACCAATGGTTTAGCTGGACTTTGGCTCTCTCACACACACACACACACACATCACAGGACCCTGAAATAAGAGGCCACCAAAGGTTTAACTAGACATTGTCTCACTCACACACATGACCCTGAACAAAGACATTTGTAGTCTTTATGTAATTAAATATAATGTTTTACTTAAAGTCAAAGTCAGCTTAAACCTCTAGTATAGACCTACATTTGCTAAAACCAATTTCCATGTGACATGTCTGGCATAAAGATGTCATGGACAGAATCAAACTCTCCCGATCATTTCTGTTGGTATGCAATGAACTAATGATTTACTTTAAATAAACAACACAATCAACACACCTACTGTCTCAGCCTCAGCACTCTCTGGGGAGTTACGGAAATTCCATATAGCTCCTTACCGCTGCAGACGCTTACATGGTCTGTCCACTCAATCGACGAACAAACAAGTTAGTCACAAACACCACTTCATCAAATCTTTTTCAGTGGCTATAGCTAAACCCAGATCCATAGAGAGAAAGAGTTGCGACACTCTTTGATGTCTCTAGCGGGGTGGTCACGTGGTTCATGTAAGCTTCAATAGTTCCAAACAAACCGTGAGCTCCCATTGATTTCAACGGAACTGTTAGCATCGATTGCGCTATTTAGTGATAAATATAAATGAAAACACATACCCAAGTACTTGATGGACTGGTATTGCAATATTGCATATTTGTTAATGTCATTTTTACATTTGGAGTGGTAAGGTGACAACAAAAAGTCTATGTTAGAAGCTTCACATTCATGTTAGCTTGAATTGCATTAGCACTAGGCTGCTAGCGAATGGTGGCTTAACCTTACATTTTACCTTACCTTTTTTAAATCAAATACGATTTAAGATGCAAAGTATCCAAAATATTAAAGAATAATAACTCATTATGCTAGGATGAATGAAATAAAGTATTATTTTTATTAAACAATGAATGAGACAACGAGAGTATGTGTATCTACCTGGAAAAACAGTAAAGAAACAGAGATAAATATTGTGATGTTCTGTGATGGTTCATTGGTTACAACTAACATTTTATAGATATACCATGGTTGGCTGTGCTGCATTTGGATGCTCCAATCGGTCAGAGAAGGTCTACAGAATGTATGGCATCCCTAAGGACCAAGAGTGTAGGAAGAGATGGATGTCAATGGTAAGCCATCAAAACTTTCTTTTCAACCAGCCACCATTGCCAGCATCAGCCACCAGCAACAGTCACCTCCAAAATTACACCCAGGCTGTAAAATTGTAAATAAAACTTAATGATCCTAGATATTCTAATCTAATCAATAACTAAATAAAAATAAATAATTACGCTGTGAAGATATATATTGCATTTGTTACTGGAGATGCCAGGTCAAGCTAAGGAACTAGCAGGGAGTTGGTCTTCTACAAAGCTAAAAGTATATATAATTACGCTGTGCAAATATAAATAAAGATCAGCATATGCATCACAGAGGGCCTCTGATAAAATATAGACAGATTACAATTAAAAAAATGCAGGAATTTGATCAACATACCTCAAAAGTTACTCGATGCCAATGGAAATGAATGGCGTAGAATGACGTGTTTGGAACTATTGGAAGCAAAAAAGCATTACAACGGTGCCGAATGGGAGTGTCGCAACTCTTTCTCTCTATGGCTCTGGCTAAACCCAAAGGTTTGGTTTAAAAAAAGGCCTTTTGTCAACTTTGATTAGTATTCATTTTAATAATCCAGCAAACAACACTCAAAAAATCCCTTGGGCTGGCTTTCCAGAATGCAACTCAAAACCAATATTTGCAATAACAAAATAACAATGCTTTGAATGCAGTACATGACGCATTTTGTCCATTTGCAAACAGCACTCCCCGAAAGTAACCTCAGTAATAAGCATCTTGAAAACCGCAACCATTGTTAATAACACTTTGTACACTTGATTTGCATTGAAAACTGCCTCTCATATACAAATGACAGATTAAAATTTATATTTAATATCCGACTACTCAATTACATATTTCTCAACATATCAGACCTAAAACTCATAGTAATACAATATGTAATATTGGAATTGCATGCTAAAAGCATTCATGAAATTTAAATCACCAGAGTTATGTTAGTGTATATATTTAAATTGGAGAGAATAATTTAAACACATCTACAAATGCTTAACTTAATATATTATTAATTAATACCCAAGCGATCATCCAAAACATTTTGTTTCACTGGGATATAGAAATTACAAAGTGCCTTAGTCATCTATCCACATGTAAAGTCAGAATACACATATGGAGTCAGATAAAATGAATATGAACTTGATACATCAATAAACAAGTAGGTAAATGTCTGAAGAGACTGTCTGTAGAGAATTTGTAGAGTCCAAACCACAGGACAAAGAGACATTTTGAAGGCATATATCCATGCGTAAACTAGGTAGTGGTTACATTTATAATTCTATACTTGGGATATAAACACTTAGCAAAGTTGTGTATAAAAAAAATATGAACAACGCATCCTGTAATTGTTTATTTGTTTCATATAAGGGGACATTAGTACAATTTATACATCTTTTAATATTCATATGATTTAAAACAAACCAAGCCATTCTTACACACTGTATTCTCTGTATTGTATTCCTCACTCATTAGCACACTACTCACTGTATTCTCTGTATTTTATTCCTCACTTATTACCACACTACACACTGTATTCTCTGTATTGTATTCCTCACTCGTTACCACACTACACACTGAATTCTCTGTATTGTATTCCTCACTCATTACCACAATACACACCAAATTCTCTATTGTATTCCTCACTCAATAAACCACTAAACACTGGATTCCAAAGTAAGTGCATTGTCTTAAGATGCTAAAAAATAATCACATTTTGCCACTTTTGGGTAAATTCAAAAATGTAATAAAAAGTATGTACTGAATTTAAATCTTTACATTTGTTCATACATCACATTTTCATGTTGCCTCCTGTGTGTCAAACCTTTGTTTCTTACAAAATGTTGTACATTTTGAAGGGACCTCATTTGCAGTAAAGGTTCTTCTGCATCTTTGCACTGTTTGCACTCCAGCATTGTTGCAGTTGTTCCTCTGAAAAACAACATTTAAAATTACTAGCCCAATGGCATAATACTGTCAAACTCTAGTCAAACCTTTGAAATAACTATATAAAACTTAACGTCTCCATAAGACACAATGTCCTTCTACACCAGTAGTGAATCATAAACACACACACAGACTTTAAAACAAATAAACAGTTCAAAGACAAATTTTATGTTTCAATGGTCTCCATAAGGCATGACGTCCTCGTATACATGACGTCCTAGTATTGAATCATAAACACACATACACAGACTTTAGAACATATGAAAGCAGTTCATACAGAAAATAATGTTTAAATGATCTTCATTAGACATTTGTGTAAATGTAATAGTAAAAATCACAACAGCAAGATTACCCAAATATAAAGTGTTCTAGATAAAATGTAAAATAAATGTTCTGGTCAATACACCGGTTCGAATAGAACACAACATTTTATCCATGCATTAATATGCAGAAAACTGACTTCTGTCCTTATGTATGGTCATATGTTAATATATATATTTATTAGGGCTGGGATATTTAACGCGTTAATCTGATGCGTTAATTTCAAATGTTTAACGCGTTAAAATAATTTAACGCAATTAACGCACCACTTTATTAAGTTTCGGTTTCGGTTTGCTAAACCGAATTCAAATACCATAGAAGCAGCTCGTCTTTAGTTTATCATATAAAAGCAAAAACATGGTCATTATTTACGTTACTAGAGAGTATATAGGACAGAAACACCCGATCATTATTGATGTTGCAATCCGCCAATCCGCGTTACTGCAGTAATGTGCGCCAAATCGGGCTTTTGACCAAACAAGTAATCGTTAACCGATGTTTTAGATAAATAGATAGAAACTGCCGCCCGATAAACACAGTAGAAGACGAGGGACTGAAATAAATCATTCCAATTGCATTGGGATCCCCATCATACAATCTACCCTCTAAAACAATTGTTTTGAGACATAACCTGCTGGAGAAAGCAGAGAACGTCACTCTCATGGAGACCCTAACCAACCCGACATAACCAAACTTAATTTCACTTCATTCTGTTTGTCATTCATATTACAAAGGCTGTTATAGACTTCTTTAAAATTAATCTGGCAACTTTACATATAGTTCAATTATTTTGGCCTATAGGCTTACGTTCTAAAATAATCTATCTTTGACATTGATGGTTTCACCTTACACTTTGTCATTTTGTTTTTGAAAATGTTTTATTTCATTTGGACTATCGCCAAGATGATCCAGTATTTTTGATAACCTTCAGGGTTTAAATATATAACTTGCACTTCAACACTTTGTTTATAAAGTTGCTATATTTGATAAGAATGACTATTCTGTATTGTTCACAGGAGAGACTATCATAAAATAATGTATTTAAAATATACTTCATTGTGTTAATTGATTTATTTCATTATTTCAAACAACTTGGGGAAAATGCGATTAATCGCGATTAATCACAGGATTGTGCGATTAATTAGTTAATTTTTTTAAATAAATTGACGGCCCTAATATTTATATATATATGCTTCTATGCTCAAAAACTCACCTTTGAAAGAGTTAATGAATATCTTCATAAGACCATCTTTGTTGAGTGAATTGGAAATATAGCGAAGCACATCTTTTTGGGGATTTCTGCCCCTATTTCCTGTCCATTCATTGAAGTTCATCGCTGTTTCGGCATTCCAAATCAATGAAAAACAAATGCTATTATTACTCATGGCAAAGAATTTAAAACGTATAACAAAGAAGATTTAGAGATTAACATAACATAAAATGTTTGAAAAGTAACCACACGTCAAAGCACTTCCCTTTCTGACTGGACAACACTGCGACTCGCATGGCTAAAGTAAAAGTATATATGAGTCCTAGGGTGGCCTATAGAACGCTCAAATTCACCAATGCTAACAACACCGTCTATATATAGCCTAATACCTAGAAGCGCCAACAGCCCGCGCCCGCGGGAATTGCAGTTAGTAATTAAAATAAATATATAGTGCTGAAAAGCTACAGCCTCGTCCTTCCATGACTTTTCTAAATACGTGCATTTTACCTTGTCCCGTTTTCAGAATTGCTAAATCACAAACCGAACACTATATAAAACTACTATTTACATGTTTTTGATACCTAAACTGCCTTCCTGTCGACAAAATCCCACGCCGCTGGGCGTTGGTACCCAAGAGGGGCTAATTGCGGTACCCAGACACCGATCACACCTCACTGGGCTTATGACGTCAATGGCTGAATGGGCGATACGCAGACAAAAGACTGAGAGATACACATAGACAATAGATAGATTGGCTTTGTTGAATCTGAATGAATTAGAAAAAAGAGGTAAGTTTATAAAGAAATGTTTCACTAAATAAACAGAACGAATTCATCCAATACATCTATGTATACAGCCCATTAATTAATTTTTTAATTATTTATCAGTTCTATGTGTCATGCGCCTATTGCACTCAATAATGGCCCGATCTATAGAAAAAAGAGGTCAGTTTATAAAAAAAAATATGTTTCACTAAATAAACAGAACGAAAATATAAAATGAAATAGATTAATGTATCTCCCGGAAGAACAGCAGAATAGCCGACCGTGGCCAATAGGCCTATACAAACTGTGTTCTAAAAAACGTGTTTCATTGACTACAGTGCCTTAGTTACTGGACTGTAATTACTATAATACATTTTACAAATAAAAAAGATCGAACTATACACTGTAGTCTAATGTTTTTATTTCAAGAGTCTGTATTGCAATATGTCTATATACGGCCAATCATGCGCAAATAATGTGATTGCATTTACTACATCAAAATAGGACATACAGTTTGATGGATTTTCATTTATTCGAGTTTTAGAAATGTAAATGTCATAGCCTGTGCATTTTAAAATCATGGTTTTAAAACACTATAGGGTGCCTATAGTGTTTTATGGCAGCAAAGCCCGCTGGCCTGTCATATCTTAAAAAGAGTAGGTTCTCCTGATTAAAATATTTCCCAATTTTTAACATTTGGAAAATATACATTTGAGAGATCTGAGTTCAGATTTAAGTGAACAGCGCCGTTTCTTATGTGTACTGTTTTCCATAGTGAAACGGAGGTAGGATCAGCGTGGGAAAGTAACGTGTATTTCTGAAATAGACAGTTCAGTAAGAATATCTGTAAACTTAAAACTTAGCCAAACGTAGAGAACTGCATATTTCCAACAGAAGTAAAAGAAGCAAAAGGACCCCCAATGAATATCCTCAGGTTTTTCTCACCAGATTAGAGAAAAACTTGATCCGATGAGTTTCGGTCAAAATGAGTCTAAAAATTGTTTTATAGTTTAGTATAGTTTTCTGTGAAGAGCACACCGGCCAGGTGCCTCCCCCCTTACTATTCCTCACGCGGTTGAAAGGAAAGTCTATGTAAAACACATAGTGAGACGTTTGAATATGATTCACTCTAAGCAGACAACGGTAGCAGACTAGTATTGATTTGTCAATTTTAAATGACAAAATCTTCACCATTAACAACAGCCAGCAGTAGATAGTTATTCATTTAAATACTGTACTTTTGTATAAATAAATAACGATTCAGAAAGTCGCTATTCTTGCTAATATTACACCCTAATCCCTAAAAGCTGCATTGATCAATACTTCTACACTACAAACCGATATCAATACAGATGCATCGCAGCCAGTCCGTGTCTAACTGTATAACAGTTATTAACACTTTTTAATGTAAAATGCCGTTAACTGTCGTATCACTCTTTAGTGGATAGTTATTTATGTTAAATATCCCTGCTCCTTTTACCGGCCATGTGTGTGTACTACGCGTAATATGTCTGTGGTACATAATAATAATAAATAATAATACATTTTATTTATAATGCGGTTTTCTTAAATCCAAAGCGCTACAGTAAAATAAACAAAAAGAAAAAACAACAACAACAAGGGCAATATAACAACTAGAGAAAAACAGCCTTAAATAAATGTGTCTTAAAAAAGTGTTCCAGTGTTGGTGCATTTCTGATGGTAGGAGGAAGCACATTCCATAGCTTGGGATCTTTGTATGAAAAGGCTCTTTCCCCCATGGTCTTAAGCTTACATGAGGGCTGATGTAGTAAAAGAGAATTAGAAGAACGGAGAGAACGTGATGGAGTATAATGGCTAATGAGATCACATAGGTACTCGGGTGCAGTTGCATGTAGCACCTTGTATGTGAGTATACGAATTTTGAAATCAATTCTCGCTTTTATGGGAAGCCAGTGCAACTGTGAAAGCACCGGTGTGATGTGCTCACGAGGAGAGGTACGAGTGAGCACACGGGCAGCAGAATTTTGAATGTACTGTAGCCTACTCAGAGATTTAGCTGGAAGGAGAACAAGGCATTACAATAACCTAGCCTAGTTGTAATAAAGGCATGTATAAGCCTTTCTGTGTCTGCAAAAGACAGAAAAGGTCCAAGTCGAGCCTTGCTTCTCAGATGGTAAAAATACGTTTTAGAGATGTTTTTATATGTGCTTCAAAAGTTAGCTGTGGATCAAAAATGACACTAAGATTCCTCATCTGTAAAGTTGGAATTACAATGCTGGAGTCAACAATCAAACTAATCTGCTCGGCTTTACGAGTAGCCGCAACCGTACCAATCTGCATCAATTCAGTTTTGGAGCCGTTCAGCTTGAGGAAGTTATTCTGCATCCATAAACTGATCTCCGCTAGACAACTACTCAGAGCTATTAATGAGCAATGAACATCAGGACAAGTGGTGATGTAAATCTGTGTATCATCCGCATAGCGGTGATACCCAAGACCATGTTTCCTGATGATCTGCCCAAGTGGAAGCATGTAGATGTTAAATAAAATTGGACCCAACACTGAACCTTGAGGAACTCCCTGTCGAACAGGCACGGTAAGATTTGTAATTACCCAAGCTTACAAACTGGGCACGATTCGTTAAATAGGACGGAAACCAACTGAGTACTGCTCCAGAGATACCCAGGCAATTTTCCAGCCTATACAGCAATAAAGAGTGGCATATTGTGTCAAAAGCAGCACTGAGGTCTAATAAGACCAAACTACTGCATGCACCTGAATCTGCCACAGTAAGTAGGTCGTTTACAACCCTCACTAGAGCAGTCTCAGTACTATGGCCTTTTCTGAACCCGGATTGAAAAGGTCAAAAAGACTATTTAGCGATAGGTAATGATTTAACTGAAAGCCTACAGTACGCTCCAGAACTTTAGCCAAGAATGGAAGGTTAGAAATTGGCTTGTAATTGGACAAATCAGAAACATCACAGCCAGGCTTCTTAGGGACTGGTGTAATGGCAGCTGTTTTTAATTCTGGAGGAATAATTCCAGAACTCAATGATAAATTTCCAATCAAAGTTATGTGAGGGGAGGTTGATGCAAGGCAGTTTCTAATAACTGAGCAGGGTACCGGATCTAAAATACTGGTAGTTGAATTCATGGACTTAACTGTATTCTGAATAAAATCGACTCCAACCAAATCAAAATTCGAAAATGTAGTGGTCGGGGGATTAAAAGGCTGAATATCAACTGGCTCAACTGGGGTGCTAGAGATTAAAGAGCTGTGTAAACCCTCAATCTTTCCAGTGAAATATAGAAGAAACGTATTACACTGGTCAACAGAAGAATGAACAATGGCCTTAATTGGTTTGAGAAGATTGTCAACAGTCTTTAATAAAGATTCTGAATTTGTTGCAGCATTTTCAATAATACTTGAATAGTAGTTCTTACATGCAGTGTTGAGGGCAGAATGGTAAGCAGACTGGTGTTGAGTGTAGAGAAGCCTGTGTACCGTCAGGTCAGATTTTTTGTACTGCCGTTCTAATTGTCTTCCAGCAGCTTTCATTAAACGTAGCTGCGGAGTATACCATGGACAGGGTTTACTAAATGTAACAACCCGTTCTCGCACAGGTGCAAACTTATCCAGAAGTGCAGATAGCATGGAATTATAGTGCTCAACTGAGTTAGTAATGGGATGCCCAGATAGAGAAGAAAAGAGAGTGAAGTCCATGTGCTTAATATTTCGAAAATGAATAGTGCGTTTAGAAATGGATCGTGAAGACATAACATTCATATCAAATGTAATAAGTCTGTGGTCACTTATACTCATGTCAAAACCATCAAGGGATTGAATCCCAACACTAGCAGACAAACCACATCCAATGTATGGCCCAACCTGTGGGTTGGAAAAGCAACATGCTGTATGAAATCATCTCTCATCTCATCTTCAACCGCTTATCCGGGGTCGGGTCGCGGGGGTAGCAGCTCTAGCAGGGGACCCCAAACTTCCCTTTCCCGGGCAACATTAGCCAGCTCTGACTGGGGAATCCCGAGGCGTTCCCAGGCCAGTGTGGAGATATAATCTCTCCACCTAGTCCTGGGTCTTCCCCGAGGTCTCCTCCCAGCTGGACGTGCCTGGAACACCTCTCTAGGGAGGCGCCCAGGTGGCATTCGTACAAGATGCCCGAACCACCTCAACTGGCTCCTTTCTATGCAAAGGAGCAGCGGCTCTACTCCGAGTTCCTCTCGGATGACTGAGCTTCTCACCCTATCCCTAAGGGAGAGGCCAGCCACCTTTCTGAGAAAACCCATTTCGGCCGCTTTTACCCGCGAATCTCGTTCTTTCGGTCATGACCCAGCTTCCATGACCATAGGTGAGGGTAGGAACAAAGATTGACCAGTAGATCGAGAGCTTTGCCTTTCGGCTCAGCTCTCTTTTCGTCACAACGGTGCGGTGAAGCGAATGCAACACCGCCCCCGCAGCTCCGATCCTCCGACCAATCTCCTGCTCCATTGTTCCCTCACTCGCGAAAAAGACCCCGAGGTACTTGAACTCCTTCACTTGGAGTAAGGACTCATTCCCTACCCGGAGTAGGCACTCCACCGGTTTCCTGCTGAGAGTCATGGCCTCATATTTATAGGTGCTAACCCTCATCCCAGCCGCTTCACACTCGGCTGCGAACCGATCCAGTGAGTGCTGAAGGTCACCGACCGATGAGGCCATCAGGACCACTTCATCCGCAAAAAGCAGTGATGTGACCATCAGCCCACCGAACGGGAACCCCTCCCCCCCATGACTACGCCTTGATATCCTGTCCATGAATATTACAAACAGGATTGGTGACAAAGTGCTGCCCTGGCTGAGGCCAACCCCCACCGGGAACGAATCCGACTTACTGCCGAGGACACGGACACAGCTCATGCTTTGAGCGTAGAGAGATTGGATGGCCCTGAGAAGAGACCCCCTCACCCCATACTCCTGCAGCACCTCCCACAAAAGATCCCGGGGTACCCGGTCATACGCCTTCTCCAGATCCACAAAACACATGTAGACTGGATGGGCATACTCCCAGGCCCCCTCCAGGATCCTTGCGAGAGTAAAGAGCTGGTCCGTGGTTCCCCGGCCAGGACGAAAACCGCATTGTTCCTCTTCAATCTGAGGTGTGATACCTCCGTAATTGGCACACACTCTCTGGTCCCCCTTTTTGAAGAGGGGAACCACCACCCCGGTCTGCCACTCCTCTGGCACTGTCCCAGACTGCCATGCAATGTTGAAGAGGCGTGTCAACCAAGACAGCCCTTCCCCACCAAAAGCTTTTAGCATTTCTAGACGAATCTCATCAGTCCCTGGGGCTTTGCCACTGTGGAGTTGTTTGACTACCTCAGCGACTTCCCCCAGGGAAACTGACGATGACCCTCCATCAGCCTCCAGCTCTGCCTCTATACTAGAGGACGTGTAGGTCGGATTCAGGAGCTCCTCAAAATGCTCTTTCCAGCGCCCGATCACATCATCAGTTGAGGTCAACAGTGTCCCATCCTTACTGTACACAGCTTGGATGGTTCCCCGTTTTCCCCTTCTGAGGTGCCGAACGGTTTTCCAGAAGCATTTTGGTGCCGACTGAAAGTCCTTCTCCATAGCTTCTCCAAACTTCTCCCACACCCGCTGCTTTGCCTCTGACACGGCAGCAGCTGAAGCCCTTCGGGCCTGTCCGTACCCTGCAACTGCCTCCGGAGTCCCCAGGGATAGCATATCCCTGAAGGCCTCCTTCAGTCGGACAGCTACCCTGACCACCGTGGTCCACCACGGTGTTCTAGGGTTACCACCCCTTGAGGCACCTAGGACCTTGAGACCACCGCTCACCGCCGCAGCTTCAGCAATAGAAGCTTTGAACATTGCCCACTCAGGTTCAATGCCCCCAACCTCCACAGGGATGCCTGAAAAGCTCCGCCGGAGGTGTGAGTTGAAGATCTTTCGGACAGGGGCCTCCTCCAGACGTCCCCAGTTCACCCGCACTACCCGTTTGGGCTTACCTGGTCTGTCCAAAGTCTTCCCCCACCCTCTGATCCAACTCACTACCAGATGGTGATCAGTTGACAGCTCTGCCCCTCTCTTCACCCGAGTGTCCAAAACATGCGGCCTTAGATCAGCCGATACGATCACAAAATCTATCATTGACCTTCGGCCTAGGGTGCTCTGGTACCATGTACACTTATGCGCCTCCTTATGTTCGAACATGGTGTTTGTTATAGACAATCCATGACTAGCACAGAAGTCCAATAACAAACGACCGCTCGGGTTTAGATCAAGGAGGCCGTTCCTCCCAATCACGCCTCTCCAGGTGTCTCCATCGATGCCCACATGTGCATTGAAGTCTCCCAGCAGAATGATGGAGTCCCCTACTGGAGCCCTATATAGGACTCCCTTCAGGGTCTCCAAGAAGGCTGAATACTCCGAACTGCTGTTTGGTGCATAAGCACAAACAACAGTCAGAGTTTTCCCCCCCACCACCCTTAGGCGTAGGGAGGCAAACCTTTCATCCACCGGGGTAAACTCCAACACCGCCGTGCTCAGACGTGGGCTCGTGAGTATCCCCACACCAGCCCGCCGCCTCTCACCCTGGGCAACTCCAGAGAAGAACAGAGTCCAACCCCTATCCAGAGTAAGGTTCCAGAGCCACGGTTGTGCGTAGAGGTAAGTCCCACCAGATCCAACTGGTATTGCTCCACCTCACGCACAAGTTCTGGCTCCTTCCCCCCCAGTGAGGTGACGTTCCACGTCCCCAAAGCAAGCTTCTGCCGCCCGGGTCTGATCCGTTGAGACCCCCCACCTTCACTGCCACCCATATGACAGCGCACCCGACCCCTGCGGTTGTTCCTGTGAGTGGTGGGCCCACAGGATGGAGAGGAGAGAGATGCCACGTATCTCGTTCGGGCTCCTTTTCCCTCTATCTTTCATGGGGTCTTGGTGAACCATTCTTAGTCTGAAAGTGTAGTGTATGAAATCAAAACCATCCAAAATGTCCAAAAAGGCAACAGTATTAACACAATTAGGATTATCAATATGAAAATGTATATCACCAGTCAACACCATAGTAGGACAGAGTGGACTAAGAAGTGTCAACAGCTCAGTAAGCTCAGAAAAATACAGGATTAGGTTTTGGTGGGCGATAAATGAGCAGCACAAGAACAGCACAATTAATTTTGAAAACCAGACATTCAAAAGATGAAACACTAGGAGCATCAATAGCATTAACTGATACAGTAGGTCCAAATATTACAGCCAGGCCACCACCTTTACCAGAAGCACGAGGCATGTCAATGTATTTATAACCAGCTGGGGCTAGGGGTGTGCGATATATATCGTTTGCGATAATATCGTCATTATTGTTTAAATGATATGCAAAATCATATTATCGAGTATGTCACTCATTTTCAGAAACCAATCAAAACGCTGCATCAATTATTGTTCGCGAATTGACTGCGCGCATAGGGTGCACCTGTGACGCGCGCATTCAGAGTGTGCGGTGCTGACAGAAGTTAAAATGAGCAAAGAAACTGTGACAGAAGATATTTAAATACCAGCAAACAATCCACGGTAGATTAAATTCCTAGACGTGGGTCGTCATCACTAGCATGGAGGAGGTTTTTGGTTTCAATTATGAGTCCGATCTTTTTGATCATCTTCAAACTACCCACCGCACTGAATATGAGGATTATGAAAAGCTTCGCGAGTGATATATATATATATATAATACAATATATATGCCGAACACCACGCGCCTGCAGCTGACAGGGTCAAATAAAAAAACACACGTAACAAACTCTGGTCTATTCATTTACCAAGAAAGTACCTTACGACAGAAAAATCGACAGACGGCAAGATCCAATAAACGCTGTCACCAATTACGTTGCCAGAGACATGGTGCCAATTCAAGCGGTTGAGATGGTTTTTAACTGTTTTTAAAGACGTTACACCCTAGATACACACTGCCTGGACGGAAATACTTTAGTAAAACAGCGTGCCTAAATAGTATGAATCATGTTGCTAAACTCTTGGCATGAAGGGCAGAAGGTTTTACATTTTGCCACAACAACCGATTTGTGGTCAAGCAGAACGTCAGAGCCAAGTTAGTAAATTGAGAATACTATGGGCTAGTTTTTTGTATTTTTGACTATAGAACATTTTACAGAAGCGAGTAATTTGTTTACTAAGGTTTTCTAGTGCTGTTTTTGACAGAAGTTTGCATTTAGAGACTATTATTATAATGTCATATTTGTTAGTATACTGCACAGTTCACCAACAGCAGAGCAGTGATTTGTGTTGTTTCTACATGCATGCTTCAGTTTTAAATAATAAATTACCCATTCCAACAATATGTTTCAACTAGTAATATATTAATATCCTATTGACATTGTAAAACGGAGCTAGTAGAATATAAGACAATTACAAACACATTTTGAATATATGAAATGAAAATATCGAGATATCATTTTTTGTCAATATCGCACACCCCTAGGAGGCAGTGGGAACTTGCACTAAGAAGGGACGGTTTTGTTGCCGCTGACAGGACACTGCTCTGTAGTGAGCACTTCAGTAGTGAGGGCTTTGACAGAACGGGGCAAATTAATCCTTAAAGATGGTGTTGTGCCAACCATTTTCCACTTTCCAGCTCATCTTCAAAGGGTATGTGTATCGTTGACCAACAATAAATCAAGGTGTATAAGATTGATATACCAATATGTGATTAAATGTCACTTAAGTTCTTGTAACTGCGAGTTATATAATGTGTTGTTTATTCCACCACATTTTAGACACTCAAAATGTCTTTACTTATGTTTATTTTAGCTGGTAGCAACAAGAAGCACCACCACCTCTAGAGGAGCGGAAGACAACCTGCCTGTGGACTTGTCTCAGGATGGGCCCCAACCTCATGTTGTCAATATTTGCATGTGTATTGTAAAACAAATGAGAGCATCAGTTGAGGTGGTTCGGGCATCTTGTACGAATGCCACCTGGGCGCCTCCCTAGAGAGGTGTTCCAGGCACGTCCAGCTGGGAGGAGACCTCGGGGAAGACCCAGGACTAGGTGGAGAGATTATATCTCCACACTGGCCTGGGAACGCCTCGGGATTCCCCAGTCAGAGCTGGCTAATGTTGCCCAGGAAAGGGAAGTTTGGGGTCCCCTGCTAGAGCTGCTACCCCCGCGACCCGACCCCGGATAAGCGGTTGAAGATGAGATGAGAGATGAGAGATGGCATGAAAAAGGGCATGAAAAAGCATTAAATGAGATTGGCTGATACCTGCAGAAACCCTGTATTATCATAAGAAATTTATTTTAATATACACTTACCAATTGCTAAATGAAGACGGTGGCCAAAACACTGTAAACGTGTCCAGTCATTTAGTTGCAGCGCTCTGATATTGTTTGTGGCATTATCAGTGGTGACGCAGACTTGACGCTCCTCACAATCCCCATGACTGAAGCGCTTCCTTTAAGCTTTGCGCAATCATCTCTCCAGTGTAATCTTCGGAAAAGTAGGATGTCTGCAGACATCGACCGCACAGTGTCCAGTCATTTATGAAGTGGACTGTTAAGCTCATATACGGCTGTGTAGTTCGGGTCGTCCACAAATCAGTTGTCGTTGCAAAGTATGAAACATTGCCAAGCTCCTCTTCAAGTTTGCCTCTGCATACTCCGTACAATCGTGGCAACTCAAATTTGCTAAAGTGCTTGCGGCTTGGTATCACATATCTCGATCAATGGTTTTGATCAGGTCTCGAAATCCCTTTTCCACAGTGTAATCTGGTGCCATGTCTTTACAGATATACGTGGAAATAAATAACACAGGTGATTACTATCTCTTTGAGTTTTTATCATCACGCGATGCCTTTAGTAAAAGATTCAGCCAAACTAGTTTGAATCTGAGGTGATTACATTGTTTTAGCATTGGAGGTTGACGGACCGCTTGATGTTTGGCGCATCTTTTGGCTTTCTAGATATTCACGTGCGTGTTTCATATTGAGGTGATGAAAGAAATTGCATGTGCTACTGCTGCTAGAGGGCACATTAGCTCTACATAATTTGCAAATCACGTTTTTCTGGTCGTTGTCAGATTTTGCAATAACAAGTTGCTCCTCCTGCTCGGGATTGCTTTGTGGGTCCTCCTCATGTGCTTGTTCATCTTTCTCCATCTTGCAGCTTCTTGATAAGTCTCATGTTGAGCCGCAGCGTCTCGTTCAATTTCACGCACATTGCACGTGAGTTAACTATGCCCACTTATTTGCATGTCGCGGTATCACGGAATGAAAAAATCTGTTACGGTAGACATTTTCTTCCGCGGTAACGATATATACCGTCATATCGCCCAGCCCTAGTACGCAGAGTTTATTAATGAGGCCCCTGATATTTTTGTCCACATTATATTTATCTTCTGTTGTATGTGTAATTTTAAGGTAACTAAAAGACTTGCTGATTTGACATCAAAATAAGGCTAAAATAGCAGAGGAATATTCATCCACACAAAATGGTAATCGTGTGTGTTTACACCAGGGGTGGGCAAAGTAAGGCTCGCGGGCTGGAATCCGGCCCGTTGGGCGTTTTGATCCGGGCCGCCGAGTAATTTTATATATTATATATAATATTATAACATATTAACGACTGCTATAACGCTTCTCCGTTCCCGACTTGAGTTTCCCGAAGTAAGATTACGGCATAATAACAGCATCGACGTATCTTAATCACACCAGGAGCATCAGAGCCGTTTTCACCCCTTTAAGCGCGGAACACCCGCGCCCGCTGGGTCCCAATTAGCACCAACATTCGTTTGTATTGGCCACGGTCCTCTATTCTGCTGTTACCCGCGCGATAAACGAATCGTTTTATATTTATTCTTCCCGTCCAGTCTGCACACAGCTTTACACTGTAATGTTTTTATTTCAAGAGTCTGAATGAAAATTGCTGTGAGCAGGACAAGCAAACAAAACGGTGGAGCTGCACACAGTGTTCATTAGAGTGCACATGCGGACTTGAAACTGTATTTTCTTGCGCGTCAATTTGTTATTCATCCTTAGAAAAGTGTTCAAATTCAATCACACCGATCATTCTTCACACCATTTAAATCACATGCCTAGGTGTGTATGGGTTTATCACCGATTTGTGCTAAGCCTATTGATATTTTTCGTTTATATTCGTTTCATTTCGATGCAAAACGATACTTTGTTGAAGACTCTTGTATGCTATACCACTACACTGATGTTTATTCGTTATTAATTATTGAGTGCAATAGGCTACAAATAATAATAATAATACGATGGATTAACATCAGTGTTAGCAGTGAAAAAATAATATAAATAAAATATGATATGTTTGTTCTCTCCAAATAAAAAAACTGTAAGCTACAGTTAGTTACATTGTCATGGATAGGCTTATGGTGTGTATTTCGTATTCATATCGATTTAGCAATTCTGAAAATGGGACAAGGTAAAATGCACGAATTTAGGAAAAGTCATGGAAAGTCCCCCCCCCACACACACACAGACAAGCGCGCCACGAAGACATGGTCCGTTTTATACTCTGCGCGGTCATGTGACATGTAGGATTCCTGTCAGATTCCTGAATTGAGCCCCTCTGCATCAATGAGTGGTCCAAAGAAAAGAAAAGTTGACAGTGAGTGCCGAGTTTTTAAAGAGGAGTGGACTGATAAATATTTTTTCACCGAAGTGAGATCAAAGGCTGTATGTCTTATTTGTCAAGAGTCCGTTGCAGTATTTAAAGAATACAATATAAGCCGCCAATTTTGCCAAGCATGCTAACTATGCTCGCCAACAGTCAACGCCAGAACGTGCGGCTACCACTCAGAGGTTGGCAGCCAATTTAAAGACACAGCAAAATGTATTTTTTAGACAAACTACTCGTCAACAATCAAGCACCAAGGCAAGTTATTTGCTAGCATTTAAAATAGCAAAAGCCAGCAAGCTTTTCTCTGAAGGGGAGTTTTTGAAAGAATGCATGGTAGAGACAGCAGGTCTCTTGTGTCCAGAGAGCAAAAACAAATTCGAAAAAAATTAAGTTTATCACGCAGGACAGTGACTCGGCGTGTAGAACTAATTGACGAAGACTTAGCCAGCGAGTTAAACAAAAAAGTCATTTTAGTTATATTCGTTAGCACTGGACGAAAGTAACGACGTAAAAGACACCGCTCAGCTCTTGATTTTTATCAGAGGCATAACGGAGGAATTTTTGACCATGGAATCTCTAAAGGGGACAACACGAGGAGAGGACTTGTATGACAAGGTGTCTGGTGTCATCGAGAGGATGAAGCTACCTTGGTGTAAACTTGCCAATGTCACCACAGATGGATCGCCAAACCTAACTGGAAAAAACGTTGGGCTGCTGAGAAGAATCCAGGACAAGGTGAAAGAGGAAAACCCTGAGCTGGATGTAATTTTTCTACACTGCATAATCCATCAGGAAGCTCTGTGTAAATCTGTATTGCAGCTAGACCATGTAGTGAAGCCAGTCGTGAAACTTGTTAACTGTATACGAGCGAGGGGACTTCAGCATCGTCAATTTATTCAGTTCCTTGGGGAAACTGATGCTGATCACCAGGACTTGCTGTATCACTCTCATGTCTTAGCTCATTTTTGGAGTCAATTGGGAAAGCTGATGACTTTCCAGAGCTGAGCGACGCAGATTGGCTTTGTGATTTTGCTTTTGCTGTGGACATACTAACACACATGAATGAGCTGAACATGAAGCTACAAGGGAAAGATCAGTTTGTACATGAAATGTACACAGATGTGAGTGCCTTCAAAGCCAAGTTGACTTTATTCTCAAGACAAATTTCAAACAAATCATTCGCTCATTTCCCCACACTAGCGACACTGAAATTGTATTTCTGTATTTCTTTCAACATGTGAAGAAATACAGCAAATCACTGGACGACCTGCACAGAGAATTCTGCCGTCGGTTCTCTGATTTTGAAAAAATTGACAAGTCACTTCAGCTGGTGTCATATCCCCTGTCATGAGACTATGAAACGGCGCCACAGGAATTGCAATTGGAACTCATTGATCTTCAATGTGACGCCATCTTGAAGGAGAAGTTCAAATCCCTTAACCTGGCTGAATTCTATGCTTCACTAAGCGAAGCCAAGTTTCCAAACATGAGGAGGATGGCACAGAGGATGCTGGTGTTGTTTGGCTCTACTTACGTGTGTGAGCAGACGTTCAGTGTGATGAAAACCAACAAATCACACCACAGATCTCAGTTAACGGATGAACACCTCAGATCTGTCCTGAGAATTGCCACAACAAAGCTGACACCAAACTTTGATGTACTGGCAAAAAAGGGGGACCAACAACACTGTTCCCATTTAAATGTAAGTTTTCTTTAGTTTTTAGTTATTGGCTTTTACTTATAATGATGATTGCTGACCTGTAGAATGTTGATGTATAAGCATCAATATCTTTTTTGACTGCATTGCTGGTGTGTTGGCTATACCCTGTGTATACGGAATGTTTACTTGCAAGCATTTCCAGACTTATAGAATTGATGTTGTGATCACTGATGCATAATAAGCGGTTATGGAAGAATGAGTTATGGTGAGTTATTTTTTTTAGTTAGTTGATTTTTCTCCCTCTCTGTTTCTCCCTTTATGTGCTCCTACTAGGACCAGGTAGATGTTTGTGAGGTGTGGGACTTGATGTTTGTGAGGCCCACAGCTGCTAGGTCTGCAAGGATCTGCTTATAAAAACATTGAACAAAAGGAAAGCGAATTATTAGACAAGAGGAAAGGACAGGAGAGGAATCTCCTGAAGTTGTTAGATTTGGGGATCATCTTAAGTTGTCACAGAAAGTACTCGATTGGGAAGCAAGATGTTATCCAGAACACTATGTGCCTTGAGCATCATTAGAAGTAGAGTAGGTCATGTATGTTATATGTAATATACTGTCTGCCATTTAATTTCCTAAAGTGGTCCACAAATAAACCTAGTAGGCTGTCAGGATGGGAGCATGACATTTTGATATCTTGACGGCTACCTGAACGTCTTGATGACCACATCATCTTCACATCTCAGAGGTGCTCTACGTTGATATAATGTTATTCGCCCCAAATAATGCATTTGCACTGCACTTAATGTTAGCACTTATGTCAGCTGTGGAAGCCACTGGGACCTTTTTCATTAAATGCACAGGTCTTTGATGGAAATTTCCATAGACAAGTATGCAACTTTGGTAATGAATGCCTTCTCATTCAAGCTGAAGATCTCTCTTAACAAAGTAATGTACAAAGTGAAAAGAAAAATCCCAGTATTAAAAATGTAACAAAAGTCCTGCACCTTTGGAACTGGTACCTCCATGACCCAGTTGGTAAGGATTGTAATTGGTTACACATGTGTTTTTTTATACATTGTTTCTGGATATTGCACTTCATACGCTGCCTGGCAAATAAATGTTTCAACATAAGCTGATGTCTGTTGGAATTTTATTAAAGTTATATATAATAATATGTATAAAAATAACTGAATAACAATCATGAATGGCTTTATATTTTTTTATTTTAGTACAACTACATACAATTGTCCGGTGACTACCATAATTTCCGGACTAAACTGCAACTGTTTTCCCTCGCTTTGAACCTTGCGGCTAAAACAACGACGCGGCTAATATATGGATTTTTCCCGCTTTCAAAAAAAAACTTTCTGTGACGTGCTAATTTTTTTGGGAGGCATGACTTTCATTACTATTTAGATTAAATTGAGCGAGCTCAAACTTCCCATCATTCTGATTACGGTAGTCATTTTGTCACCATCATCATGGCAAAGACGCAGAGAAATGCATATATAATGCAGCTTTCAAGATGAAGGCGATTGATCTGGCTGTTGGAAAAGGAAACAGAGCAGCTGCACAGGAGCTTGGTCTTAATGATTGAACCGTATATCTCAACGATTAAAAAACGCCGCGCACTCTAGGTTTTCATATTGTTTAACCACAGCTGATATGTCCAAAAGGTCTACAAAAATGTTAGGGTTAGTTTCCTAATGTTAGGGTTAGTTTCCTAGGGTTAGTTTCCTAATGTTAGGGTTAATTTCGTGGCAACTATTGTAAGAACCGCGATTACATTGCATAACGACTTGAACGTATTGTAGCGACCCTGGTGGTGCAGTACCTAATGCGCTTCAGATCCACATTTTGTGTAAATGTTTCTTTAAGCCTAAATCCGGTAAGTTCGTTGTAGTGGACTGACATTCCGAGTTCGTTAAACAAAAACGGCCAGTCTTCAAGAATGGATTTTATATTTTCTCTTTTGTTGACTTCTTTGTGCTGTGTGCAGAAATTTTACTTCATTAGATATTGGACCTCCTCTGGATTTGCATAGTTTGCTGTGACATCCTCTTCAGTGTTTATTTTTTCATGCTGACTCTCTGGAGTCTCTCCTAGAGGCAGGAACTTTAAATCCCAGTTAATGCATCCATATGTATCCTGGATTTTTGCTCTCTGTTCTGGGGAGTTTTCTTCTGTTTCGGACTCATCGGTGTGATGTTTGCATTTTCTTATTTTTGGGGTCAAACATTGCTTGGCATTTTCAATCCTGTTTTGCAATCGCTTAACTAAAGAATAGTACCCTGGCCCTATTACATCTCCCTCGATTAGCTCTTTTGCAGGGAGATATTTTACCACCATTTTATTTATTTTTGTTTTTTAGACAGAGTCTTCTCCTAAGCCTCCTCTTGGCCGGCTGATTCTTTCTCCATTTGAAAGAGCATCTCTTCTTCCTCTTCAGTTGACACTTCCCTTTTGGATTTGAAAAGACACTTCCGTAACTTTCCATCCCTTTTGGGCCTTTTAAGGAGAGGTGATTTGGAGGAGTCTATCTTCTGTTCTGCTTTAGACTCAGACCTAGAGGACCGCTTTTTTCCGGCAACTTGGTCTAGTCACTTTAGGCTCCTTGTCTGGGCATTTATCTTCACTCCTCCGTGTCCCGCTCTTCCTCCTCCATGTCCCGCTCTTGCTCCTCCTTCTCCATGTCCCGCTCTTCCTCCTCCAGAAAGATACAAAAGCATATCTTCACAAGAAAAAAGAGCGTTACAAAAAAAGAAAGGGAAATGGCAGATAAAGATTGTCTCAACTGACAAAAAGTGACAGATCTGAAAAAAGGCAGTGGAAGAAACCAGAGGGCAAAACACAAAATTGTGGATGCCTCTATAATCAGTTTTTTTGGCTACAAACACACCACCACTATCCCCAGAGGCCTTACCTGTAAATGAAGCTGGTTGTGACTTACCTGCTGCTCCTCAAGGACCTGCTGGTGTCTCACATATGGTGGTAGTTGCTCAGAATAGAGGGCGTAAAAAAGAGCAATTCAAAGATGTACAAAGATCTCACTGATGCCAAGTCCAAGCTGAAGAAGGCATTGTGTCTAGTGGAAAAATACAGGAAGCGTTGACGCTTGTTATTCGTTTATGTTAGTTGGGGGTTAGCATAGGGTAGGGGTGGGGTTTCTTTGTTTATTTCTTTGCTCTGGTCCGTCCAGCCCTCCCCAATTTCCCCGAAAATTACTATTGTTTGTATGATTTACGCTATTATTGATTCCCGTGTATACATAAAAGCCTTGCTAACCCTATGCTAACCCCGAACTAACATAAATGAATAACAAAGTACAAACCTTATCTGGCACACGACCAAGGCGCCCGAACCAAACTTACAGTTGGTGGTCCGCCCAGGTCTAGCTGGTAATTAGTGACAGGGGAGTAATCCTACGGGTGATGTATACCCCGGGGTAGTTCTAAAACTACTCCCCAACTTCCTATGAACAAAGAAGAAGAAAACATTAACACAAGGTCCATATAGACACACAGGCTACACAAAATCAATGTCAACGGTTCTAATCAAAATGTTAGGGATCTTAACAAACTCAAAAGAATCCCCACATTGGGCACAAACCAAACCGTTCACAACAAGAGGCAAGACAACTGATCCAAAACCTGGGCTTCTTAAAGAGCCTAGCCAGGTGCAGCCACTGACGAACGGGCGGAGTTCCAAGTCCCAATGACCGGTCGTACCACCAATCAGCTGCCGGAACCGTTAGAAGCAATCTTTCCTGTTAAAGGAAACACAACCACCCAAAACACAACAAGCAATACCAGGCCAACCAGGGGCAACAAAACACATAAACGAACCCAGAACTCTGGGGACGTAACAGTAAGCTTTGTGAAAATGCTCAATTCATGGCGGACGGGCTATTCCATCAAAGTGTAGTGAAGACCAGCAAGATTGAAGACTTGATGCTATCCATGTGTTGTACTGCATCAAAAAAGTGCATGTACAGGGAATGCTCCATGTGCAGGAAGAAAGCACTACAAGTTCTGCCATTTGAAGTAGGGAGTCATAACTGGTGGCATCAGTGGCAACACAAAGCAGAGGAGAGAGAAAAAGTCAAAAGATGGTGGGAAAGAAAAATGTACTGTCCATCTCACGAGAAAAGAGAAGGTCTATGGAACTCTCCAAATCCTCACCGATGACTTCAACAAATTGCTGCAGGCAAAAATAGGGCGACGTATTTACAACATAAAGCACCAGTATGCTACGCTAAGAGACCTCAAGGAGAATCTGGCCAAAGATAAGATGCTATTGCATGTTGATTTTGCAGAAAACTACCTCTGCAAATATGGAAGTGAAATACAGGCAGTGCACTTTGGAGATTGTCATCAACAGGTGAGCCTACACACTGTTGTAGCATACTCCAAGGCAGCAAAAACGTCATATTGCACCCTGTCATCCTCTTTCCGCCATGACCCTTCGGCCATATGGGCACATTTCCGACCTGTTCTGCACCATCTGCAGGAGAATAACCCCAGTGCTAAAGTCCTTCACATGGTCAGTGATGGACCAACCACGCAGTATCGGTCCAAAGGATTTAAACAGGTAACATGGAATTTTCTTGAAGCAGGCCACGGCAAGGGACCAGCAGATGGTGTGGGTGCAGCAGTAAAGAGGATGGCGGATGCCCTGGTGGCAAAGGGGGTGGACATACAGAATGGGACCAAATTGTATGAGGAGCTGTCAAAGGTCAAGTCATCTGTGACACTCTTCAATGTCACATATGAGGAGATATCAGAGGTCGAGAGATCTCTGATTAATGATCTACAAACAGTTAAAGGCACCATGAAGATCCATCAATGTATTAATGCTGTACCATTACTTTTCATGAATATTTTGATTACTATAAATGGATGTGAACTAATACTTTCAGTGGACTTCAGAACTATTGGTTCTGTCCAGTCTATTCCAACCTGTGGCTAAGATGTTTGAGAATTGTGTAGAATGTTCTGCTAAGTTGCCGACATACTACATTTTTTAGATCCACACATCAATCTCTGGGCAAATTAATTGCAGAGTGCTGAGCTGCTTTTGCAGAAACCCAGAACCATGCAACTCCTTCAACCCACAGTGCGTCACCTTTGGTCCTGCATCAGAGCCTTCCATGGGAGACCCCAATCAGCATCCTGCAACATTCCAGGAAATGATGGCGATAGAACCAATTTCTGATGTCAATAAGGAGCTGATTGGTAAATGGTGTGTCGTTCTGTACGACAAAACCCTTATCCAGGCATCATTCATGTTAATACCAAGAGTTGTCTTTGGTCAAAACAATGCACATAGTTGGGGTCAACAGATTTTTTTGGCCAATGAAGGAGGATGTAATCTGGTACACATTTGAGAGTGTGGTTGGACTTGTACCAGAACCAAAACCAGTGACATCAAGGCACATGATGCTTACTGACTCAGTGTGGAAGGAACTCTGCTCTCGTTTTAGTTAGTTGCCTGCACATGTACCAAAAGCCTCAAAGTTGAAGTGAGTATATTCTTCAGGCTGAAATTACAAATAGTTGGACTTGGTACCAAATTTTTATGTTGTAGTTAGATGCTGCTGGTTGTTTTATTGTATTGGTTAATGTTTTTGCCACATCAACTTTAAGGCATAATATTTTTGGACACTTGAAAATAGTTTGACAGTCTTTACTAAAATATCTTTGATACATGTAATATTTTATGTTTTTGTCGGCTACTGTTGTTCTATACAATAGCCTATTTTTTATTAAGGTTACATTATTTAACTTTTATCATTGTGTCCTTACCGACACAAATGTCATTACCGCAACAATGCATCATTTTAATTATTGTTATGATTTTTATGTACCAAACATAATTTATCACTTACATGAAGATGATTTATACAATAAAATTGCAATATCTGTCATAAAAAGCACCATATTATATGTTTTGTGTTTGAAGACAATGGACATCTATTCTTACAGTCCAAATGTTCCATGGCACAGAGAAAACCATGACATGCACTATTTATTATATTTGATTACATTAGAATGTACAATGGCGCACAAAGCTTGATGAAAATAAATTTAGGTCTTTAAATTTTTATAGAAAAAAAATGGAAAATGTATTAATTTAACGTTATTGTAAATGTTGCGGTAAGGAAATTTTTTAAGAACTCATCTCATCTCATCTTCAACCGCTTATCCGGGGTCGGGTCGCGGGGGTAGCAGCTCTAGTAGGGGACGCCAAACTTCCCTTTCACGGGGAACATTTGCCAGCTCCGACTGGGGAATTCCGAGGCGTTCCCAGGCCAGTGTGGAGATATAATCTCTCCACCTAGTCTTGGGTCTTCCCCGAGGTCTCCTCCCAGCTGGACATGCCTGGAACACCTCTCTAGGGAGGCGCCCAGGTGGCATTCGTACAAGATGCCCGAACCACCTCAACTGGCTCCTTTCTATGCAAAGGAGCAGCGGCTCTACTCCGAGTTCCTCTCGGATGACTGAGCTTCTCACCCTATCCCTAAGGGAGAGGCCAGCCACCTTTCTGAGAAAACCCATTTCGGCCGCTTGTACCCGCGATCTCGTTCTTTCGGTCATGACTCAGCTTTCATGACCATAGGTGAGGGTAGGAACAAAGA
Organism: Dallia pectoralis; assembly: GCA_029465975.1. Classification (NCBI taxonomy): domain Eukaryota; kingdom Metazoa; phylum Chordata; class Actinopteri; order Esociformes; family Umbridae; genus Dallia; species Dallia pectoralis. The sequence continues at coordinate 12,528,442 of CM055754.1, read as the reverse complement.
TTGACCGGTAGATCGAGAGCTTTGCCTTTCGGCTCAGCTCTCTTTTCGTCACAACGGTGCGGTGAAGCGAATGCAACACCGCCCCCGCTGCTCCGATCCTCCGACCAATCTCCCGCTCCATTGTTCCCTCACTCGCGAACAAGACCCCGAGGTACTTGAACTCCTTCACTTGGAGTAAGGACTCATTCCCTACCCGGAGTAGGCACTCCACCGGTTTCCTGCTGAGAGTCATGGCCTCAGATTTAGAGGTGCTAACCCTCATCCCAGCCGCTTCACACTCGGCTGCGAACCGATCCAGTGAGGGCTGAAGGTCACCGACCGATGAGGCCATCAGGACCACATCATCCGCAAAAAGCAGTGATGTGACCATCAGCCCACCGAACGGGAACCCCTCCCCCCCATGACTACGCCTTGATATCCTGTCCATGAATATTACCAACAGGATTGGTGACAAAGCGCAGCCCTGGCGGAGGCCAACCCCCACCTGGAACGAATCCGACTTACTGCCGAGGACACGGACACAGCTCATGCTTTGAGCGTACAGAGATTGGATGGCCCTGAGAAGAGACCCCCTCACCCCATACTCCCGCAGCACCTCCCACAAAAGATCCCGGGGTACCCGGTCATACGCCTTCTCCAGATACACAAAACACATGTAGACTGGATGGGCATACTCCCAGGCAAGTGCCATACGCTCTTTTAAGTGGCATACGTTTTTTAACTGAATGAAATTGTCGGTCACACAACGAAATAGCACATTTAAAATCAGTAAGAATTAAGGCTTTCGCTGTAACAGAGGGTGCAGGCTCAATGTGAACCCGATAGAAATAAGCATTAAAAGCTGCATAAGAACAAAATGTCAGTTTGCAGTCGACGCCAACGCATTTGAAAAAACAACGTGGTTTGTTTCTGTGAACTCTACAATGCAGCACTTAACCCCTCAATGTCTCTAGTGTTTTGCTACATAACGACAAGTAATCATATTTGCAAACTAATAAAATCATTCAATATTTCAATTATAATATAATTGGATGACACCAGTGGCGTCTCCTGGTCTTTCAAACAAGGGAAGCTCATTTTCAGCCTACATTATAAACTTTGTGAACTCCCTGTAATTCCCCTTGTTGGATGATTCACTACTCTCATCATGTCCCCTAAATGACAGCTCCTGTCGGCCAAGCAAGGATGTTACATCAATAAGGCGGTTTAGGAAGGCCCTGTTTTGTTTGACTGTTTCATTATGTTTAGCCACTTGAATGCGAGCACCTTCAATGATTGCATGCTCAACCCTGATCCTGCCCATGCAACTTAATCTTGCACATGCACTCACATGTTCATTGCTCTTTTCATGTCTTTTATATTCCCTGTCAAAGTTAGACAGTTCTCAAAAACCCACCTTTGACCAAACAACACATCCGTGAGATGGTTTCATCAAGAGGCATGGCCAGCAGTAAATTTTAATTGTCACAGCACTTCCAGTCAGCCAGCTAAGTTTGTCATACCAGGAGAGCTGAAAAGACGTGTTATGTTTCCTTATCTTTTGCACTAAATCAATCTTAGGTGTTGATCTGCCCTGCTGTTTAATTCTAATTTTTTCCTCGTAAGGAAGACTTTCAAATGGCTTCACCAAAATCAGGTCGGCAATATTAGCACTGTCTGCCATCGTGCGCAGTTTCACCCATACGAACGATCTAAAAAAATATATTAAACTTGGTAAAACTGAAACAAGGAATGTGGTGTATAATTGTGTGAAATGTATTATGCAAATTGACTAGCAATTTCGCCAAAGAAATATCAAGAAATAAGTTGCAGTTTGTCTTTCGACTACACTTGAGAAATCCGCGACGGGACTGAGCGCGAAATAGCTTCAGCGACTTCTTATAGTACAGATTCGCTGTCAGTCAAAAGGAGATGCAGTCTTTCGACAGATCCTCCAATCATCACGCGGAAGCCCGGCGTCCGGGCCAGCCCACTTCTCTATTCATCCCAGAGACGCCGGGCGTCCGTGGGCGGGACATAATCGCAGCATTTATCCAATGACCGTCTAGATTCGGAGCACTGAAAAAAACTGTTCAAAGCAGCCCCATTGAAGTCAATGGACGCTCGGCTTCAACAGGGAAATGCACTGTGACGCTGCGGGAATGTATGAGAAGGAAATCGAGTCAGTCGACCTGTAGATGATTCTGAACGAACTCGTTTTCGAGATGAACGTGTTCTAACGCATTTTTTGTCAATAAATTGTTTACACAATAGTACATATTTTACCATTATTATTTTTTACATTATAGGGGAAGCCGAGCTTCCCTTGCAGTCTTAAAGAAATCTCCACTGGATGACACTGCAAAAGAAATAATAAAATGGTCTCCCTCAGACTTGGACGACAGATGTAGGACTTCACACTGTTACTGTAATAAGCAGAGGTTTGTCCCCCTCTATGCCGGATCTGACAGCTCCCCGATCACAAGGAAGGGGGACTAATCAGACCCGATCACTTTCACCTGAGTAGTGATCACACCTGTGAATAATCTACGATTCTACGTCTCTGCCTTCACCTGTTCTGTGTGTCCCAGTGACTCTCGTTGCCGATTTCCCTGCTTGCCATTCTGACCCTGATTATCGCCTGATCCTCCAGTACCTCATACGGCCTCTGATCTCCCGTTACCGACCCACGCCTGCCCGACCATTCTTTTGCTCACTGTTGTTCTGTTTAATAAATACATTGCGGTCCGCGATTGGACTCTAACTATGGCTATAACTCCATGCAATCGGTGGCAGAAGATTAGGCGCGCGCTCACTACCTTAAATCATTCACAATTAATTAAATTAAAATAATATTGTTCAAAAAAGAACAGATGAAAAATTGTTAAACAAATTACCCTCAAACCATTAATTTGGAAGACAAAACCGTTAATTTGGAAGATAAAATGTATGCAATTGCATTTTTTCTGTACATTTGCCTGTCCAAAAAGTTATACCTTAACGCTGTCATTGTCACGGTTAGTCCAAAGTGTAGTGCAGGGAAAGCCAAATGCAGAGCCTGATGATCACGTTCATGGAGGTTTAATATTACATTGAAATCAACAAACACAACGAACGGAGTAAACATACACTTAATGAAATGAGCATACACTAAGCGACTTACTAACAAACATAATACTGTGCAGCGAAAATCAACAAAACACTCACCAGGGGCCTCATTTATCAACGCTGCGTACGCACAAAAGAATGCGTACGCCGCTCTCTACGCAATAGTTGGGATTTATCAAAAGCAAACTTGACGTGAAAATGTGCGGTCCTCCACGCAAGCTCTGACCCATGCGTACGCACAGAAACGGGTGAAATGAGAAATGGCGACATCGTCGGCAGATGGATGAAATACACGAAACTGTGTTAAAATGTAGACCGTTGTGTAAAATAAATGGAAATATCTCCTGTCATTAATAATATTAAGAATTCACGAAGCCATTCTTACAATTAACAGACTACACAAACACCTGTTTGATCGATCTGCCAAAAAATCAAATCAACATATATATATATATAAAATATATAAAACAACATATATATATATATATATAAAACAACATATAACGTCAATTAAAATGAATATTTATTTCCAAAAGATAACTCAAATATGTTGTGTAATTATATTGTCATGTTGTGCAATTCATCCTCATAAATACGGCGAACAGAACAAAACCGTGTATAAAACTGATATTCTTGTTGATGTCTCCGTCTGAAGGACCGGATAGATGGATAGATATATCGATGGATAGATATATGGATGGGGATATGGATATATTACATATATATATATATGGGGATATGGATATATATATCCACTGGGGAAAGTGTATTTCATAGTATAGATGTAGTGTTCATGTATGTGCCTTTAGTTGGTTCTATTTTAAATGTGTTTCATCGCATGTCTTAACCCATATTTTGAAAGGTGCAACACATATCTCAGCCAACCGTTATCCGGGTTATGTCAGATGTGTTAGTATGTATAAAAGGTTTGTCTTGTAATTACATAAAGTTTCACTGCGGGTGAAAAGGCAAACCAAAAAGCGCAATATCCACCTCCCCAACAGGAAACTTCACATTGAGTGATGTTACTTTTCCGGGTTTCCTCCCAGTTTATCACGACGTTTCAATCAATGAATATTAATTTGGGGCGTTTCTTTGACTATTTATGGGCAAATATGGGCGTGATATGAAGTCGCAAAAGCTGCGCCACATTTAGAGTTCATTGTGATTTATTAAGCGAAAACGGTGTAGGACGTGCGTGCGCACGGTTTGATAAATCCCAATATTTTTGTCCGTACGTACATCCTACGTTTCGTCCGTACGCCACTTCTGACGCAAATCCTACGCAAAGTTTGATAAATGAGTCCCCAGAACTCTGTGAAATTGCAAAAATGCTAAGCCCAGTGCAACTACACCCAGTGATTATACACCTGTTTCAACCTAAAGTGAGTGTGCTGTTGAGTGGTAAACGAATAGAGACTGTGGGGGGAAAGAGATATAGTCCTATTTGGAAAGGTGTCCCGGTCCTCAGGCTAGATAGCAGGGCGCATTGATATTAAGCTGGTGAGTTGCCAGATATGGTGCAGGCTACTGTTTGTAGCGTTTGGAGAGGACGTTGCTTACTGGGAATTATCAGGGATGCTACTGGTAAGATAATTATTTAATGTTGACAGTTGTCGGGTTGATGTTGCGCGCAAATGTTGATTAAGGTGCTAATGTACTCAATCTAAGTGCCTTGCGCGCTTGTTTGGTAGAGCGCCGGCGCATGTTAATTTATGCATACGAGGTATAGTGGCAGCATGAACGTAACGTCATTCAATTATTGTGTGTAGTTAACTTAATGTTGGTTTGTTAAATGAATGGGTAAAGACAACTGTATTGTGTGTTGTGTAGTTAAATGAATGCATAGTTAAAGTCAGCTGTATTGCGTGTTGTGTAGTTAATTAAATGCATGGTTAAAGACAGCTGTATTTGATTGTATGCTTGATAGAAGGAGGTTAGTAATTGCAGTATTTGTGTGTTGTTTTCCTTTCCTTGTAAAGGTTTTCAACCTAACCACATGGCTAACCATTGCCCAACCATTTGCCTAACCACTTGGCTAACCGTTTGGCTTACCAACAATCAATCTAACCAACAATCTAACAAGCAATCTAACCAACACTCTAACAAGCAATCTAACCAACAATATAACCAAAATCTAACCAACAATCTACGAACGAGTGACTGAATTATTTGCTGCCCAATGTAAATAAATCAAGTAAAGAAGAACGGTTTGAGTTGTTTCCATTTATACCCTGTTAAGTGCGAATGCCTTTTTCAAGTTTGGGCAGAAAGTAACGTCGAACCTCCTAATAAATTGACAGTGAGCACAATACAAAAAGAATGAAAAGTGGATGACTAGTTCCGCTAGTCATCACAGTCATGATGTACTTTTAACTGATTTGCATTCCTTTCTATAAAACATATTGTTTGCTGTTTAATAGGCAGGTTACTATGCTGGTTGATACCGGTAGGCTGGTTACTATGCTGCTTAATAGGCAGGTTACTATGCTGCTTAAAAGGCAGGTTACTATGCTGCTTAATAGGCTGGTTACTATGCTGGTTAATAGGCAGATTGCTATGCTGCGTAATAGGCTGGTTACAATGCTGGTTAATAGGCAGGTTACATGCTGTTTAATAGGCTGGTTACTATGCTGGTTAATAGTCAGGTTACTATGCTGCTTAATAGACCAATTGTCACCCTACGTCACATCGATGTCACGCATGTTCAACCGCGCATGTCGGTTGCAAAAGACGACCAGAAACATTCAAAACGCTATTGAAAGAATCAACTTTATTGGAAATGTCGATCCTTATGAAGTCCCAAAAGACCAGTGGATCCGCGACCCTGACGCCTTACCTCCATCACATTTCCTGATATATTTTCTTATTTTGTTTGTGCTGTCAGTATGTAACGCCATTTGCGTAAATATTAAATAGATAAATACTGCTAAGAAATAATAAATATATCTATGAAATAATTTAATAATTACATAAATATAAATTTATAAATCACTTCATATGTAAAGAAATCGGTTTTATTTCAAAATTTCCATAAGACAACATTTATTTATTTCGAGGGACTTGTAATCACAATTCCCCATGTATTTATTTCAAGGCAGTCCTTTTTCATAGGACATGCCCTCTCAGCGACTAATAATAATCCACCTTGTTTTAAACTATTTTTTAACCTACTCAAATAAATAATTCATACAAACAACATGTGTTTCTCTCTAGTTGTATGTCTTGGACATGACCACACAGAACAAAGTTGCACACATCAAGAGATTTGTACGCTTTTAACTTCTCCCGGGTATAAACGCTTGGAGTGTCAATCAGATAATTATATATTTCTGGCCACTGAATGCTAGGCAATTTGGTTTTGTCGTTTAACCATTTACAGGGCGCTATGGCATAAGGATCTGTAAGATGTATTACACTCATTAACGTCAATTTAGTTAAATAACAGTGCTTATCGCTGGGTGACAGGTTGTTATAGTAAGCAGAGTACATTTTGAAAAGATAGTTAGCTTTTACGATTCTTCTTTTGACTTCTTTCAATATAGTTAAATACTCTGCAGTGTTTTCTGCAACCGAGATGCGCGCGCAACCCGAATGTATACAAAAAAATAATTGGTCTATAGGCTGGTTACTATGCTGCTTAATAGGCTGGTTACTATGCTGGTTAATAGGCATGTTACTATGCTGGTTAATAGGCATGTTACTATGCTGGTTAATAGTCAGGTTACTATGTTGGTTAATAGGTAGGTTAAATGCAGTTTAATAGGCAGGTTACTATGCTGGTTATTATGCAGGTTACTATGCTGGTTATTATGCAGATTACTATGCTGATTAACTGGCAGGTTACTATACAGTTTAAGGCCACGTCCACACGAAGCCGGTGCGTTCCCTATCCGATATTTTTTTTCCCGTTCTAAAAAAAATTCTGTAAACACGGCGTCGTCTCAAGAAATATCTGCGTACACACGAAACCACTGAAACCGACTGAAAACGGTGTAGTATATATGCCAGACCAGTATGGGGCGCTGTAATTCTGCCACAGAGATACACTATACACGGAGAAGAAGACTTCTCCTGGTTGCTCTCCTGGTTGTCTTTTGCGTTGGATCTAAGAGCATGTGGCGTATGGTGTTGTCCAGTATCGCTTGTTGCTCACCACAGTTGCATAGAAGCAATAGATTTTGCTGTAATAAAGCTAGTAGGCTTAGTAGCTTCTGCAGCACGAACACAATCATGTAGTCTGACATTATTGTTGTTGCTGTTACGTGTGACGCAGCCGACACGTGATGTGATGACATCATTGTTTCACAAAATATACGGATTGGCTGTACTCACGAAACCGCAAGGGTGATGTTTCCAGATGTATCCACTTTGGGACCTGGTTGAAAAAAATAAATAAAAAAAGCGGTTTCAGTCTCCCAAAACGCCGGATCCGTGTGGACGAAACGCCAATACGATAGAAAATGTGTACGTATACAGCGAAACGCGTCTTCGTGTGGACGGGGCCCAATTTGCAGGTAAAAATGCTAAGCCCAGTGCAACTACACCCAGTGACTTGTATATACCTCCTAATTAACCAACTCAAACCAGATGTCGCTGGTAGTTGGTACTAAATGCTAAAAAAAACTAAATTAATGGTTTTTACACGTGTACATTCTCCTATGGATTACACTATTTTGACACAAAGTGGAACCCCACTAGAGAGAGTGACTTCCTACAAATACCTAGGTATTTGGATTGATGATAAATTGTCTTTTGGGGTCCATATTGAGAGCCTTTAAAAAAAACTCAGACCTAAGTTAGGTTTTTATTTTAGATTAAAAAAGTGCTTTCCATTTTCAGCTAGGAAAAGATTGGTGCAGAGTTCATTCTTAACAGTTTTGGACTACGGTGACTTAAGGCTAGGCTATATGCACAGGCAAGCCTGACGTATTTCCGGTTAAATCTCAAACTGCATGTTTATTTCCGGTTATAGTAGAATGGTGATACTAGCATTGAACGCTTGTCAACAAAACATAACAAAGTAGCAATTTTCGTCGTTCTTGTGTTGTTTATTTTAATAATTGTGTATTCAGTTGTGATGCTTTAGTTGTCTAAAAACCACAATGACGTGTAAACGTACAAAAGTGAACTTTCAAAAACGGATTGACAGCTCTGCTAGCTACCACTGTTGTGTGCCCCAATGTACAGCCTCTGCGAGATCGAATTCGTCTCTTAGTTTTTTTTCTTTTCCCAAAGACATGGAGTTACATAAACGGTGGGTTATTAACATTCGACGAGACCACTTTTTGACAACCTACACAAAAGTATGCAGCCGACACTTTCGAAGTGAAGACGTGATGGAGCCCTTGACTCCAGCTGGCCGCAGACTTCTAAAGAAGGGAGCTGTTCCATTGCTTTTTCAATGGAACAATTACAGCCTTCCAGCACCATGGCCTGGAGTTTGGGAAAGGACGGAGCGTCCAAACACGGAAAGCACAGATGATCCGTCTGTGGAATCGGATCCTCCTCCTGACCATAACTACTGCGACATTGCTGAACCTGCTGCTTTGGATATGTCCCTTGACCGCAATGGAGAACTACACGTAGAAATAACCAGGCTACAAAAACTAATTGAGGAGATAACTATCAGCAGCAAGTTCTGCTTGGAGCGGTTTGCCGGATCTGTTGATGACATAAGGTTCTTCACAAGGTAAATTAAAATGTTACCAGCTGAGAAAACAGTCACGCAACATCCATTTCAAACTTTCTTGTCATGCATAAATGATTATAGCCCTTGTAGTTTTTGATTTATACTCTTTAATTTTGGCATGCATTTTCTAGGCAGGGCTACTTTCCTAGGCCTTATTGATGATGAGGTTAATGTAGTGTATGGACATATAGAAATGTAACAAGTATGTCCCACAGGTTTGCAAGTCACGCCCACCTGATGGCCTTTTGGAAGCAGATAGAGCCAGCCAGCCGCCAGATCATTAGGGTGAAAAGAACACAAAATGTAGCAAAGACTGTTGATGTTCCTCACACTAGCAATGCAACGGTGAATATATTAAACAGTTGTTCTTACAAAGCAATAGATTACATCATTTTCTCAAATGCTTAAATATAAATAAGTTAAACCAGTCACAATCTATTTGTGTAATTAGGTAATTATGAAACTTGTTTTTTTCAGGTTCTTCAACCCATTGATGAATTCTTTCTGTTCATGAACTACTTGTCTTTGGGTCTGATGCAGAGAGATCTGGCCCACAGATTTAATATCCACCAGTCAACTGTCAGCCGAATCATAAATACATGGGCTAACTTTTTGTACACTGTACTTGGGGCTGTGGGTATTTGGCTGGAAGAGGAGACCGTGAAATCTCACATGCCAGAGGTTTTTTAGGGTTACTCTGACACACAAATTATTTTGTACTGTACAGAAATTCGTTGCCAAAAACCAAGTTCTCTTCTCCTCCAGAGTGAGGTGTTCTCCAACTATAAATCACACTGTACCTTCAAAGGGTTGATTGGGATGGCCCCTCACGGCTCAGTAACCCTTTGTGTTGTCTCTATATGAAGGTTCTATCAGCGATAGAGAGATTCTGAAGCAGTCAGGCATTGTGCCCCTCTTAAACCCATCTATGGCCATAATGGTTGACAAGGGTTTCCTTGTAGAAGACTGTGTGCCCTGCAAGGTCCACATACCTACCTTTCTGTGTAGGAATGCCCAACTGTCTGAGCCAGAGGTCATGAAGACACAATCTATTGCCAGACTGAGAGTCCATGTTGAGCGACTCATTCGCAGGGTTAAGGAACATAAGTTGTTCTATACAGTTATCCCTCTTTCATTGACAGGCAGCATCAATCAACTTTACACAGTCGCCTGTCTTTTGGTCAATTACCAAAATGGTCCCTTGGTTATAGCCTGGGCCACCAATGGCTAATGTTCGCAGCACAACCCTAAAATGAACACTCACAGGGGGCAATGGAACAAATAGGCTGTGATGAAATGTTATGAAATCATGTTTTCTTTATGTTATAATTTGTGAATTTCTATATGTGACAATTACATATTACAATGTTGTAAATAAGACAAGTTGACATAATACATTACACTACAAAAATCCAAGAATTCATGTGTCGATTCTGTGACTTTTCATATTGAATTATTTTGACATGTATATGTTAAAGAAAAACAAATCACATCTTTCTTTCAGAGAGCATATGAAAGTGCTGTCTCAGCAAATCCGCTGCACGATAATGTCATTGTGGGCACAGACAACAAAATCGCACCAATCCATGCCTGTGATGAGTATCTGTCCCTGGACTTGCCAATAATAACAATGGCTTTCCTTCAATTTGTGTAGGCCATGGTCAAATCTCAGGAACTTGCAGTCAATGTAGCTTGCTACATTTGGGCATTTCATTTCAACTAGGCCAAATGCTGGTCGCTCAAGTGGGTCATATACCAGCCCATCAGGTGATGCACCCAGCCAAGGTGCGTCCAGGTGCACGACTAGCCCACACTTTTTAAGATTTAGATTTTTGAGAACTGCATAGTCCCTTAATGCACCTGCTTTCATTTCCAGACCCCTTTTCATTAGTGTTGTTTGTCTTGTCCCTCTAATAATCCTTTCTGCAAGTTTTTCTGCTGTGCTTGTACCTCTAACATGGCTTACCTCCCGGAAATGTGAAGCAGTCACTCTTTCCTTCCTCAGTGAATGCCACTCGGGTGTTGCACTTTGGCATCTGGTTGCTTCCTCAATCAGGTGTGACTGTGACAAAGTCACAGACAGAGAACTGAGGTGCAGCTTTTCTTGATCCGTCATGATCCTGTGCGAAAAGTCTGCCGGTTGTAAATGGTAACCGTCCAATGGCACTTTTGGGAACAGCGGTGCATCCTCATGGATGACAACACTGTCAGGTGGAGTTGGTGGATGTTGATATGACAAGATACTGCCAATTTGTACCTTGCCAAAAATGGAATCGACAAGTGGTTTGTCAGACGTGATGTTAATTGTGCATATAAGGGGAAGAGACTCTGGTTCCATGTCAGCATAGGCAGGTAGTGGGTTGATGGGTCTGGTAGCTCACCACTGTAGCCCTTGTAAAGTTTAGATCAGGAATAACAATATCAGGGGGAAAAATCTGGAATAACAATATCAGGAAAAGTACCAAACACAGAAGGAAATACACCAGACTTACAGCATTGAATAACATTTATTTGGCAACAGATCATAGTCTGCCTATTTAATTGCTTACCTATTTCCGCTTGCTGAAGTAGTATCTGGTTTGGGCTTTACTACAACCATGGTATCCACAGGTCCTGGCTTAACTCCCTATTAATTTGTGAGATGGTATTAGAAAAGATGCTAGTATGCATGTGATTAAAATGTTCGTTGTTGAATTAATACAAACCATTGTTCGTGGTTTATGCCACTTCTGCTCCGTTTCAGTGCACGAAAGTACCGGAGGGACGACAGACATGCCACATTCTGAGTAATGGGCAATCTGAAAAAGTAATGCAACCAAATGATTGCATAGCCCACACCCAGCCACACAGGAACAGTAGCTTTTAACAAGCACAACTGTGAGTCACGTAATGTCATCTGAAAATACACAGTAGCATTAGTGAAGTAAAGATGACGGTACAGTTTTGAGTAGAACATCAGCAGTTTGAAGAATGGCACAATGGAATATTTTACTGTCTTTGCAGTCGCAAAATCAATAATTTCTTTATTGTTAACATTTAAAACCAAACTAATTTACATATAGACCCAACAAAAGGATGGCAATTTCCACTCATCTACCCTGTCCTGTATTGACCAGCACTACCGGTGTGTGCCAGAGAGTGCCGGTCACAATAAAATATCTGCCATTACTGTCAGAGATAACATTTGAACCAGTAGACTGCACTTCGCTACTAATCAATATTGCAACCCCCCTTGCCTTGGAATTAAAAAGAGAGTGAAAAACCTGACTATATCTAGAGTTTTGCAACTTTGTCTGGTCATTAATGCGGAGATGTGTTTCCTGTAAAAAAACGACATCCGCCCTAAGCTTTTTCAAATGAGAGAATACCCTAGACCAGGGGTGTCCAAAGTCCGGCCCGCGGGCCAACTGCGGCCCGCGGTCCAGTTTTTATTGGCCCGCAGCAAATTCTGAAAATATAATTGAATATGGCCCGCACAAGAAGATTGAGCTCAACTCTGTTGCACTTCTCAGTTTCAACACTAGTTGGAGCCAGCCATGGAAACGGTGCTTCTCCACTAAACAAAATTAAGCAAACAAAATTTTTTACTGCGAGTCACCAGAAATGGCAGCATCAAAGAAACGCAAAATAGCAAGTGAGTGTAGAAGATTTCAAACACAGTGGGAAAATGAATATTTCTTCAAAGAAATCAACGTAAAGTGTATCTGTTTGATTTGCAATGAAGATGTTGCTGTGATGAAAGAGTATAATGTCCGTCAGCACTATGAGACCAAACATCAGAGCTACACATCAGTACACCAGTGCTGAACGAACGCAGAAAGTCAAGCAAATGGCAGCTAGCCTGCAAGCTCAACAGGGGTTTTTCGTGCTAACAAAATAAAGGAAAACGCCACAACAGCAAGCTATAAGGTCGCTAAACGTATGGCTCAGCACGGCAAACCGTTCTCAGATGCTGATTTCATAAAGCAGTGCCTCAAAGTCACAGCAATAATGTGCCCGGAAAAAGTTCCGGATTTCAACAACGTGAGCTTATCCAGAAATACAGTGGTGGGGAGAATCGAGGACTTGTTGTCAGCTAACTGGAAACTTCAGCTGAGAGACAAAGCTAGTGCTTTTGATTTGTACTCGATAGCATGCGATTGGTTATGGATAGGGTTAGCGATAAGAGCACAGATGCCACAGACACCGCGCAGCTGTTATGTTTTGCGGGGAGTAGATGGTCATTTTTGCTGTACGGAGGAGCTGCATGATATGATGAGCCTAAAAGGCACAACGACGGGCAGAGATATTTTTGAAGCTGTGTCGGAAACAGTTGGAAAGATGGGGCTTAAATGGGACAAACTCTGTGGAGAAACAACGGATGGAGCTCCGGCCATGACGAGCGTAAAAACTGTCAACATAATTCGAGCTAGAGGACAGCACAGTTCTTCACATTATAGGTGAGTTAGAAATACACACAGTATTAATGTGTTAATATGTCACCTCTAGTGTGCGGCCCGGCCCTTTGTTTATTTTTCTGTATTTGGCCCTCACTAAAAAAACTTTGGACACCCCTGCCCTAGACCTCTTAACTGGCGTGTTCATTGATTTAACGTTCCAAGATACAAACTTAATAGGTGTGGGTGCACCCCCACCAATACCACTGATGCTAGCCATTTAAAATATTCAAACAGGAAGAAGAAACTGACCCGCCAAGCTGTTGTGAAAAAAATAAAAAAATAGGGAAATAAAGAAAAAATTATCGGGGAGAACAAAGAAACGATAACCAAAAAGAGACAAGTAAACATCCATACAAAAACATTAACCCCACCCCCAAACCCGAGTTACCAGTCTCCATATTTGAAGACAGCTCCAAAACACTGACGTAGCTCCCGTGCATTTAAAGCAGTGAACGTGGGAGACTCCGTCGCATATAAACAACAATAACTGAATGCATTTAGCAACTTAAACAATGCTTGAACACCACACCGTAGTTATACAGTATTAACACGCAGTAGACACATATCCAGTGACCACATTTACAAGCATATACATAAAAAAACGACAATTAATAATTTCTAAACATGCAGGCAGTCGGAAGCGCGCACCCATTTCGACCTTTAAACGTCAAATCGACTGTTGTAAACAAACACGCCCACACACATATATTTGGATACGCAGCCACCTTTCAATGCACACACACGCGTACAAATTGTACTACAATCACACACCCTTTCCTGCGTTCATCCATACATACACTGTGGCCAAGAATATAAACATAAGATAATGGTAGTAAAGTACTGTGAGTAATATATACACTATACCCCAGACTCGTGTGAGATAAACGCACTTATAGAAAGGCCTCGCAATTTTTATATACATATATATACATCTTTTTAGGATCTATATATATATATATATATATATGCATACACATAAAAAACTACATGTATAAAAACATATATATGCGTGCCAATAAACAGCCAAAGGACTGGTGTGCTCAGCCAACCGGAATCGCGACAGACAGGGCTACACACCGTAAGACAGTTAGCAACATGTTAGCTGAACAGAGATCAGACGACTCGGCCGAGCCAGGCTTTTGCCTCCTCGGAAGAAGCAAACCGAAGGTTTTCACCGTTGTGGTCGCCGTGCAGGATAGCCGGGAAGCGCAGAGAGAACCGGATTTTCTTCTCGTGGAGAATGCGTTTCAAGTCGACAAACGCTTCTCTTTTCTTGGCCACGACAGACGTGAAGTCTGGGAAAATTTGGATTTTCTTTCCTCAAAAGTGAAGTTCTTCCCTCGCAGGCCTCTGGAGTATTGCCTCCTTATCCCTGAAATTGTGGAACTTTACAATCATCACTCTCGGTCCCGATTTGGCAGCGCTGCCCGGCGTTGGGTGGGGGCCAAGGCGATGGGCCCTGTCAAGCTTTACGGGGGATGGTGCAAATGAATCGCCGAGGACCTCCGGAAAGAAACCCAACATGATGGCCACAGGATCCGCTCCCTCAAGCCTCTCCGGGATACCTACCACACGCAGATTGCAGCGACGTGATCTCGACTCCAGATCGTCAATCTTATCAGCCATCTGCGCGCACTTCGAGGTGAGGCGCGTGACAGCAAGCTCCAGGGCGACGGCCCGGTCGCTGTAGTCGGACAGACCCTGCTCGAGGTCGGATATTTGGCGGCCCTGTGCTTCGACGGAGACCCCAATGCCATCCAACACTGGCGTGATGGGACCCAGGGCCGCTTCAATAGCCAGCTTCAGAATGGCCTCGATAGCCGACTGCAACTGGCCAGCAATCAGGGCTGATAGCTTGGCGAACATGGCCTCCTGGAACTCATGGAGGTCAGCGCGGGTGACCGCTTGAGAGAGGGGACATGAGGCCGCGCCATTGTTTGGCACATTATCTGCCATGCTAGGTGTAGCTTCTGAGGCACGTTTGGACTTCAAAGACCGAGGCATCGAAAAAGGTAATCAAATTGCACTTTAAAATGACTACTGAGACAAACAGACAATATGCTGTGATATTGCAAATAAGTTAAATGCTAATTGCAAAAAATAACAAGAAGCGCGACGGAGCTACCAAAAACACAGCTCACTCGCTCTCCCATCACAACCGGAACTCCTGGGTCTGTATTTTCAACAATATTTTTAGTGATTTCTGAATACTGCTGAAAATTTAACAGAACTTCATAGTTTTTCTATTTAGATCATTTAATGTCATGATTTTACAGAAAATCCCATTAAATTTCACTGACATTGTTTACAGTGTAGGCGCCAAACATTATAATTGAACAGTATGTTACTTTATTTAGCATGAAATGGTTCTGAAGATTATATTACCCGGATTTGCCCTGAAATGTAGTTATTACAGAAGATTTGTGATGCTTGAGAATATTTGCGCTTGGAAAGATGAGACCACGCTTAAAAGCACTAAAGGAAGATAATGCTTCAGTTGACAACCTTGTTAGGACTGTCATTACCCACTTTCTTCAGCCTACTAAAACCATTGCAACCCAAGACCAGCAAACAATGTCTACTTCTCATCACGAAGGTTGAACACACCTCACAACCTCTCTATGGATTATCAGTACTGGAGTTGACTGAGGCAAGGAAGAGGGTTCTGCAACGACTAAACAAGTATATGGAAACGGTTGAGACAGAGGTAAAGAAGCCACATCCTTCCTCCAGAATCCCAGTGCTGCAGAAGAAGAATGCCACCTGCAATGGGAAAATTCAAAAAGCTCAGCTAAAAGAGAAGGCTTGTGTACCTCCCATGCTGATGCTGCTGGGGCCGATCCAGAACAAGAGGAGAGGTTATGGACAGTCTGGTGTGTGGTTATGGACATCTACCTCCATAGCTTGGAGCCTGTCTATGGAGCCAACATGGCAGCCAAACCGCCACTGCCACTCATTAGAGCCAGAGCCACTGTGCCAATTATGCAGAGAAAGTGCCACTCAAGCCTGAAGGCAGCCCTCGTCCTGCTACTTCAACGTTCAGATGGCGAGTGGTACAGAAACATGCTCCAGTGCAGGCTGAGAAGTCAATGGCATCTCTAAAGGCCAACCTGTTAACAGTCATTCGGGAGTTAATCTTGATGCAGAGTTGGGAAGAGATAGATGCACATGGGTTGGTGGAAAAATATGGCTAACATCTGGAAACAAATTGGGAACAACAACCTTATACAAGAGGACCGTGACCTATGGGAGTTGATCACAGATTACCAAGAGGAGGAAGAAAGAAGGATGGAGAAGATGGTAAACTGATGAGAAGAAGAAATTGTGGCAAAACAGCCAGAGCCAACAGAGGAACAGCCTAGAGATCAGCCCTGAAAATAATCATGGAAACAATGTGTCAATGAGAAAGAGGACAAACAAATGATTGCCAGGTAAAGTAGCTTGATATTCAAAGCCTTGCTAATTGCTAATCCAGTATATAATTGTGTTTGTATATATTTGAACCACATTACTAGCAATCATCTGATAACAGTACAGTAATTTCTTCACTAAGGTGGACATGATACACAATTTTTGACAAGATTTGATCCCACAAGCTGTCTTCCAAGTATGTTTACATTTTTACTTTTTTCCGGATAACAGTAATAAACCAGCAGTCTGTGCCTTTGCATATAGTGTCTGTGCTTTTAAAAGAGCATCAGATTTTCAGACAAAATCAATTCAAATCCCCCATAAAACCATGTAATAGCTAGTGTAATCATTATAGTAAATGTATTAAATACTGATGTGGCTTCAAACTAGTTCAAAGTGTGAAATTGTTTTCAGGGGCCAGGAACGAAGTTCATCACTCTCCATGTCCATATCCTCCCCAGAAGACGATGATGCCTCTGTAGTCAGTGACGCCTACTGAGGATCTCCTGGAGTAGTCTCCATCCTCTTTGTCAGAAGAGATGTTCATTGACCAAGACAGGCAACTCCGCAGCCCCCCCATGGCTCTTGTCATGAACTCACGGACCTGCAGTACATCACCACTGGCATCCTGTGCCAACTGATGGCCTCAATGTCCCTGATGAGCTGGTTGTTGAAGGATCTGGTTGAGACCTCTGCAGCAACCACAGCAGGATGTCCTTCTCCATGGACAGTGCAGACAGCACCTCCACACAAGTAAATGGGATACTCCCTGTTTAAACATTTAAATCAATAACAGGAAATGACATCATTAAAGTCTTCTGAACAACATTGCATGCAGACACAGACAAGTTACCACCATCTTTTATCATTATAACTTCTTTATATATTTTGGTTGTCAAGCTCAACGACTAAACCCTGTTACATCAAATAAAGATAGAAAACTATTACTTGTGAAAAATATCTTTGTTATTTCAACATTATACACAATTTCTTAAAATCATGCATGCCATGTGCTCTCTTGTTATTCACTACAGGTAGAGCAGTGGCCATTTTGAGCAAAAAATCACAACCCCGTCACACTCAACCCCGTTACTTCTTTGATCATAACGGGGTTGTGAGATTGTGATTGGGTTGTGTTTTTGACTCTTTGGTTCTGAATGTATCCAGTAATTTCAATTAATTAATATATTACTGCCTAGATTTTCACACCTCAGTGTTAAATGAATTGCTCTAAAATAATTTTTGATTTAATGATACCAATTTAAACATCAACAGACATCTATGAGTCTGTGATGGCACCGACAACAGCGGTAGAAAGGCCCTCCAGCAATATGGCAACACCTCAATCCAGTGCTAGATTACCTCCAGGCCTTCACATCCACAAGTGTCTGTGCTGCACTTTTTTAGCGATGGCCCCTGTACTCAGTACAAACAACAAGGAAACTTCTTCCTTTTTAGCACAGCATTAAACTGAAGAGGATTCCAGGCTGGCTCTTGGAATTTTTTTGAGGCTAGTCATGGCAAAGGAGCCCCGGATGGTGTAGGGGGAGCCTTAAAAAGAACAGCTGACATGATGGTGGCAAAGGGGCGTCATATCCCGAATGCACACGAGCTGTTCAAGGCCTTGAGTGAGACAAACACAACAGTGAAACTGTTCTTTGTGAAGAGTGAGGATGTTGAGAGTGCAATGGAGAAAATGCCAAAGCAAATACCAGCAGTCCCAGGAACCATGAGAATCCACCAGGTAGGGTTGCCAACTGTCCCGAATTAGGCGGGACGTCCCGAAATTTGAGCCTAATTAATTTGTCCCGCACGGGACCTCACTTGTCCCATTTTTTGACTACTACGCTGATCTAACCACTGATTCAACATCAGCAGTGCTTAATCTGATCACGACGACACTTGAGATTGAGAATGATCACTGACAGGGCGACACCTCACACCTGACCAATCATCATCATCCAATCACATATCACACAGCCAGCCCCCCTCTCACGCGCATCAGTATACGTTAAGTAAATGCGCCCTTCACTAAGCCACGCCCGAAAACCGCCACAGGCCAATCGTGGTTTAGCAACCGTAACTAAGCGCAGGAGGTCTGTCAAGCTTTCGAGCAAGGGAAACATGCCAACGCGTTGTGCTTATGGATTGTGTAAATCTGATACCCGATATCCTAAAAGTTTGGACGGGGAGGTGGAATTTTTTACTTTCCCAAAACCTAAAACCCAAGGGGAGAAATGCCGGGCGTGGACAGAGGCTCACTGACATACTTTAAAATACTCGTGAGTACCCCAATCCAATCGCGGCTCTCCCGGTATTGATCTAAGGAGTGTACATCAGGAGGCTTGCCGGAGATCTCCAAGGAAAAGGTTGGTATGCGAACTTAATCAGTTCATTAACAGTACAGTCGTCATGTGCTCACTATAGGTACACTTTATTTGGGCAGCGAGATGTATTACAGAACACTCATGCTTTATACTTTATATTGGTCTCCGCATACGGTTTTTATTTGCTTTTTTAGGGACAACTACCGAGGATATGTAAGCAGTAGCCTGGCGCGCTAAAATATAAGCGGTAGAAGGGTGCAAATGGCTTATTCCACAAGATTTGTTAGATTATATTCACTTACCATGTTGTGGATGAACATAGCTGTTCCTCAATTTGTGTGTTTCCCACTTGAATGGTTAGCGTATGAGGCAGCTGCTGCTTGCACTGGGACCTAGGCTTTAGCTTTAATTTTAAAGACGTTATTCTCTAATCGGTTGCATATTATGTCGTGGATATATTCCTAGAATGCATACTGCAGCCCCTTTTGTCTTGCCCTTTCAGAAATTTCACCTATTCGCCAAAAATGACTAAATATCTCATTGGGATTGTCTGACACCGGTGCATACACATTGCAATAGACGTGCCAGGCTAGAAAGCTTGACAGGTGTAGCAACAGTAACTAAGGAGGGCGTGGCTAAGCGAAGGGTCAATTCCACACACACACACACATAAAGAACGTTGTTCAGTCTATAATCGATTTGGCATGTGGATAAAACAGCAAATATGTTTAATACTGCAAAAAAAAGACTGCAGCTACAATAAAAATTGGGAAGAAAAAAATAAAAAAAAAATCCGCAGAAATGCACAAGGCCACATTAGCTAAAGGTGCAAGCAATATCTGTGGATTCTTCGGGGTAACCACTGTGGAAACTGACAAAATAGCGGCAAGCGAAGCCTAAAAATCATAAACTGGCTAATTTCGCACAAAACCAGCCCACCTTTTGTCCCTCATTTCATAGTGACAAAGTTGGCAACCCTACCACCAGGTGATTTTTCTGGCTCCAGGAGAACTGATACACCGTGACGTCAGCTGCATGTGCGCAACACGCAAGCAGTTTAACTGCAAGTGCTTCAACACATAGTGTTTCAGTTTTGGCCAGGAGATACCAACTGCTGCGCTTGTGTCGCAGCCAGCCAGGGAAGGGAATCCACAGCCAGAGGCAGAAAAGGAAATCCAGTTGGAGTCCAGAGCTGCTTGGGCAGTGGTGCATGCTCAGATATGATCAAGAGCTGTATCCAGGCATCATCCTTATCACAGATGAAACAATGTCCAAGTGAAGTGTATGCATCGTGTTGGGCCAAATTGATTCTTCTGACCGGCTCGGGATGATATTCTCTGGTACCTGTTTGATGACGTCCTTGAAATCAATTGCAGTTTATATTTGTTGTCTTTATTGGTAACATATTGAATTACAGTGTTTATAGAAAATCTTACAGTGAATTTGAGTAAAAAAACACTATTTATATGTTAAACTGTATTTGTCTCTTCAACCCCGTTACCATCTTCAACCCCGTTACGTGTAACAGGGTTGAGACTAGAGTAAGTTTAATTCTTTTTTTTAAGTTTATGAAAAAGTAATTTAATGATTGTTGAACTTAGTCTGAAATGTTCAGAGCAATAATAAGAATACTGATTTTAGTTAAAACTCTGAAGTTAAACCACGTCTTTGGTGAAAAATGATGAGGTTGTGGTCACAAAAAGTGACCATTTCAGGCTTTAGTATAGCAAAAGTGAGATTTTATGTAACTTTGATATTTACAATTACTGAATTAGTGTGACGGACATCTGAATAAGAGGAACATTTTGATTTCATTACAAACACATTTATAATCATATTCAAAGAGCTCATATATTGTTCATAACGGGGTTGAAGACTAATAGTGCCTTATCTTAAAATAATAACCAATAATAAATAGGGATTTGATGCCTGAGAAGGAAAAATGTTTTCTGGAAGTTGAATATGTCATAGATGTTGTGGCGTGTTCAGAAATGTAATATATATAGGTAAATAATCTAAAAATGTTTAGTTCCAAATCGTACCAGTTTCGTGGAATGACTCTAACTTAAAGCTCCTGAAGAAGACCAACAAGTTGGCTCCATTTGTTACAACTGGGAAGTCCTTATTTCTGTCAGACAATGTCAGACAGTAGCCCAACGTTGGGCTACTGTCATGCTATCTGTTGGCATGACGTTGGCAAACATCGTTGGGCCAATCGAGTTTTGTCTAGCGGCCCAATGTTGGCGTTTTGTTCATAGTTGGTTATACGTTGGCTAATAGAAACTGCCAACGTTGTTGTCATGGTGCCCTTTTCCGGACCAATTCATTGGCTAATATAAATCCCAAAAATTACACAATGAAATCCAAGTCAAATGTATTTATTTTGAATGTATTTATTTTTGAACATGCACGTTTAATATTAGATTCTGTGGCCGTCTTATAATCTGTACAAGAAACAAACGATTACATGTTTTCCCAAAATACTAAGAATACCTTTATTGTACAGTTAGATACCGGACCTATATGCTATAACATAATTACATCTTATAATTAATAAATTTTCCAAACTGTCGAATGTCTGTTGAATGTAAATGTGCGAATATAAAACCAAGTTTACCTCTGTAGGCTTGCATATCGCTTGTCGTGGAATTCTAAAAAGTTCAGACTGTAGTTTCTTTTAATAATCAAATGCTTTATTCAAGATTCATGAACCTGGAGCAGTTAACAACACATTTACATGTCAAGTCAACAATGCTCAAAGAGTAATGTTTGAGCTCTGATATATATACGTCCAGCATCAACCCCTTCGTCCTTCATGTGCATATTATCACTCCAGACCCCACGTCATCCTCTCCATTACACACGTATTCTTAACAACTCTGGAGCCCAAGGTCTAAGGATGGCAAGATGTCTACATAACCTAGTTAACCTAGAGAAACACCTAGAAGAACAGAGCAGTCTCTTGACCTTACTTAGAATTAGAACCATACGGATTATACATTAAACTATCATTGTAACATAATATAAAAAATTCCATCACACGACAAAGCGGTTATACCAGCTGAGGATATTAAAGTGACAGCAACACCAATATTTGAGGGAAACAAACGTCTAACTTTTTAACATCTTATTTATAACAAAAATAATGTACATTATAGCAATATAGTATAGGCCAGGAAACGTATTATAATTTCATGTGATACAGCACTTTGTTCGTCGCTGCATATCTGGAATAGCGTTCAATCAGCACAAATGCCGACTTAAGCTTAGTCGGGCCAACGATGGCACCCAGACAGCACGTTCAGTCTTAACGACGTTGGCAATTGGAGGGCACCATCGGCAAAGTATCAGAATTCTGTAGGGGTCCCCTGCACAAAAAAACGTAGGTGGGTAAACCATCGGCGGGATGATTCAGCCACACGATTCACACTCCGGAGATCGGCGGAGGAACCGTGAGGAACCATTTTGCCGATCCCGCTTCTTCTTTTTTTTTCACAAATGCTGCCTGCTGCAGCGTTACGTTGGGTCTAGTTGGCGCGTTCAGGTGGCGCATGCACGTTTTTATGCGCGTGATAAAGTTTACGTCGCCTTGCATCGTCAACATCGCCTGCCTGTGGTAAGTTATGTTTATCCATTTCAAACACACAATTTTCCGTCCAGTATGTGTTTATTTTGTTTTGTGTACTTATTTTTCTATTGAAAAATATTATTTTGTTAGAAAAACGTTGAGTTTTCTGAGAAATGTTTTCGATATAAACGGATGACAGAAATTGGTGCCGGTGGATAACGTGTTTTTAGACTTGGTTAACGTTACAACGTAACACCAGTTAACTATAGTTGTTATTAACTAAATGTTGACTTGGTTAGTTATTATGATTGACTGTAAATATGTTTGCGTGTTAAATATTGTCTGAGTTATTTAAGACAGCTTTTTAGACATGAGGGGAACTCGGGTTTTGACGTTTCAGTCTGAGGAGAATCGTTCGGTAAACAGCCAGGTTAAATAAACAGTCATAAAATTGACGGGCTCTCTTTTTCCACATAAAATGGGGTCCTTTTTATAATGCTACACTCTGAAGGCATTTCTAAGGATTTTGTGTATGTAAAATGCTTAAAAATTAATGACAGCTCTTTGGTTGTGTGTTTCTATGGTAACGTTAAAAGTAGACCAGTCAAGAGCTCAGTTTAGTACAAGCCCGCAGCCACTGCAGACGCCACTGCGCAATGAAGTGACGTTAAAGTGATAACGTCAGTGACTTTTTAGACACACACAGTGCTCGAGTACCGGCACTTTTCCTTGCGTACCGATACTTCTCACATGCAGCGGGTACTCTACCACTGACAGAAAAATCGTCAGTGTCAGAGAGATTTGTAATGACCTAACGTAACGTTACATAAACTACACTACCCAGAGGTCAATACGTGACTTACTAAAGATCTTGACGAATCGCGTAAAGGCAAGCAGTCGGTTCACCCTATCTGGAGCTGTCTGATGGCTGCGGCTTCCGCCTGAGCGTAAACACATTTTCTCTGGTGAAATCCAAATCCTAGAAACTTAGAAAAAGTGTGTCGAATTTGAAATTGTAAGTCATGTTAGCCTGGCATTAGAAAGGCAATAAAAGAACGCGTGTGCCAGAGGTAACGTTAGTCCAACCAGAAACATTGTTAGCGTTGATCTGAGCGGAACAGCTAACACACGCACGCACACGCACACACACACTCATTTGTTTAAATTAATTTGTTGATAATAAATATAAATAAATTGTTGTTGAACCAGAAAAACATCTCTTTCCACTATAAAAATCTCAAATGTAATGATATGCAAATGACGGTACCAGCACATACAATCCAAAGGCTCTTTTCAGAGCCATTTTACACAGCGTCTTTGCATTTGTACAGTAAAGTATGTGTTTTAATTAACCTCAAAGACCATTAAAGACTTCTCAAAGACTTCTTTTAATGATAATTAATTCCTAATTGTCGACTTTTCAGCACATTATCTGACATTTTTCAATCGTTACTTATAAAGATGTATCATTGATAGATATCGTTATCGTTGTATTGCCCAGCCCTAAATGGGAAACACTATCTTTAATTAATCTAAAGTTATTTTGCACATATACATCAATGCACATGTATGTAATAACTTTCCCCTGTTTGCTTGTCATGATTATTGGCATCCTAAAATGTTTAACTGCCTGGCACATTCTTGGAGTTTGACTTTTGATTTGTCTTAGATATTCATAATAACATAATTCTCAACATTTGGTAATGACTGTACTGTAATATGGTGTGTCAACAATTGCGAGTAACATATTAATGTTCTTTCTTTAATTTATTAGATTTTACTTCGTCCTCCACTGCCTCCAGAGTTGTTTCCTGGCATCTCTTGTTTTAAGGTTAGTCATTGAGGCCTGCGGGCTGGTGCCTCTGGTCTAATCACAGCCGTGATGATACAGAGCTCTATCACACTCCTACTCATGCAATATTGCTTAAATAAAAGAACATGATGTTTGTTAAAGGCTTTGATAAAGCATTAGATTTTCATTGTATTTCCCTCTAAACACAGATAACCACATTAATTAAGGTGAAGTTTGGCACATATCGTCAACATGGCTGGTTTTCCTTTGAATCTGAGGGACCACTGGTTACATATTAGATCACAACCTGGTCTAATACATATTGATTGCAGGGTCCTCAAATTGTCTATAAACTAATGCTCTCTACATATAATATGATTATCTGTTCCACAGGCAATGTTCAGCCCCACTCATATTCCAGATCCTGTCCAGTTTACAGCTCCAACACAGGTACACAGTGACCATCATCACCCTAACATTTAATCTATAATTTGGTTCTTAGCTGAAGTTCACTTCAGTCATGTGAAGTTTGCCATCAGGAACACAATATATGAGCAGATAGATCTAACTAGACTACTACTGAAACATTAGCTTACATACTGAAATCCACTGCTTCATCAATCCCTTATTTAATCAAAATGTATGTCCCTGTTTGTTCCCTACATTTGCTATGTGTGTCTGATTCACAGCAATGTACAGTTACTCCCAACAGCTATTGTTTTTTACTGGATGTATTGTACACCTCAGCTGTGCTGTTGCCGTTTTTGTTGCTGTGCTGCTCTATAAGGGAATAATAACCATAATTTAGGTCAAAATTCAAATCACAATTATTATAGCCTAAACCAGGGTTTATGACTGTGTAAAATAGTATTGAAGTCTAGATCACTTGTGGGGTGATTCGGACTTGGGAGCATGATTCTGATTTCTTTCTCTTTTGGTTGTCTTTGGTTTTGTTTTTATTTCTGAAGCATGGCAAGTGAACCATCATACTGGACGTGGAAACGTAAATCCAGGGCAAGAGTAAAAGAGCAATTGGCTTCCATTCAGTCTGAATTTGATGTTGTTGATGGAGATAATGTCATTGATGAGGATGGAGTCATTGATGAGGATGGAGTCATTGATGAGGATGGAGTCATTGATGAGGATGGAGTCATTGATGAGGATGGAGTCATTGATGAGGATGGAGTCATTGATGAGGATGGAGTCATTGAAGGTTTTCCATGTGATGTCGAAGGGATAGATTTAGAGGCAATTTTGTCTGATGAGGTTTTGATCTCTGATTCTGATTCTGAGAGTGAAACAAATGTAAATGATTTAGAAGATAAATTGACGACATGGGCACTTGAAGAAAATGTTACACACAGTGCTTTGAACAAATTATTGCGAATTCTTAAGTGCCATCACCCATCGCTGCCATTAGATGCTCGTACTCTTTTGAAGACCACACGATCTGAAGTAATTGCTCTCCAAGAGAAGGCTGGCGGGACATATCACTACTTCGGGATCCTGCCGTCGATGAAGTCGACCCTAGAGGCATATCGCAGTAACTTGACCAGTGGAATGTGCCTTAAACTTCAGATCAATGTCGATGGCTTGCCATTGTTTAGAAGTTCATCAACTCAATTTTGGCCAATACTTGGGTTTGTCCAAAACCTCCCCAACCATAAGCCATTTGTGATTGCCCTTTTTGCTGGAAATGGGAAACCTGAACTTTATGAGTACATGGAGGATTTTGTTGAGGACATCAGCAATTTGGAGAAGGGTTTTTTTTTCAAAGAAATTCCCTTGTCTCTAAAGTTGGAGGCCATGGTTTGTGATGCACCAGCACGTGCGTACTTGAACTGTGTTAAAGGCCACGCTGGTTATTCAGTGTGTGAAAAGTGCACCCAAGAAGGTGAATACTTGAATAACCGTGTGGTTTTTCCCATCACTGATGCACCCCTCCGACGAGATGAGGACTTCATCGACATGACTGATGAAGCTCATCACCTTGGGTCCTCACCCCTTCTTGCCACCTCTTTAGGCTTGGTCAGTGGTTTCCCTCTGGACTTCATGCACCTTGTCTGCTTGGGAGTCATGAGGCGTCTAGTTTACCTCTGGCTTAAGGGTCCATTGTCATGTAGGCTCTCAAGTGGACAGGTGAATATGCTCTCTGAACAATTAGAGAACGTAAGGAGATACACACCAGTAGAATTTAACCGGCAGCCAAGAACACTAACAGAGATAGACAGGTGGAAGGCGTCTGAGCCTGTGCTCCTGAAGTCCTTTCTGCATGCAGCAGTTTACAAGCACTTCCTGCTTTTTTTTGTGGGAATATTGATCCTCTCTAGCAAAAAGCTGTTTGCCACCTACACAGACTATGCGAACAATGCCCTTGTTCTCTTTGTGCAGCACTTCAGGAAGGTGTATGGTGATACCTACATTTCTTACAATGTACACAATCTTGTGCACCTTACACAAGATGCCAAGGTGCATGGAACACTGGATTGTTTCAGTGCGTTTAAGTTTGAGAATTTCATGAAGACTCTAAAGAAAATGGTTCGAAAGCCACAATCTCCCTGCTCCCAGGTAGTGAAGCGGATCCTCGAGAGGGGTACCACTCCAGTGCCACGGGTGGAAGGCTTGGGCCTGAGAAGGGAACATGTAAATGGACCACTGCCAGCCATGTTTCCTAATGCTGTTCAGTACTCCGTGTACAAAACAGAGCAATTCACACTGAAATTAGACAGGGCGAACTGCTATGTCAGTATAGAGGGTAAAGTGGCCAAAATTAGGAATATAATTTCAGACAACAAGGACATTTACCTCCTCTACTCAACATTTTCCCAGCAGTCAAGTTTTTTTGAGTACCCTGAACCCTCAACAGTGTTTGGTGTGTATTTGATGGACAGTCTGTCAGACTCGACACAGCTGTGTAATGTTGGACAAGTAGAGGAGAAGCTTTATGTAATTCCTCATGGACAACAGTTTGTTGCTATCCCCTTATTACATGTACACTGAGTCCAGTTTAAATCATTTCAACATAGATTTGATCAGTACAGAAAAAAGTGATTTTGACCTTTACTGTACTATTAATTTTGCATCAGAAAAGCCTATACCTTATAGTGGCCTTCGATGAAGGAGCGAGTGGACCGGTTGCAAGGGAATGGTTTACAGGTAGGCCAGGGCAATGTAGTGGAAATATTTATCTTTCACCTAGATAAGGCTACGGGAGAACTCCATTGTCAACATCAGCTTAATGCTGAGTGCTGTAACATTGCAAATGTTATGCTTTATGTTGGTATAAAAAGTTGTCAACTGTCTATCACTGTCAATAAAAGGTATTTTTTATCACTCAGGCAAAAATGATGGAGGCATGGCTTGGTGGCCTCCATATAAAGACTCATACAAAATACTCCAAAGTATTTTAAAGAGGACATTACCTAACCCATCTAAAGGATGGAAACAGTACTCTTGTCGAATACTACATGAGACAAGTAAGGGTGGGGGGGTTAACATGTCCTGATGTTACTCTTTGTACTTTCCATGTTGATGCTGTGATATAAAATTAATTGGTAACATACAGTACTAAACATTGCCTACAGGCTGCTTTGAAAGTCTCAGTAAGAGGTGGGGCCTGTCCTGCCACACCTCTGATCTGAATACAGACAAAGAGGAGCTGCCAGCAGATCGCCAGCGGAGAAAGTGAGCATCATATGTGGTTTGACTTTTTGATCATCCTCTTTGTAATCACACAGAGTCACCCATGTCATATTTCTCTCTGTTCGATGTGATCAATATGAAAACTAATTTTTGTAAAAACGTTTCATTTACAGACCATCGCGACTTAGATCACCATCACCACCATCATCTCCTGCATCGTGCCCTTCATCAGACACCCAAAATGCACCACAAACATCACAGGCAAAGAAAAAGAAAAAGCACAACAAACCTTCCAAAAAAACCCTCCTCTCCATCCCCTCCTACCTATGGCTGGAAACAACATCAGTGCTGGCAAGTGGGATAACTATTATGACCTTAAGTTTCCATATGTCCACTAGAAAATTAATTACACGCTCATACTTGTGATTATGTCTGATAAGAATGTGTAATCTTTGTGTTTATTTTTTTTATTATTTGAATCCTTGTTTTTTAAATGACCATGACAGTGACAAACAGGGAGCAGCCTTCTGTATCCCACCCAAGTTTCCATCAAAGGAGCAAGCCTAGTAAGACATTTTATATGTATATTGCTGCACTTCTCATACAGTGAATTTCAGATGTAGATATCTAAGGTGCAAATCTTATGGTTGATGTGCCTTTAGATATTTCTGTTGTAACCTTTTTAATCCCCTCGAAGTGTCAGTAAGAAGAAAGCTGTCCCACCCTCCCACCCCTCGTTTAACTCCTGCAGTCCATCCCACATCATCGTATAGTGAAGGTAAGTCTCATCTCATCTCCAACCGCTTATCCGGGGTCGGGTCGCGGGGTAGCAGCTCTAGCAGGGGACCCCAAACTTCCCTTTCCCGGGCAACATTAGCCAGCTCTGACTGGGGAATCCCGAGGCGTTCCCAGGCCAGTGTGGAGATATAATCTCTCCACCTAGTCCTGGGTCTTCCCGAGGTCTCCTCCCAGCTGGACGTGCCTGGAACACCTCTCTAGGGAGGCGCCCAGGTGGCATTCGTACAAGATGCCCGAACCACCTCAACTGGCTCCTTTCTATGCAAAGGAGCAGCGGCTCTACTCCGAGTTCCTCTCGGATGACTGAGCTTCTCACCCTATCCCTAAGGGAGAGGCCAGCCACCTTTCTGAGAAAACCCATTTTTGTACCCGCGATCTCGTTCTTTCGGTCATGACCCAGCTTTCATGACCATAGGTGAGGGTAGGAACAAAGATTGACCGGTAGATCGAGAGCTTGAAGGTAAGTGTCCCCTCTATAGTAAAATGCATCAGGTCCCTAAACTCAAGCAGACACAGTGTACTGCACAGGTCCACAGCACATACCATAGTTTGATGTTCCAGATATGATTTTCGAGTTTGTTAGTGTGATCAGTAAGCCAAGGTTTTCTGTCTTTTTAAGAGACCGCAGTTATTATTCGAGAAGAGGCGTCGGGACTGGAGGACTGTAGGACTGAAGGCTTTCCTGACTGTAAGCTATTTAAGACGCAGACCAATAACACACTGACACACACTAACAATCAGCTATAAGCTATTTAAGACACAGACCAATAACACACTGACACACACTAACAACCAGCTATAAGCTATTTAAGACACAGACCAATAACACACTGACACACACTAACAATCAGCTATAAGCTATTTAAGACGCAGACCAATAACACACTGACACACACTAACAATCAGCTATAAGCTATTTAAGACGCAGACCAATAACACACTGACACACACTAACAATCAGCTATAAGCTATTTAAGACACAGACCAATAACACACTGACACACACTAACAATCAGCTATAAGCTGTTTAAGACACAGACCAATAACACACTGACACACACTAACAACCAGCTATAAGCTGTTTAAGACACAGACCAATAACACACTGACACACACTAACAACCAGCTATAAGCTATTTAAGACACAGACCAATAACACACTGACACACACTAACAACCAGCTATAAGCTGTTTAAGACACAGACCAATAACACACTGACACACACTAACAACCAGCTATAAGCTATTTAAGACACAGACCAATAACACACTGACACACACTAACAATCAGCTATAAGCTGTTTAAGACACAGACCAATAACACACTGACACACACTAACAATCAGCTATAAGCTATTTAAGACACAGACCAATAACACACTGACACACACTAACAACCAGCTATAAGCTATTTAAGACACAGACCAATAACACACTGACACACACTAACAATCAGCTATAAGCTATTTAAGACACAGACCAATAACACACTGACACACACTAACAATCAGCTATAAGCTATTTAAGACACAGACCAATAACACACTGACACACACTAACAATCAGCTATAAGCTATTTAAGACGCAGACCAATAACACACTGACACACACTAACAACCAGCTATAAGCTATTTAAGACACAGACCAATAACACACTGACACACACTAACAACCAGCTATAAGCTATTTAAGACACAGACCAATAACACACTGACACACACTAACAATCAGCTATAAGCTATTTAAGACACAGACCAATAACACACTGACACACACTAACAATCAGCTATAAGCTATTTAAGACGCAGACCAATAACACACTGACACACACTAACAATCAGCTATAAGCTATTTAAGACGCAGACCAATAACACACTGACACACACTAACAATCAGCTATAAGCTATTTAAGACACAGACCAATAACACACTGACACACACTAACAATCAGCTGTAAGCTATTTAAGACACAGACCAATAACACACTGACACACACTAACGCACACAATTGCAAACTCACTAGGGCTGTCAATCTTCCTCTATAATATTATTCGAATTCCATTCCTTATTTTTTGTAACAAGCATTAATGTGTTTTTCCACATCAGTGAATGACGACCTTCATCTTACTGAATGTAAGTTTCCGTTAAATATGTGATGCATTGGGTCTTTAAACTTGTGGCTTTAAGCACACTTGAAAAGTTTAAGCGCCAAAAGCCTACTTCCTGTTTGGCAGTTTCACCATCTAATGTTATAATTTCATAGTGACAACCATTAATTGGCAGCAGGAAGCCGAATATGAAGGGCTGGGCTCTCCTGAACGTAAGCTATTTAGCATGCAGATGGAGAACATACTGAGACAGACACACACACACAGGTAATCATTCATCTTTGTTTTAACCTTTTTAATCGTTGTGTTTCAAGTGTCTGTGAACACAAACATGCCGCAGTGTCGTGAAACCCCCCTACCCCGTCCAGGCCTTCCACACAGAACCCCTCAAAGTAAGACATGTTTTATGTGTCTGTACTTCTTACTCTATGTTATGTAGGCTGTGTTATGTAGGCTAGAGGCTGAGACAGGGTAGTCACTAGAGTAGCTGGCTGCCTTTCGGTTTTAATTTGGCTGGGAAGTCTCTCTGTCTGTCTATGTTTCTCTCTCTCTGTCTGTCTGTCAATTCAAATAACTTAATTGGCATGACAAACAGGCGTTCATATTGTCATAGCATATGAAAAACAACAAAAAATACAAAAATGTTATAAAACACAAACTATAGATTACAAATTTAAGGTTATAGTATTTACAATCAATTGCTCAGTGACTGGAGCGATCTGTTTTAGTTTGAGTCCCACTGGTTGTTCTCTTCTCGTGGCAAGCGGTCACGTATCTTGCAGCTATGGCTGCACAGCCTGGGGTTTCGCCCAGCAGGTATGTGGGTTAAAGGGTGGGAGGTTGGTCATCAAATTTGTTGTTGAATTTTGTAAATAAGGGGAATAACGTATCTGTAAGTGTATGTCTCTCTCTGTCTCTGTATGTCTCTCTCTCACACAGTTGTATTAAAAAACAAGACACATTTCATACTTTGTATTTTGTTAACACCTATATTTTTTCGGTTTTCCACAGGTCAAAGATTTGCCAGATCAGCTCCTGCTGGATGCACAGGTATTTTGGGCAGGTTTTCTCTGCTGTTGTCAGTAAACTACTGCATTCTTTGTTAATTGTTTTTGTATAATTTTGTACATTTTCTTCCTGTACTTTCCCCAGCTGTTGAAAGGCTCCTTTTGGAGCAGGTCGGAGAACTGCAGCTTAAAATGGATTATGTAATCAAACTACTTCAAAAAAATAATTCTGTTCCTGAAGAAAATGTCAATTTGAACATGCTACCACTGCTTACACTGCAAGACCTGGAGAACTTTGATGACCAACTTCGGGCCGATAGCACCTTTAAGAAGAAAGTGGTATGTCCTGTCTGTGTCTATCTCTAAAGCACAAAAGCCCTGATTTATCATCAGATAAGAGATAGAGTATTGATACTCTTTTGATCCAGTGAGGGAAATTTGGTCTCTGCATTTATCCCATCCATGATTAGTGAAACACACAGAGTACACAGTGAACACACAATGAGGTGAAGCACACACCAACCCAGTGTCACGTTCAGCCAGTGTGGCTGGCGTGGCATGGAATAGTAGTTTATGGACTGTTTGTTTTCCTTAGTTCTCCCTTGCCCGGCCCGGGACTCTTATGTTGATGTCTGAACTCCTTCCATGTTTCTTTTTAATTATGTAGGTATTTTATGTATAGTGTAGTTATGGATTTAGGGCTGTATGGATTTATGAGCATTCTTATATGGCCATTGTTATGTAGGAGTGGCTTGTGCATTTTCATGGTTTATTCTAGTGGTTATGTGTTTACATTTCAGCCAAGTGCCACCTTTTGGAGATCTGTGTCATTACGTATGAATTACTTGATTGTTCTCTCTCCTTTAAGTTCTGTTAATTACCGGTAACTGACCTGTCTGTGCTTACAGGTATTACAGCAGGTTGTGAAATGGGATTAGTCAAATTTATCTTTTACTTTACAGATAACTAAACTGTCATTGTCTGGTGGCAAGAACCTAAAGGAAACAGTTTGGAGAGTCTGCACAAA
This sequence comes from Dallia pectoralis, assembly GCA_029465975.1. Taxonomy (NCBI): domain Eukaryota; kingdom Metazoa; phylum Chordata; class Actinopteri; order Esociformes; family Umbridae; genus Dallia; species Dallia pectoralis. The sequence goes on along the minus strand of CM055754.1, from coordinate 12,495,544 downwards.
AATATTTGATCAGAATCTTTCAACCCAGCTGAACTGGTGCGGTAGGGGTCAGAAGACAGGCCTTAAATCACGGCCTATTCATCAAGTACTCCTGAGTAAGTCCTACAATGTGTTGAAGCAACATTCTGTCACTATTCAACCCATATATGGTGTCTGTATTTATATCAGTTCTCGATTTTTATATACTGTCTTCACACTATTCTCAACCAAATGTCTTTTAAGTTTCTTTTTTTTTTTTCAAATGCTCTGACTTTTCTGAATTGTCTTTATAGAAACAAACGAAGATATAAACGTTTGTGCTACTGTCTTATTTTTTCCCCCTGTTGCTTTATTTTTTTGTTTAGGTGCTGTGTTAAGAAATCCTGCCCAACAAAATTCCACTGAGGCTGATGTAGAGATGACCGTGAGAAACTGGCTGCGACTGAGCAGGGACAGGAATGGGGGACGGCAAAGGCGGGCGAGCAAGCATCATAAGTGAAATAATTGATTGGACTGATTTTAAACTGACTAACTATTTTGGAGGGAATTTCTTATTTTTTTGTAGTTTTCTATGTGTGATTTGTGGAGTGTTGAAATAATAAAATACATGTTTTGATACTGCTTTTGCAAAAACAAAGTAAAAAGTACATTTTCAAGCTCATCTCCTGGTGCCCTCCTTTCTCCTGTAGCCTATAATTTGCATGACCATCAAACTTAATTTAAAATCACTGCGCCTTCTTTTTTTCTGTTAGATTTACATTTCCCAGGTTGTCAGATGTTTATGTGTAGGGTGTATTTCATACACAATCACTTGAATGTTTTTGTCATAAAACCTGGCAACTCAAATAAGGAAGCGGCTGCAGACTGCGCAGCCACGGAGTCTCGACGCATGCAAGTTGGCTAGTTGCCTTATTAACTAGCCTACTCTTGTCAAGTTGATGGGGAAGAAATGTTATGATTAACACCACATAGTTATTGAGTGTTGTTGATACACAATAGGAAACGTGTGTCCTTTAGGACATATCTGGCTGTTAGCCTAAACAAATCCATAAGACCTAATATAAACGGTGGCATCCTACTAGAGCGGTGAAAGGCATTCAGACGCCTTGCTCCTTTTGACTTAACACTGGTACAGCTGATTTTCAAGCACGGTGTGACGTTTCCGATTATCAGCTTTTCCAGTGTTAAGGCAATGGGAGAGCGAGGCGACCGAACGCTTCCTCGCTCTAGTGGGATCGCGCCGTATAGGTCATCATAATTACTTCGGCTTTACGTTGGCTCACGGTCGGCGATCATTGTAATGCCACCATCTTCCCGATGTCTTGCCGATTAGCTACCGATCTCCATAATACATCTCACCGAGGCACTTTATGTCGGGCAGGCACAAGCGCCCGATGTCGGCAAGAGCTAATTTGTTGTCTGGGCAAACAAACTGATTTCCAACCGCGACTAATACAACCAATGCCAACTTACAGCCAACGTTGGGCCAACACATCATTGCTACTTGGGGTTGTTTCTTTAACAATATTATAATGTTATAAAAACAACAGTGGCTATAAAACACAAAAAAGTGCATTTTATTATTTCCAGTGTAGATGTATTGTCTAATTGCCCTTACATTTTGTATTATAACCAGAAGTTATGTCCTGTTCCCTGTCACCTCTTAGGTCCTGTAGCTGCTGATGAAACCAAAAAAACAGTCTCCCCTGAAGGAGATCTGAGCTGGACTGGCAAGATTATTTTGCTTCTCATGTGTAAACAGTCAAAAGTGTTTTTGTTGTAAACTGTGGCATTTTCACATTAAACACATGCAATCTTTATCATTACTTTATACATTTGTAAATTTATAAAAAACTATTACATCAATACATTAGCAGAAATGGCTGTCCTATAGACAATATATATTACCAGATATAGACATTTGGCATTTCAAAGAAGTCTAGTAAATCGGACAAATGTAATTTTTATTCGCATCGACTTGATTGGTTAGTCGACTGTGTACTGATATCAACTGCCAATGTACAGTTATAGCACATGGTTTAACCCTTTTGCACGATCAAACCGGTGTGATCTGGTTTGAGTGGTCGCTGATGCGTGCGATCACACCCGTGTGATTAGAACGTTTCGTTAGAACGCCCATTAAAAAGTGACGCAACAATCACTGGCCAGACCATACTTATTTAGCTGCCATTAGCTCAAACAGTGTTTATAACTTATTTCCTCAATGTCAAATGTAAATTTTATTTATATATTTGTAAACAATTACAGAGGTAGCAATATCTAAATTGAGAGGTGAATGATTACTTACGTAGCAACAGCAACGGGCATATTTAGCTAAAATTAACATGGGCTAAGAAACATAATATTAATTTTTTTCTATTGTCCAGGAAACATTAAACCTGACACAAACAAGTGATATTAGCAACAACTTACCGATTCGTGAATCGTCTGTATGATATTATCGTACGTTGGATAGACCTTACGACTCCCAGCCTGCATTTCAATCTAAACAAACATGGCCACGCGCACACAGCGTATTTATCTAAAATAGCTCAACTTCATCACTACAACCTAACAAAAAGCGATTTACACTAATGACATGTGTCTTATTACCAATTATGCACAATCGGAATGTATTATTTGTCATAAGCATTTTAAAATATGTGAATAACAAAATCAAGTGTTACCACACAAATGATTGCCAGGCAGTTAGCTTGTTTATTGATACAAGTGCACCTTTCACGCCAGTGGGCCGTTCTCCGTAACTCGGATTTGTTTGTTGGCATATTCCTGGTTAGTTCGGTTCTCCGAAGCTCATCCTGTACTTGTTTCATAGCAACGGGTGCGTAAGCTTGGACCTGCTCCGGACCTATGGAATCAAATCACTTCCAAATGTCTTGTGGGTAAAACAAATGTCTTGTGGGTATTCGCACACCTGTAAATGAAAATTACCACGACGGTTTTACATTTCGTAGTTGTATATAAATATTTGTGAATGCGTGATTAAAGACTTGTAACAAATAACTTTTTGCATCTGTACAATTTTTTTTTTCAAGTGTTCAAAACATATATACACATACACAAATCACTACCTCACCTACGAAATGTAAAACCGACAAAATCACTGTCTACGGATACGAATCTGTTTTTACGGGTTTGTAAATCTAAAGCATGTAAAATTACTGCCAAATACCAGCTGACTACAACTGACCAATAGGAATTCAGGGAGGGTTAGACGACTACTAAATTGGTTTACTGTTGGAAATTCCAGTAGCTGTATTAACATCGTCCTGGTTTGCGTGTATTTAATTCAGGTAAGAGTACCTAAAATCATCAATATCAACAGACATGACATATGAACAATATACTGATGATAATATTCACAAACTACAATGAAACACATGTTGTACAAAAGGCTTAGATAAGTTGCTATAATATTGATGAGCCCATGTTCAACTAGGCTTAAGAGAGTTGTGTAGTTTTGTTTACATATTTTCTCCGTGATTGAGGGGGATGAGAAATGAACCGAGAAAGGCAAGACATGGCGCTTCAAGATATTAAGTTTATTAAGTTAATTGTTCTATGTTTAACGTAAGGTTTGTGTGTGAATACCCACTTGGTTCTACATAACTTTATTGCGTAACGGATTATAACAGTAAATGTTGTTTTTTCATTCATATGCTAATTCATAATTTGCCACGAATCTACATGCTAATTGTCGTATTCTTGCTAGCCATATATTTTCCCTGTAGGCTACTGTCATTTCTATAAATCACAACTCATCTGTATGTAATCACTAGTCTGTTAAGTGTACTGCAATATTGTTGGATGATGAGCATATTACCAGTTAAATAAGAATGACTGCTTATGTAGTAAAGGAGCATATCCATGTGGCCAGATAAACTGCAGTTCTATAGGCTATCCAGTGATGCTATTGTTAAGATTGATCCAGTGTAATGATTAACAGAGTAGATAATTATGGCTACCTGTTCAATTTGCTAATGTATTTATCCTGATTGTTTCAGACCACATCCCTATTTGTTATATGAACTCCTGTATGCACCACAAGTATTAAGGATTACAAATTCTGCAACATTCAGTTAAGTAGGATCCTGGAGCCATCAATTCTATATTAAACACATCAACTGGCACCCTCTTGGTTGTCATCTGTGCTCTTACTGGCACACGAGAGCGAATACATTGAACCAACGCCTAAAATACAGTCCGTTAAACCCTAACACATATTGTGTTTTTTTTACCATCCACCAATAGATATCTAGCACTAATGTCAAATTGTAAAATGTTTCAGATTTTGTATGTGGATCTGTGGATTTAGAACAGACAGATCCTTAACCAGTAATACATTATGTTAAATGGGAAATCACATGAATGCCAGGACATTGCTTATGTATTAATGCCTCCTATTTCTTTAGGGTTATTTTTGTTTTCAATCTAACATCAGCAACACTGTCTGGGCAGAACAATGACAAGTACTGAAAAATGATGTTATTTCTATCCCTGTCTTAATTGAAATAAATCTATACAACATCAGTACCCAGTGTCAATGCTATGTTTTTTTCACAAATTAGAGATTCATTTTGACAGGTTAAGGCCCAATCCGAATACTCCCCCTTACCCCTTCCCCTTAGCCCTACCCCTTAGTTTACCCCTTCCCCTTTGCCCTCGAGACCGAGTGGTAAGGGAAACGTACCCCTACGAATTGGGACACCACTCGGTTTTGGCTACGTCATCATACATCGTCGCTAGCTGGCTGCTACGTCAGCAGAGGCAACACAAGTGTTCTCAAACTTCTGCGATGCCGTCTGGAAGAGTGTTTATGTCGATTGCCTGGGTTTTAGTTATGTTTTTGCGATTGTCTGCAACAAATCGCAGAAATCAAGCGAGAAGAAGAGGTATACGACGCCTACGAATGCTGCTAGATCAACGTATGGTATGTATCGATTGGTTGCAAACAACATTATCGTATTGTATTTAAAGTTCACGGAACTAACCAGCAAGGTAGCTGACCTGGACACGCGTTAATTACATTGACTTGTATTATATTATATTGTAATACACACAAAGTTAAGATCTATGTGTATGACTATATTTTATTCATATGTTTTGTCACAGTCTAGTCCTGCTATGTGCTTTGTCCTGGGAGATGGGAGACAACTATGGTCACTGTTTGACTGGGGGAAGGGGAGTTAACTGTATGTGCTTTTTGGTGGGAATGGGAGACGTAAACAATTAACAGCAGTAGGGCAAACAATTTTCACAACTCGGCCATTAATGTTGTAAAATTGTTTTATTTTCCAGACTGGTGGTCCAACAAGATACTGTGCCATAAACCCCAACATGCCTATACTGCGCATATGGTTTGATGTTGAGACTGAGCTAAGGCAGGATTTTTGCCTCAGCAGAACAGCAATGCACAGCGTACAGAGGCTTTTACAAAGGGAGCAGGACCATGGCTGGGGTAATGAGCTTGAAGTACTTGTATGTGTACACCTATTGGCTGGCACATGGACTCTCGTATAGGGTGGTGTCCCGTGTCTTTAATGTACCAAAGGCTACAGTTCACAACATCATCCACTGACTGGCCAAAACATATGGGACAATCTGAGCAAAGCAATGTGCTTTCCTCACACAGTGGACCTGCCTGCAGTTGGTCAGGGATTTGTCAACATTTCAGGAACCCCTGCATTCCACAATGTGGTTGGAGCAATTGATGGCAGCCACATACGGATAAAACCACCAAAGCTTCACAGATTAGACTACTTGAATTATAAGGGCTTTTACTCAGTCAACATGCAGGCAATATGTGACTCAAGTGGCAGGTTTCTGGATATTTATGTGGGGTACCCGGGGTCTGTCCATGATACCCGAATGAAAAACAGCAGTTTTTATACGGCAAGGCGGTATCCCCCGACAGGCTACATCCTTCTGGGTGATGGTGGGTATCCCTGTTTGGATACTCCGATCTGCCTCATCACCCCATTCAAGGAGCCAGTGCATGGACAAGTACAGCAGCGATTCAACTACTACCAGTCAAGGGGACGCAGCATAATTGAGAGGGCGTTCGGCATGATGAAGACCAGGTGGAGGTCAACGCTTTTCAGAGCATTGGAGGTGAAGCCTACGTTTGCACCCCAAGTAATTTCTTCATGTGCTTTTTTGCACAATGTGTGTATGGACAATGGTGACACACTGGCCCCGGATGAAGCCATGTGGGATAGGGATGACCCTCAACCTCCCCGTGAAGCTCTGGCACATAATGAAACCTCTGGGAATGACACACGGAACAGACTGGCTGCCCTAGTTTCTGGCAATGTGCAAGCATGACCATTACAATTGTCATATCTATATAGTAGTTATTTTATGTTTACTTTGGTGGCTGATGCAGATATTCCTAAGTCAGGGTTCCTACGGGTGCTTGAAATCCTTGAAAGTGCTTGAATTTTGATGATGTGTTTTCAAGGTTTGAAAAGTGCTTAAATGTTGGATAAAGTGCTTGAAAATGCTTGAAATTGTAACTGTATTTATTTCACAACAAATATCTAATCTGCATGAATAGTTTGTTATTTAAATGGAGAAAAAAATGTTGGAGATCGTAAAATTAAACCTGCTGTGCTCGCTTGTGCATGTGTGACTGCGATCTGCCACTCTATTCCTTGTGTTGGAAAAAGCTTTAAAAAATACCTTGAAAGTGCTTGAAAAGTGCTTGAATTTGACCTTGGAAAAGGTGTATGAACCCTGTAAGTGTTCTATTGTTTTAATTTTTTTTGTAATGCACACCTGCTATGTAAATAAACCTGCGTGCTTACTACAGAAGCCTTTTTTCGATCCAGACTACATTGTGTTGTGTATATCTGTTTCAGTGATCATTGTTTTCTATGTCATTGATGTTCAGAAACCATTATTCAGAAACCTGTATTTATTTAACAAAATATACACATAAATAACATAACTATTTAAACAAAACATACGAAACTCAAAACAATGTGCAAAAATAATAATTAAAAAAACTACATTTTCTCAATCATTTGCTCAAAGAGGGCCAAGAACCTATCAGTCTTGGCCTCACTCTCCTCGTGGCGCCTCTGCTCTTTACTAGACTCCTCAGTCAAGAAGTCTAGGATGGCATTACTTCTTTTTTTGAGGGGTGAGGGAGTTGTGGGGCATGCCATGGCGGAGGTGCTGGGTGCGGAGGGGCTGAGTGCGGAGGGGCTGAGTGCGGAGGCGCTGGCTGGGGATGCGGGCTCAGCAAACTCCTAAAGGAGTAAGATGAATGAATTACAATCCACAAACGGTTATGGCCATGCCATGTGGAAAATACATTTATATATATATACATATACACTTATGAGAAAGCGTTACAATAAGAACATGTTAATATGCTTTTCTCAACATCCACACCATTAAAAGTAGAGCATTACATACCAGGATTGGTGTGGGATCCTCATAATAGGAGGCCACCACCACAGGAGGGTCAAGTGACGGCCTGGCACCCAACACCTCGTGCATATCCTCGTAGAATTGCCAGGTTGCAGCGGTCACTTCCCCACCGCCATTACCAGACCCTGTTTTTGGAGTTTGTAGTTCCTGGAAGGACACAACACACACAAAAATAAGTTATCCCTCCAATGTATACAGTATGCATTTATTGCATTAAGATTAAATATGTACGTTTTAATTCTTTAACTGAACATCGAATACCTTGTTTGAGATTTTCCCACTTCTTTGCGGCCTACAGCATTAACACAAACAAATAACTAATAATTACAATATTACAGTACCAATAAAAATGACTCACTCCCACAGTTGCTTTGCAGCGTACTTCGATTTCAAAAACTTGATTTTGTTTTCTGCCCGAAAGTGAATGATATGCCAGGTTTCCTCCGGCGTCCCTGTGTGATTCGGGACAGTATGTAATTAAGCACTTTTATCGCTATTCCAAAAGCAACAGGTTATGTTATGCACTGATATGAATTATCTGTTAAAAGAGCTAACTGTAGACAAACATGCATCTAGGCTAGTCAGAGAAATACAAAACTGTTGTGCAAATTAGCAATGTATCTTTGGCGTTGAAAACTAGCAAAAAGTAGAGATGTAAAAAAAAAAAAAAACGTCAATTATTATAATTGTTAAAAATATATATGTACAGGACTGCGTAGATCACAAAACAAGAGTGTCGTAATTTTTTAATTCGTAATTTAATTGGAAAATACTTACATTTGTGGGTCTCTTGCTGATCTAGCAGCCATTCTTGTCGTCACGAGATGTGTTCTGGGTACCCCTTGGTTTTAAGTAAGCTCTCGGAATTTCTTGGTTTCAAGTGGTATATACCCCTTAGTCTTACCCCTTTATCTTGATAAAAATGTGTATTCGACATCACTTGGTCTCGCGCGGACGCGCAAAACTAATTGTAGCAATAGTGCACATTAAGTTTTTCCTCCCCTCTGTATGTGTGCTTAGGCATGTGTAGGCGTGTGTGTGTGTGTGTGTGTGTGTGTGTGTGTGTGTGTGTGTGTGTGAGTAAGGGGTTTAGGAGAAAGGCCAGTGTCTAGTACTCATACTTCTAACTTACCTCCAAATCGTCAGGGGGATCGACAGGATTCTGAGCAAGACCAATTTCCTACAGTTGGTTTGGAGTGAGGTTTTGTTCTGTGCGCAGAGAATGGTTGTCCCATCCTTCAGTGAAGGTGTTCAGGTCTGCCTGGAGGCGCGTCTAACGTCCGTTTCGAAGCTTTAGAGACCAGCGCAGGTATAATAAGTGGCGCCGAAATGAGGCACACAAATCCGCGTTGCTACTCGGTCCGGTAGATGCCGGTTGTTAAGGCACCTGTGCCCTATTAGCAGCGGGTCTCCGTAGCCAACCCTTTCCCAGATTGCTTAGTTCGTGTGCTCGTGAGCAATCTGGGAAAGTTGGTCACAAATTCACCATAACAATAGCTTCATAAAGTGGGTAATTTGGTTACCGTTAACCACTAACTGGGTTATGGTAGTCTAGTTAACAGGTGACATATGATACTAGCTACGACAGCTAGGTTAACTGTAAGACCCCTCCATTTCATAAAACGCATAACTTCAGTACTTACCGATGGCAAAGATGTGGTGTATGATTGGGAAGATGTGCTTGGTGTAGGTCGGTCATGAAGAGCCATCCTAACCCCAGCAGCAACAGCTCTCTCAAATACAGCCACTATAACTCTTCATGACTTGCCATTTTGAAAGACCTCTTTGTGAAATAGAGCCATGTGAGTTGTGAAGATTCACGGTCACAAACTAGGGGCGTGGCTAAGTACCGTAATTCTTGTATAGTTAAATGTATGACTTATAATTTAGATTTAACATTTAGATTTAACATTTAGCATTTATATATATTTTACACAAAGAGTAAATAAGACAAAGTTCACAAATAATGCTGTAAATGTGTTAAAAACGTGGCTATTAAATGTTGTTTGAGGCTAAATGTGGCAAAATGTTGGTGTTAATTTTTGTGTGCTTCACTTTACAAACGGCGCCCCATAAAAAGGACTGATGCTAACAGGACTGATGATTTGATGATATTATGCTAATTTCTAGTTAACAGGTCAATGACAGAAAGGCACATGGTATGTCATCTGAAAGGTTATTACTTCTAGACTTTGGTAATATCAGGATTAATAAATAATTGTTTATATGTACACTTACCCTTGCTTATACTCAGGCCCGCATTAATGCACGGGCTTACTGGGGCTGAAGCCCCAGGGCCTATGAAGACAAGGGGCCTATCATAAGGCAATAAAAAAATCACATTGTTTTGTAATTTGTCGAATTTTCTGTCAATCACTTGATATTCATGTTTTTGGTTGCTGATTGATCCAATTTACCAGTGACCCACGTGGGAAGCATGATATGACAGCCTATCAGAATGTAGAGAAACAGTTGCGTCATCTTCTCTAGTAGTCTATTCAAAGTTATGCTAGTCACAGAGGCTGATATCAAAATGTTGAGAAAGAAAAAGTTTGAGCGGTGGTCATGATCGATAAATATTGCGACAGAAAGAAAACAGTGAGAAGGAATTCCAAAGCTAACAGGATTTTTTAAACCTGCAAATGAGGGTGAGTTGAGCTCATTAAGCGGAGCACCGATGAACAGTGGAGAGGACCAGCAAACAGGCGGGCAGTGTTAATTTCGTTATAATTTTCGTAATTTTTTTCGTCAACAAAATTTTTTCATAGACGAAAACGAGACGATACGGTCCCGACCCGAAGCGTGGTGCAGCCCTGCACATAGACAGACAGCGCGCAAGGACTGAATTGAGCTCTCTTTTGCGTCTGAATGGACAAATACAAACAACATTTTGTCTAAATGTCCGTTTTGGAGAGTATTCACGTAAACACAGTGGGTAATGTCTTTACAGAACGTACAGTTGTGAGAATATCAGATGGGCATCAGTGCAATTGGATCTGCACACTCGGTCTTAAAGTGACAGTGCGTAATAAACCTAATGCCGTCTGTACACTATGTCACGAGTGGTGAGTAAGTGATTTGACTATTGTGGTTTCTGGGTTGTTTTATATGTAAGTCGCTATATGCGCACGTTTGCTTTTCAGTTAACCAGTTAGTCTTTTTCGCCGTTGTCGGTTTGTTTTGTGTTTGTGTCACGAATAAACCTAATATAAACGGATTTACGGCTTGCACATGGCTTCACGCACTACACCTCGGACCGATCGTGACAGAATGAACAGCCACCGAAGCCAGCAGAGTCGGACAGTGAGTGGATTCTGCGGGGGGGCAAGCTATAGCGCCCCGTCGGATGAAGCTCACCGTCACCCCACGGAGCGGTGGGAGTGGAATCGGCCGGAGACACCACAGGAGCGGTGGCTACGTCTCCGGCCGTATGCTGTCTATGAACCATCTTTGCAGCATTTAGGGTCAGTGACAATGGGTCCGCGGGCCTTCTATGAAGGCAAGAGGACATCCCGGAGGCGCCCCAAAGTAATTTTTGGGGGGGAGCTAACGGGGTGTTCACGGAGGTCCGCGGAGAGAACACCCACGACCCTGGTGCTGCAACAGCAGCCCCCCACTGCTCCGGTGCTGCAGCCAGGGCCAGCAAAAGCCATGGAGCTGCAGCAAAAACCCCAGCTCCAACAGGGCTATGACCCTTTCCGGCCACCAACCTCCAGGGCCCAGAGACCACCTAAGGGCCTGGAGTGCCAGCCGCCCGGATTGATTAGGAGATGGTGGGGGGTGTGGTTCACCCTGCAGGACCAGCCTCTCCCACTCCAGGGTGAGTGCCTAGATGAGCCCCTCCCACCTTTGCTTAAGTGCCCTGAGCGCCTCCTCCCTCCTCTGCGTGAGTGCCCGGACCAGCCCCTCCCACCTTTGCTTGAGTGTCCAGAGCGGCTCCTCCCCCCTCTACGTGAGTGCCCGGACCAGCCCCTCCCACTTAAGCGTGAGTGTCCAGAGCGGCTCCTCCCCCCTCTATGTGAGTGCCCGGACCAGCCCCTCCCACTCCAGTGTGACATGAGGGGCTGTCCTCCGCCAGAGCTCCCAGAGCTCCCTGCCTGCCAGAGCTCCCAGAGCGTGAGTGCCAGAGCTCCCAGCTCCCGCCCCAGAGCTCCAGTGCCTGAGTGCCCTGCCAGAGCTTCCAGAGCGTCACCGCCTGCCAGAGCTCCCAGAGTGTCACCGCCTGCCAGAGCTCCCAGAGCGTCCTGCCTGCCAGAGCTCCCAGAGCTCCCCTGCCAGAGCTCCCAGAGCGTCTCCGCCTTCCCAGAGCGTCCGCCTGCCAGAGCTCCCAGAGCGTCCCTGCCTGCCAGAGCTCCCAGACCGTCACCACCTGCCAGAGCTCCCAGACCGTCACCACCTGCCAGAGCTCCCAGAGCGTCACCGCCTGCCAGAGCCCCAGAGCGTCACCGCCTGCCAGAGCTCCCAGAGCGTCACCGCTTGCTGCCAGAGCTCCCAGAGCTCCCAGAGCTCCCAGAGCACCGCCTGCCAGAGCTCCCAGAGCGTCACCGCCTGCCAGAGCTCCCAGAGTGTCACCGCCTGCCAGAGCTCCCAGAGCGTCACCGCCTGCCAGAGCTCCCAGAGCGTCCCGCCTGCCAGAGCTCCCAGAGCGCCACCGCCTGCCAGAGCTCCCAGAGCGCCACCGCCTGCCAGAGCTCCCAGAGCGCCACCGCCTGCCAGAGCTCCCAGAGCGCCACCGCCTGCCAGAGCTCCCAGAGCGCCACCGCCTGCCAGAGCTCCCAGAGCGCCACCGCCTGCCAGAGCTCCCAGAGCGTCACCGCCTGCCAGAGCTCCCAGAGCGTCACCGCCTGGCAGAGCTCCCAGAAATGGCGGAGACACCCGCTAAAATGGCAGAGACTACGCCGCATGAAATGGCGGCCAGACTATGGCCGCCCCACCACGATGGCCGCCGCCCCGTCCACCACGATGGCCGCCGCCCCGTCCACCAAGATGGCGGACGCCGTGCCGCACAAGATGGCGGAAGCCTTGCCGCACAAGATGGCGATCGGGCCACCAAGGCCCTTTAAGGGCTGGACCTGCTGTCTTGGACTAACCCTTTGGGTTTGACAGTGGGTCCTTGCCTGTTGCTCCCTTGTTTTTTTTTTGTGTGTTGTTGTTGATGTTGGTTGTTGTTGGCTATCTGGGAGCTAGCCTTAAGTGGGGGGTACTGTCACGAGTGGTGAGTAAGTGTACTGCACTGTCTGGTTTCGGGTGCACCCTTTCCTGGTTTGTGTTGGTTACAGCTGTTTGGGATTTGTAATCACTGGGCTATAAAGGGGATGGCTAGTTGTCACTCGTTGCTGTTCATTGTTTCATGTCACATTTGATAGAGAGGTGTGGGTTGTCATTTGACTATTGTGGTTTCTGGGTTGTTTTATATGTTTGCTTTTCAGTTAACCAGTTAGTCTTTTTCGCCGTTGTCGGTTTGTTTTGTGTTTGTGTCACGAATAAACCTAATTTAAACGGATTTACGGCTTGCACATGGCTTCACGCACTACACCTCGGACCGATCGTGACACACTAAATATTAATCAAACAACAAAATGAAAAGAGAAAAGCATTCACTGCTCTTTAATAGCTTTAATAAGGATTACTTAAATTATACAAATAGATATGTATGCTTGAAAGAATATGTACATTGCTGTTGTGGATTTTTTTATGGAATACTGTCTTCGTTAGGCTATATCTCCCCGAGAGAAACTTATTTCTGCTTTTGTTGTATATAGACAAACGTGATCATTATACTTTTTTTATTGTGGGCCTAAAAAAACTCTCAGCCCCTGGGCCTAACGGCAGGTTAATGCGGGCCTGCTTATACTGTGGAATCCACTCTAAGAAAATATATCTATTATGTCAAGATCATTGCTTAACAATGAGTTTACACTTGAGACAATATACAATTGTGAAAATTGTTTCATTTTACCAACATTTTATAAATGAGAAGACCTATTGAAAAAGAACAACCATAGCGAGGGACAGGCCAACATCCTTACCCATAGCATATAATATGTGATTTTCATTATTTAAATTGATATTTTATTGGCTTTTACCTGGTCTTATATTGATGCATATGATCTATTGTAACATTAAGTTTTTTTAATTAAACATTTATTTGTTGTTAAAGCAACTTTAGAATTGATTATTTGTTAGGGACGCAAAAGGCACCGATTTCACGGAATCATCCATTTAACCTGTTGCGTTAGACAGTGATCAATTACTCTTTTGGGAAATTCTCTACCAAAACATTCATAATCAACAAGATTTTCACCTATTTTGCAGGAGGATTACTCTGAAATTGTCAGTGCTGCCAACAGTCTTTTAGCCATAATTTCCAGGAGGCAGAGCTCTCCAGCTCTGAGTTCAGCTGGTCCTAGCCTGTATTCAAGTGGCAGGGCTCCAGCTCCAGGACCGACTATAGCCCTGGGTAGAGGGCGGGCTTCTGAGCCAACCATAGCCCTAGGTGAAAGACAGGCTCCTGGTCCAACAATAACCCTAAGTTTTTGTTTTTTTTTTGTTTTTTTTTCACTTATTATTTCTTTTATTTTTGAACAGTACTCCTTACTTTTTAGTAAATTAGTATTAAATTTCCAGTACCCTTTGTTGTTGTTTTTCCTACAAGTTGGATTTAATGTTATTTCTGTTAGACAATGATCAGTCAAAGGGGCTTTAGAAATTGAAGCTTAAAAGGCAAACTCCCCAAATGAACCAGCAGCAAGCCAGTAGTCAATTCTCGATTTACATGTACCATTAGGTTTGTACCATGTGTATTGTTTTTCCTCTGGGTTTAGAATTCTCCATATATCAACCAGGCCGTTACTATTCATAAATTCTCTAAGTATGGGGTTGTAGTGGCTGCTGTCAAATTTAGAAGGCCATCTATCTTTCCATTCATCTGGGGTCATATTCCAATCACCTCTCATTAGAATCAAATCTGTGTTGTAGAGGGCTTTAAACTCTGATACAGTATTAATAATATTATCTAGCATTTGTTTGTTTTGAACAACGGTTCTATATCCATACACATTTTACAATAACCCTAAGTGGCGCACGGTTTCCTGGTCCAACCATAGGCCCAGGTCAAGGCCATACTACACATTTGCATAATGAAATGCAACGGTAAAAATTATTTTGTTGATTTTCAATTGTGATAATATTATTTGGAGTAAAGTATGTAAAACAAGCTATGCTTCTAAATGCTGACCATAGTTGCAATTGAGTACAGAATGTCACTCCAGATCATATAGTGCACGGATGATGTGCATCTAAGATTATGTGTGGGTGATAAGTCTATTGGTTAAAATGTGAATTTTCATGATTGAATAAATAAGGGCTTAGTTAAGGGCTACATATTGCCAGGATGCCTACATCTTCATGCAAGACGTGTGGTGTGTCAATGCCCTTGCAGTTTCTTTCCCTGCGCATACAGACTTGCAATATATTCACATACAGACTTCACTATATAATACAGTACATGCTAGCGCATGCTACCTCAAAAGGTTGCATCTTAAACTATTATTGAGTCTTGTTCTATATGTTTTGGAAAATGTAGCATACAACAACTTGTAAAATGAGCATGAGGGGGCACTTGGGAGTGCAACATTCAGATGGTGGTACAGTAAACAAAAGGCTTGGAAACCACTGATTTAGAGTTTAAGAATGCTCTGATTCACCTATAGAATATTCTGTGTTTTATTGTGTGCTTGGCTATTATGGCAGTTAGTTTCACATATTTGCTTAAAGAGGCAACATATAAGGTAAGATCAGTAGCTATTCCTTTGCATATCTTAATGCCAAATTTAGTTTTCTTCATTTGAAATCTTGGTCATCAGGTCAGATGTCCAATCTGTAATAAGGACTTCCCAACAGACGTGATTGAAAACCATGCAAGGCTCTGCGGTGCAAGGTATCAATCATCTTATTCATTTGATTAGCCTTTGATTTAAATCATCAGATATGTTTTTTTCATTTGTCATATGGTATGTTGTAAAGATTGTCTTCAGCATCCCTCAACAAGGAATCTCCAGAGTGGGGTGCCAGCACCAGTTGCATGGACGACAGTAATAGGGAGGCCAGAGCAAGCACTAGTGCAGAGGAGGCTAGAGCAAGCACTAGTGCAGTGGAGGCCAGAGCAAGCACTAGTGCAGTAGAGGCCAGAGCAAGCACTAGTGCAGAGGAGGCCAGAGCAAGCACTAGTGCAGTGGAGGCCAGAGCAAGCACTAGTGCAGAGGAGGCCAGAGCAAGCACTAGTGCAGAGGAGGCCGGAGCAAACACTAGTGCAGAGGAGGCCGGAGCAAGCACTAGTGCAGAGGAGGCCGGAGCAAACACTAGTGCAGAGGAGGCCGGAGCAAGCACTAGTGCAGAGGAGGCCAGAGCAAGCATCAGTACCGCCTATGCTCCAGAGCCTGTTAATGGTTTGACCATTTAAAGAATGTTAATAGCCATTGCAAAAAGCATATAAATATGTCCCCTTGCCTAAGACTCCTTTATGAAATTGCCATCTCATATTAGCTAATTTAACAGGCATATGTAAATACATCTGTACACATACAGTCAGTCAATATCTGACAATGTGAACAGACAGGTGTTAGCTACTGAACGGTTGAGCATAGGTCTGTTGAGCAGAGAACATTCAGCAATATTATTAAGACAGAATGCTTGAGCTTGTTTCTTGTTCAACTTGTTGATGTGTGCTCTGTCGGATTCAGGCTGGGTGATTGTAAAAGCACTTTGTGTCAACTTTGTTGTAAAAAGGGCTTTATAAATACATTTGATTGATTAAGATGAGCAGAGATGTGTGAAAAAGACAATGCAACAGGGGTGTTTGCATTAAGGAGTCTTCGTTTGCTTTGACTAGGCCTTTGTCATTGTCTTGAAGCATTTTTTGTTGTTGGTAAACACTCCAGCTTATTTAGAACAACACTTGTATGTAATCATTTTCAGAATGGAGGAAGTGTGTTGACCCAGCAAGGGCAGCTGTCCTGTTTCGGAGGAAGCTGTTACAAGATCAGGAAAATGAAAAAACCCTACACTTCAGCATGGACATGACCGAAGACATTGTGAACCGAGAAAATGCAGTGATTGCATTTTATAAGTCCAACAAAGTCAACTGGGCTAGAACCTTTCAGTGTGTGATGAAAGGTAACCCGGTTTTTGTAACATTTATGAATCAAGATTAAAATTTAAGTGTGACTCTAATATAACTGCATTTTATGGTTAGAAAAATCTGTTCTTTAAAATGTGTGCTTTATTTGCATAACCTGTAAGTACATTTACTATCATACCTGACCTATAAATAGAAATATATTATTAAAGGAAGTCTTATCATGAGATGGGCTGAAAATACACACCCAACTTACGTGAAACTTTAAACCATTGCCGACAAATTGAAGACTATATCTGAAACGATGAATGCAGAGCTGGTAATCTCTGCCGAACCCAACTGGAGGACGGGGACTGGCTCAGGCTGGAGGACGGGGACTGGCTCAGGCTGGAAGACGGGGACTGGCTCAGGCTGGAGGACGGGGACTGGCTCAGGCTGGAGGACGGGGACTGGCTCAGGCTCTGGGACTGGACGAAGGTGTGGTGCACGGCGGAGAAGCTGTGACACCAGGTAGTCCAGGAGTGTAGAGGAGAAGTCCTCCTGTCCATTCCTCCACCTAAAGAACTTCCCGTGCCACCACCTTCTCTCGTCGACCATCACCGCCACCTCTTGAACCCAGGCCAGAAACACCCCCAGGTCCTCCCGTAGAGCCCTCTCCAAGGCCGGGGGGTTCGTTGTCAGCGGCACAGGCCTGAGAGACACCGGATAGGCCGGCCCCTGGGGGGCGGCAGCCATCTTTTGCTGCGGGGCGGCAGCCATCTTTTGCTGCGGGGCGGCAGCCATCTTTTGCTGCAGGGCGGCAGCCATCTGGCACTGCGTAGCAGCTCTCAGGGGTGGTAAGATGGAGGGCAGAACCGCGGAGGGAGAGACGGGAATCACCTGGAGGGTGAAGGGATCCCAGCGGAACTCCCCCTCCAGGTACTCCTCGGACTCGTCCTCAGGCTCGGAGTCCTCAGCACCATAGGGCTCACAGCCGTACTCCTTCCCCAGATACTCCTCATCCTCTGACTCGCAGCGGAGTGACTCTCTCCACTCACGCAATGCTGCGTAGTCCACCGGTAGCATTCCGGGAACTCCGGAGGCCGTTCACGCACAGATGAACAGCCCTTCTTTCTCCGCTGTGTCTTTTTAGGTCAGGGCATTCTGTAACAATCTGGCTTGGCAGATCACAAGGAGCAGACACAATCGCAGAGATTTCCCAATAATGGTTTTTATTCCTTCTCATAGGCAAAGCAGGTACAGAACTCTGAAACTTTATACACAAAAACAGAGAATTAACAACCTACATCCAAACACTACAGAACTAAGCAACCAAAACAGAATATATGAACACAAGAACCAAACGACGTACCTTTATAATGCCCCGTCAACCCACACACAGAAAATGACCAACTTATATACCCAGCCTAACAAGGAAACACAAAACAGGTGCGACACACAAGCCAGGTGGCTCCAATGTCCCTGATTGTTCCCTCTCAGGAAATGGGGGAGGTGTCAGTGTAGCCGGTTTAAAATTGCCTCTGCGTTATGTCTTTCTTCGGCGTATAGATGACTCAAGGATCGCAGATTTTCTTTTTGAGTTTTTATTCTGATAAAACAAGTGACAACATCCAAACATAAAACTGTGTCCTGTCCCAATACTTTCCCAAAAGCTTTCTCTCTTCAACATGCAGAATAGAATGGGAAGAGGTAAAGTGAAGTACGCTTATGAACTGTCACTTAGCATCACAAAAATACATAACATACCTGATAAAACAAGTGACAACATCCAAACATAAAACTGTATCCTGTCCCAAAACATTCCCAAAAGCTTTCTCTGTAAAATATGAAGTTACAACACAGAACAAAATAGATATTAATAATTAAGCTATCCCAACGATGAAACGTAGTTTGGTTTGTAGTTGCTAGTTAACTCACATAGTACTTCCAAATCACAAAATGTTAAAGACATAAATAACTAAAATACATACATTTGTCAATATCATTGCGTGTTTGTGACAATATAAACCGTATACATTTGTTTAAACATTTCTAATAGATGAGTATTATCTTGGGACAATATTGACTACCTACCTCTTCAACATGCAGAATAGAATGGGAAGAGGTAAGGGAGGGGGATATTTGGGAGGAAAAGCCAACAATACAGATGTGCTACATTAAATAGGGCACTGACACCAACAAATGGGATTCATACTAAAATCTGCCATGGGAACCATTATGAGTTTGTGTAATTATTTCCATTAATATTTAAAACTTGTTACATCAGCACCGCCATAGAGTGGAGGGACAGGACTCTGTCCCTTACACCCGTATTGCGAGATAGACAATAAGACCCTTTAATAATGAATAAATAATAATAGGCTAAGACCCTTTAATGCAGAGCAAAACTCACTCACATTTGTTATACTCAATCTGTATTTTGTATAGCATTTTGTATATACTTATCCCTATTTCCCCTCAGCCGCTTAGTATAATTTATATTGTTCTATTCGTATGTTTTATGTACGCACCTTCCTGCCAAAGTTAATTCCTTGTCTGTTAACACATTCATGGTTATTAAACACTTTTCTGATTCTGAATCTTGATTGCTGTTATGAACAGACAAACACATACATTTACCTGTGTTTTAAAAGAGACTACAAGTAGTAAAGACTACTGTTTTGTAGAATGTTTTTGTACTTCAGTTTTACTTGTTCCCATGTTCTAGTCGTGCCATGAATAATCCCCTAATATGTGTTTGTGTTGGAGTTTGTATGAATTAACGTTGGCAGAAATTGTATTTTACGCAGTGGGAATTGTGGAAGACATGTACTGTCCTGTGGTGGCTCTGACATTTAGAAAATATTAAATTAAATTATGACATTATTCAGGGGGGGGGGTCAAGAGTTGCCAGAGCTTTTTTTGATCGGTGAGTGATGTAGAATAGAATGACTGCTGCGCTTGACAGGGGGCATCAAGCAGTGAGAGCGCCCCCTCACGTCTTCAGACAACACAAGCGCTGTTTTGCTCTCTCCCTCGCGCATATAAAAAAAAGAAAAGGGCTGTCGGAGTGAAAAGGAGAGCATATGTGGACATCTACAGGCTGACGTGCGTACAGATTTTTTCCTTCCTTTCCAAGTATCAACAAGGACGTATTGCGTTCAGCTTGTTCAGCTGCTCAATTTCACTGCTGAAATTGTGTACCTCAGTCGCTCTCGCGCTAAAGTGGACATCGCCGGATCTGATGATCTGGGTATGTATTATTGCTTGTGTCTATATATACCTATCTATAAGTTACTAATTTGACTTTGTTGTCGATTGATTAGATGATCGATTTTGATTGATTTTCCACTATGGCAGGATGTTAAAGCTACATTAACATTACTTGTATTTGCTAGCTATATAATAATAAGATAGCTAAGTTAGCTACTACTAGCCACCCTTAAAACTTTGCTGTATGAATCGTTGTATGATGTATGAGTCGTTTTCAAGGTTTTGGCAACTTATAAATGAATTTCCTCTTCAAGCTTGCACTGTCTGCACTATGCCCATTTCATGGTCCACAGGTGGAAGCAGCATTCAGTGTAATGTCCAACATCCTGCAAGCTAAAGCTGCCAACCTAAGTGTTGAGACATATGAGTCCTATCAAGTGGTCAAATACAACCTGAAGGCCATGCAGGTGTCGGCCATTCAGCACTACTCCCGGAAGACAAAGGAGAGTCCTGTTAATGTACAGCTGTGCAGAAATGTAAAACTATCGAGCCAAAGGTACAGAGCTCTGCTCAGAGATAAAAAAAAGAACTGAACAAAAGGCCTTATCACTCTGAGAAGCCAACGGCTGGCAAGAAAATGGCAAAAGATGCCATCGTGGCAGCAGCTGTGAGTGCCACAGGCGCAAATTCCAAAAGAAATGTGTAGAGGCTCTAAAAAAGTTTGCTACAAAGGCTAGAGAGTCATACAAAAATTGAGGCCTTCTTTTGACATGACAATTTGCATGTTGCACATTTAGCTGGGTAAAAATGTAAAACAAAAATAAGTTAAAATATATTTTTTGTCATGGTTGTTATAGAGAGAGGTGGTGATGGAGCAGTGGACACTTGCTTTTGATTCCCACTGTTACATTTATACATTTGTCATATTGTACAAAAAAAGTTCTAGCTGTAAAATAAATTAAAATGTATTTTTTTGTTCAAATAAGTTGTTATGGGTCCTGCTTAACTATCCATATAGATCCGCCACCAGTTTGATCGGCGTGGGTGTGTGTGGGGGGGATGAGGCAGGGGGTCTCAGTATATTTTCCTGCTTTTTTGTCCGTAGCCAATCACATGCCTGATTATTACAATACAATACCGTAACAATTGATAGAACCACAACATGATGACCACTAACTTATTTCATTTGTCTGCTACTTTTTGCCCTCTCCTGGCTATTACTAACTTTGAGGTGTTTCCTTGAGTTTTAATTAAACATTAAAGTCCCGCATAACCTTGCATCAATATCTCTTGTTCTGCTGAGGAGAAAAAGTGGGCGTAATCTTTGGCAATGATGAGTAGCCAATGGGAGTGTCGCTGATCAAGGCTTCTACTATCGATACATGTCGCCTTTTAAACGAACCCGTGGACACGCATTTATCGCAGCTGACTCAGTCCAGCTATACTCATCGTAAACAGCAGGTGTGTTTGGAGAACCGAATTAGCTGGATAATGAGTAGCCGGATGATGTCATCTTGGATGTCTCATTTGATCTTGGATGTATTAAGCGACGTACGGGGAACAGACCCCAGTACTCATTCAGAACAGCTAATTATCCAGTCTCAAATAATATTTACAATCAGGGTCAGGAACCGAAACCCTCAACACTAGGAACTGAGATCAGAGACAGGTAGCACGGAACAGAGTAACGCTGGAAATACGTGAATGAACTAAGTGCACCTTTAGATGTTATGGCTGCATTTCCTGTTACCTGTTGCCAGATAGTTCGTCTTTGTACATTCTGTTCCCGCGTTATTCCTGTTCCACATGACCGTTTCTGTTCCTGACTCTGAACCTGCCTGATCCCCTGTACAATCCTGAGTTCTACCTGCCTCGACCATTGCCTGCCCACCGACTACGGACCTGCCTTCTCCCGTGTACCGGACCTTGTCCATCCCCGACTACGAACCAGTCTACTCTGGTCCTACTCTCTCACTGAACATATTTAAGGGAGGTGTTAAGATGCAGACTGGCTGATCAGACAGGTCTCAGAGGTAGCAGGTTAAAGTCACCGATCAGCCATAACATTATGACCAGCTTAGGCATCCTGACTGGTCTGCCACTACGTAGCCCCATATACAACAAACTGTGATGTCTTCTGACACCTTTTTAGCAGAACCAACATTAACTTTTTTCTGCGATTTGTGCTACAGTAGCTTGTCTGTTTGATCAGACCACACAGGGCCAGCCTTGTGCTTGTCACGAGTGGTGAGTTTTATTTCCACACGGTTTCATTTCATTGACGCACCACTTCCTTGTTTACGTTTCTTTCACAGCTGTTTGTCATTAGTGGGGCTATAAAGGGTTGTTTGGTAGTATTCACAATTGCTTAGCATTGTTCTTATGTCATGAGTGTAGATAAAGGTGAGTGTTATGTACCACGTTAATATTGTTGTTTGAATATGTTATTTTAAAGTCGCTTTATGCGCATTTTCATTTCATTCAACTGAGTACGTGTTTTTTCGCCGTTTACAGTTTGTTTTGCTTTTGATTGCTAATAAAACCTTCTGAAACGGATTATACGGTTCTGCACATGGCTTTTTCCAATGCTACGCCGAAGCATTCATGACAGTGCTACAGTTGATCAGACCACACAGGGCCAGCCTTGCTCCCCACCCATTACCTACCTTTTTTCCCACCGCTTTTCTTTTCATGGACAGCTTTTGATAGTTACTGATCACTGCAGATCGGCTCTGACACAGTCGTCTAGCCATCACAATTAGGTCATTCTAAAATGTTGCTCAGAACCTTATGCTTGCCTATTTTCACTGCTTCCAACACATCAACTTTGAGGACAAAATGTCTCCTACCCACTGACAGGTGCAATAATAACAAGAATATCAGTGTTATTCACTTCACCTGTCAGTGGTCATAATGTTATGGTTGATCAGTGTGCTGTTATTCTTGAATGTGCAATATAAGGGAATCGTCCCTAGCACCCTCACACTCTGACTATTCTCTATAACTATGTGTTGTTGTGGGCTAAAGTTTGCATTCTTTTTTAGAGACTGCAATAGTAGTGTCACAATTTCTTAATGATTGAATCACATTCTGCTAAATCCGGGAGAAAAAAGGTTTCTTGAACTATATGAAAAGTGATTGTTTTTTAAGGTGTTTACCAAGGCATTACGGTAAATGACCAGGAAGAAATGTTTTTTAACTTGAAGGTCATCACATGAGAAAGGTAGTTCCTTAATCTGGTTGATGTTAATCTGTGGATTTGTTTTGATGGGCCTACCTTACTGTTACATGAACGTAATCATTGTTGTGCAATATAATGAAGGTAGGTTCTTCAAAACCGTACAAATGTGTATAATTTATATTGTATTCTGTGTAAATTAATCTATCAATACAGTATCTCACAAAAGTGAGTATACCCCTCACCACATTTTTGTAAATATTTGATTATATCTTTTCATGTGACAAAACTGAAGAACTGACACTTTGCTACAATGTAAAGTAGTGAGTGAACAGCTTCTATAGCAGTGTACATTTCCTGTCCTCTCAAAATAACTCAACACACAGCCATTAACGTCTGAACCGCTGGCAACACAAGTGAAAATATCAAAATTGGGCCCAATGGTGTCATGTGACTAGTTAGTGTGACAAGGTCTCAGGTGTGAATATGGATAAGGTGTGTTAAATTTGGTGTGATCGCTCTCACACTCAAACTCACACACATACTCACTACTTTACATTGGGGCAAAGTGTCATTTATTCAGTGTTATATTTACAAAAATGTGAGGGGTGTATTCACTTTTGTGAGATGCTGTATATATACATCTTAACGGTACAGTCGTGGACGATATGGGGCGACATGGGCTAGACATGGCTTGGTCTTCGGAAGGTTGGAATTGAACCTGAGCTCACGGTCACATGAAATACTGATTCCCATAATCAGAAAACATATCGAATGAAGATCAACAGTATACAGTGACTCATAGAGAATGTATGTACAAGCCCTAAGGACTTTAAGTTATTGCCACGGACAATACACTTTGTTGATCTAGAATCAGGTAGTCACACACAACACATCAAAAGGAATTGGCAGACAATAAAAAAGTCAAGTCTGGAGATTATGAAGGAATCGGTCAGAGCAAATGTTGAAGAACCACTTGAAATTTATTCAGTGGGCTTACTGGCTAGGGAAGAAGCACAAGGGAGAGATTTTTGAAAGATTGATAAGTGACATAAAAACGAAGTGCGATGAAGTGGACCTTACATTACCATTTTTCACTCTGTGCATTGAGGTGTGTTTAGGCCCTCACCCAATAGCTGGAATAGGTTGACAAATAAATAGTTTAGGCATTTTAAATGCTTGTGTATATTGTACTTAAAATGGTGATGAAGTTGTCTCCCATTAATTATTTGTCAGTTTAAAATGTAATTAATCTGTCTCAAAGAGTTCATGTTCATTTGAAAAATGGCTGAAATTGTATTTATTTGATAAAGAACAGAAATAAAGTTAAATGTTCAGTGTAAGATTCTGACTTTTCTGTCCTCCTCTTGGCCGGAGCTGGCATTCCCCCCGCCGGCAGAGAGGGGAGTTACCATGGACTTTTGGCTTCTGCTCGGAGCCAGTGCTGATGCTTCTCCAGTCAACGAGGAGAGAGCAATCATGGACTATTGAAGTCACCTGTGTCTGTCTGTGCACCTGTTACCTGTTTCATTGTTAGTGGTATATTTAAGTCCTGTCTTGTCTGTCCGTCAGGGTTGTGGCATTAATTCATGTTACGTGTATGCAAAGTCGTGTGTTGGACTCCAGTGTTTCCCTGTACTAGGTACAGTCTTTATTTTCTCTGTTTTGTCGCGGATATCCGAAGTGTTCGGTTTCAGTCCGAGTCGCCTGTTTGTTGAGAAAATAAACCCTTATTTTGAGTATATTGAGTACGAGTCTCCGCGCTTGTGTCTACCTGCTACCATCACACCGCATTTGTGACATTCAGACTGTCAGACTGAGTAATTGCCTGTGTAAGTGCACATGAGTTACATGTAAGTACGCCTCCAGTTACACACATTGTACCAGTCCACATGAGTTACATGTAAATACGCCTCTAGTTACACACATTGGGCCATATTCTTCAACCGTTCTAGTTTCCACAAAGATTCTGATATTCACCATTGTTTACTTATCTGGAATTTGTTCTTAGGAAAGAACAGAATCTACGCACAGTGAAAAGCACTCTTACGCAGATTTGCGCTGAATTTTTCGTGACAAATCATTAGTCTCTGCGTTTTCATCAATTGTACAGTGATTTAAATATTATGAAGAATAACAATAATATTCAATTATCTCAAATATGTAAGAGAAGGCTCCACTTGGTTCGCCAATATGGTGAACAGCAGCTGAAATTAAAAGAATAATAGCAACATTAGCATACGTACTCTGTCTCCAATTTGCATTTAAGATTTAAATAATATTTATTTGAAAAACCTTTACTCGCCAAGATTAGGCTACATGTTTTAGTGTAGGATAAGCATGTAATCCCCAGTATATGGGTTCAGCCAGTCCAGCGCTCTAATGGTGCGTCCAGCAGCACTGATTGGCCCCTGGCAGGTGTTGAACAGCTTCATGCCTTTACAGCCACGAATTCCCTGTCATTTTTCTGCCATATTTTATGAGACTGTCAGTTTTTTTGTATTTGACATAACCCACCGGATTTTAATATTTTTGCCGGTGGAACCAAATGTAATCGCCACAGTCCTGCCTGCGCGTTTCACCTCCTCAGCATCCATTATTACGCTAAATGAAACGCATCACCTGACCACTCATTCACCGCGCAACCCGGAGCATAAGAGACCGAGCCCGAGTCTAATGATATAAATTAAGACCGAACCCGAAACGAGCCGTCGGGTCCCGGCGGTTCGGGTCGGGTTCGGGCAAAGATATGCAGCTCCAGTGCCCCCATCCCCTGACACAGCGTTCACAGAACGAGTGATTAAATCCCATGCATCCGTTTTGTATTTGATTTTGCAACCACTACTGACGCTGCTAAATATTACATCTTTTTGCCTGTTCACTTCTTGCAGAAGTTTTTCCACTTCTGAACTACTGAAGTTTTTTTTCTTTTGGCGTCTGATCCTCTACTGTATTTACATTTTAGTTTCGGCATTTTTGCATTCACCACGTATTTACGATGAGTTTCCACTCCGCCCTGCAGTTTAATGCCCTTTCATGGGAAATAACGGGGCGTTTACCTATGCTAATTAGGAACCACGGACACGCGCTTTTAATTTACGAAGACGTGGTATTCATCATTATAGGAACGTAGATGCGAACAATTACACCATTTAAGAACACGTTCGTGAATTTGAGTAAGACTTTTCTTAGGACCTTTCTTAGGAACAAATTTAAGAAATAACTTAGGAAAACATTGAAGAATATGGCCCAATGTACCAGTTACATGTACTATGTGGTGTACTAATGTTTGTAGCCTACATTAATAAAAAAATTGCTTCAAAAAGCTTATAAATAAGTGTTATGTTTTATGAATAGTAATGTAGGCCTACTAAGTAAATATTATTTCTGTTCTGAAAAAATGACGCCATTTCAAAACAAATATTTCCAAAAGGATTCGCTAGTGTTTAAGATATTTACTACTTAATCCCAAACAACCGTTGGTAATTAAATTATACTTGACCAACATGAGTACGCTTCAAATAGAGATGGTGTACCTACCGGTAATTTCTTGCAAAGTACTCCAATGTATCGCTGGTGGCATACTTTATTTTTGAAAGAAAGTCCTGTCAGCAACGTTGACCAGGGAAATTTTGACCAGTGCAAATTACTGAGTAAGTAATCAGGCTATTGGGTGTGTGCTTTCCTCTTAATTAATCAAATGTTAGTGAAATAAAATAAACACCAAAAAGCTGATGTGTTCAAGTGTTCATTGTTACACAGGTGTAATCACATACCTTAATAAAACCTCTTACACTATATTATTACACTGTAACAATGGGTTGTTACCCTCTTGTACAATACTTGTTGCAGTGTAATTACATATGTGAGTAACACTGTAATAAGGACATGTTAGAATGAACTGTTACCAAAGGTTCTTTGTTTCTTTGAGCCTGTATTTTGAGCCTGTATTTGAACCCATTATTGCTGATGCTTCAGATACTCAGCTAGTCAATGAAGGCCAGTGTTATTGCTTCTTTAATTAGCTCTAGTTTGCAGCTGTTCTAACATATTTGCAAAAGGGTTGTCTAATGATCAATTTGCCTTTTAAAATGATGACCTCGGATTAGCAAACACAACGTGCCACTGGAACACAGGAGTGATGGTTGCTGATAATGGGCCTCTGTATCCAAACAAAGATATTACATTAAACGTCTGCCAGTTCAAGCTACAATAGTCATTAACTTGAATATCAGACATTAAGTTGACACTGTATTTGTAATCAATTGGATGTTATTTTAATTGAAAATGTGCTTTTCAAAATCAAGGACATTTCTAAGTGACCCCAAACTTTGAATGGCCGTGTACACTGATCAGCCATAACATTATAACTGCGTGCTGTAAGAAACTGCCTCTGTCCCTCTCGATACCAGGGTTACTCCCCCTGCTGGCGGTGAGAGGGAGATACTCATCGACTATTTCATACCTGCGTTTTGTCCTGTTTGGTCCCTTTTAGTTTCCGTAGTTTCTTTGCACCTGTTTTCAGTTCATCCTCGTTAGTTCATGTATTTAGTTCAGTGGTTTCCTGTCTGTTATTGTTGGGTCATTGTTTAAGGCAGGGGTCTCCAACCCTGCTCCTGGAGAGCTACTGTCCTGGGTGTTTTCATTCCAACTTCATGTATATGCAGCCTCAGTCAGCAATGATCTATCTAATTATTCCAGTCAGCTGTGCTTAATTAGGGTTGGAGTGAAAACCACCAGGACAGTAGCTCTCCAGGAGCAGGGTTGGATACCCCTGGTTTAAGGTATGTTGGTTTCTGTTGTTACGTTTGGTCATATTCTATGTATGTCAGTTTGTTCCGGTTCTATGTATGTTAGTTTGGTCAGGTTCTTTGTTGGGCAGTTTGTTCATGTTCCTTGTTTACCAGTTTGTTCACATTGTAGTGTATGGTTTTTGTGTTTAGTTTTCACTGTGTTATGGTTCTGGTCTACTCAATTTGATTAGTGGTCTTGTTTTCTGTTTGTTTAAGTGTTTAAGCTGTCCAGTCTTGTACCGGTCTTGCCTGATCCTTGGAATTAATAAACCTGATTATCATGAAGAACCTCTGCGATTGTGTCCTCTACCTGCTCTGAAGCCACTTCGTTACACGTGCCTAATATTGTGTAGGTCCCCCTTTTCTTGCCAAACAGCCCTGACAGATGTGCTGTGGTATGGACTTCACTAGATCTCTGAACATGTCCTGTGGTATGGACTCCACTAGATCTCAGAAGGTGTCCTGTGGTATGGACTCTATTAGACCTCTGAAGGTGTCCTGTGGTATGGACTCTACTAGACCTCTGAAGGTGTCCTGTGGTATGGACTCTACTAGACCTCTGAAGGTGTCCTGTGGTATGGACTCTACTAGACCTCTGAAGGTGTCCTGTGGTATGGACTCTACTAGACCTCTGAAGGTGTCCTGTGGTATGGATTCCACTAGATCTCTTAAGGTGTCCTGTGGTATGGACTCCACTAGATCTCTTAAGGTGTCCTGTGGTATGGACTCTACTAGACCTCTGAAGGTGTCCTGTGGTATGGACTCTACTAGACCTCTGAAGGTGTCCTGTGGTATGGACTCTACTAGATCTCTGAAGGTGTCCTGTGGTATGGACTCTACTAGACCTCTGAATGTGTCCTGTGGTATGGACTCTACTAGACCTCTGAAGGTGTCCTGTGGTATGGACTCTACTAGACCTCTGAAGGTGTCCAGTGGTATGGACTCTAATAGACCTCTGTAGGTGTCCTGTGGTATGGACTCTACTAGACCTCTGAAGGTATGGAGTCCTGTAAATTGGAGGATTCTAACACATCAACATTGAAGACAAAATCTTCACTTGCAGCTTAATATATCCCACCCAATGACAGGTGCCATGAAAACAGGATTGATTTTATTTACCTCACTTATCAGTCGTCATCATGTTATGGCTGAACGGTGTACCTTTTTATGTTTTGACCCATTTTGACTGAGCGCAGGAATAGGGAAGACAAAAATATGAACGCAACAATCCCAGTATTCCCATACTTTGTGTTATCACATTATGTTGGCATATCAAGTGCATAGAAACATGGCGTAGCGATCGGTATTTGTATAATCCAATCAAATAAAGAAAGTTCATAACTGGGGAATTAATGTACCCAATAAACACACATGTCAGTATCTATTTCCAGTAAACTGTGTGGTGGAGTCAAGGTTCATTCTAAAGGAACTGTTTTGACATCGGTATAGCGTATGTTGAGCATCTTAATAATAGCAAATGCATGGCTACTTTTATTATCTTGTTAATTTACAATTACACTTCACTTCAATCAAATAAGGGTTAAAACAATACCAGAATACCTGTTGTTTAATTACAAACAATCTACTAGTACTATGTGGTCATACATCACAAGATGGATGTGTAAACATAACATTTAGAGTGTAATTTACATTTTAAATGACAGCAATATAATTTAAATGGTTTCCATGGTAGTATCCCATATAATGTTTATTGATAATTTATCAATTTTCCTTGATTCTTAGGGATCGTGCTAGCTACACTAACCAACACAGGACAAACTTTATCCGTCAATTTGGAGTGTGCCGAATGAGTGCTTGACCATCATGGTGAAATGTCAACACGCAATATGAATGACAATGGCTAGTTAAAGGGAAACTACTGCCAGTTACGAACGCTATGGTCCACAAGGAATCAGAAGTATTTTTCAATATAAAAATACATTACGAAACTTATGAATAATCTTTCTATGCTCTCTGTTTTATAGGATTGAACAGTATTGAGCAAACAAACTATAGTTGGTCAAGGGAAAAGAAAGAACTGTCTCTTTTCATTAGTAATAGTATTTTGTGATGCACATGGGAATAGAAAAATTTTGTACAATTGTACTCCAGTTCAAAGCATGAGCGACTACGTTGGTATGCATAATAATTAAATATACTGTGGCACATCCAATTTACTTATACATGCACACATGAATGAACAGTCATTTGACATCACTGTCTCAGTGTTGAATCCAGTCTTTGTTCCTCGTCACCCACTTTTTTGGGGCCACTGTCATTTCACCTAGAGGCACAGTGTGCTCTAGTGTACATCATTTACCTTTTCGGAATGCTCCTAGATATGCATATTTTATTCACCTGTATTTTTATCTGTTCAAATAATCACAGGAAAAGCGAATTTAAAGCTATTTTCCCCAAATTATGTGCTAACGCCCAATCCGCCATTTTTATTGTATTTTGGTTGTATATGAGTACCAGGTGTGCGTATAGAACAGGAAAGTCTGGGGTGCATTCTGGGCGTTGAGACCAGTTGTGGATTAGTAGGTTGGGAACGCAGACATCTGAAGCAGCGACCTGCCACAGGGGGGCGCTGCTCCCAAAGCAGCAGTGACAAAACCAAAAATTAAAGAACATAGATCCTGCAAAATTCAATGCAAACAACAAGGACAACAAACTATAGAACCCCATAAGAGACTACATTCAAATGATAATGCAATAATCAAAATTCAAATTTTCATAACAGCGTTTCTATGGGGACAATACCATTTGAATGTAATAACGATTCAACATTTCATTTTCAAAGTACCTCACGTCACGTTTCTGTGTTTTCCTGTGTATTTCTTGTGTATTTCTTGTGTTCTCCTGTTTCCTGTGTGTCTATCTTGTTTCCCTGTATTTGGCAGGGATAGGACGATCTCAGATGCACCGTTCAGTTTTCCGAGCTCTACGGTTTCAATGCAGTGTACCAGACGCCCGCTTCAAACTACAATACCACGTGACCAATGAGGTTCGAGGCTTCGGACGTCACAAAATCAGCTTCGAGTTCCAACGGGTGTCGTTTTCCGAACGGTTGTTTCGAATCTGCGTGCTTAAAAGGCTGAGAAAATGTGTTCACTTCGAGGGCTGTCGGTAGGAGTTAGAGACACGCATGCAAAGAGAAATTAGAAGTATTTGAGAGAGCAAGTTAATCAAGAGAGTCATAGAATAGAGTTAGTTATTTAAGAGTCATAGAAAAGTAATTAGAGTTATACAAAGAGAATAATTCAGAGTGTAGATTAGCTGGTTATTTGAGTGTCATACAAAATAATGCGTAAGTTGAGCTGTAGACAAGATATTTATTAAGAGTGTTGCTTAGCCAGGTTTTTCGAGAGGGTATTAGAATAGTGTATTAGAGAGCAACAGAGAATAGAGGAGGCAGAGGAGGGAAAAGTGGTTGGTACATTGTTCAAACAGAGTTTGAGCAAATACTTTATTCCACACGTTTCCGACTACTGTCTTGTCCTAGGTCATTCAATGAATATGCACACATGACTGTGTGTATATATGGAACTAAGGCCACACTATGTTTGAACAGCCTTTGCAAGGAAATAAGTTGTGTACTTATTTGCTGTAACAGTAGACCCAAAAGGGTTAAGGAATGACCCAAAAGATTATGAAACAATTAAGAGTTTGTTTAATTTAAAGTTGAATAACCAGGCAATGCTTTGCCTCCTGTACAAAATCCAAACTGAGGCAAGAAGGAGTAATAACACTACACACACACTCTCTCACACACACACTCTCTCACACTACGGAGGGAAAATACCAGTATATGACAGGAAGTAAGACGTGGTAAGGCATACCTGCCAAGTTTTGGTTTTGAAAATAAGGGACATTTTCCAGTGCCCATCGCGAGCAGTCCCACCACACCAACCAAGCTCCAGTATCCCTTACATTTTAAGACAGGTGATAGCCGAAATGAAAACACAAAAGGGTATATATGAAGAGCATTTATTTAAAGGCTTATTTGCATATTTTTTGTTCATTTAACATTGCTTGTCTTTACATTTACATTTTATTTTCATTCCACACATTCACGCTTTTCTTTACTCTTTTAGTGAGGTATTGTACAAATGTGTTGCAGACTTTGCATTCTTTAACACTGTTTTGGAAGGTGTGTATTGGTGGGCTGGGCCAGAGTGGTTAATTTTACACGAGAGTAGAGCGCAAACAGTTCTGTTGTCTAACGTCATCCTATTCTCTGTAACAATCTTACGTACCATGCTAAACACCCTTTCTGAACTTTCATTGCTATGGGGAATGCATAGTAAAGCCTTAATAAGTTTTGGTAGCTCACTGAACCTCATGTCCTTTCCTACCAGGCCCCAGAATCTGTCGATTCTGTCTTCTTGGGGCAGTTGCTCTGTCACCTGATAGTCTGTGAATTCCTCTCTCATCTTATCCTCTTTCAGCCTCAACTGAGGGAACAGGGCCCCTAACCTTTCCACTGTAAAGTAAAACAGTTGTTTGACTGAACATTGCAGATCTTAACAAGTATCAAGTATACTGTGCCAATTATTTGTTTGGTTATCAATGGGGAGAGATTTTCTTCTCGGCTGACACAGGGAGCTCAGCGCTTCTCATGAATTTCTTTCTTTGCTCCGATAAGAGATCTTCATCAGCCATCTGATGTCCATCTCCATATTGCACCTCCCTTAGAGGTACACCCACGATGTCCACCCCCTGGCTGGTATGAGGTAGCCCAGGATCCTCTTCATCAGCCTGCACATCTCCTCTTCAAGTCTGTGAATTTGTACTCCCTCTGACTGCAGATAATATCAATGGTCACAACAAAATAACCGTGAAATAAGAATGCTACAATAAGCACAAACATTTAATTATATACTGTTATTCACTCATTCATTCAAGATAATTGACACCCACCTGGAAGGCAATGTTAAAATCAGATAAAGGCTTTAGGGCAGCACTCAGGAACAGGAAGTAAATCTTCACGATTGGATCACGCAGATGGCTTGCCAGATCACGCACTTTAACACTCCTCTCCACCTCTTCATGACTGTTAAAGTAGGCCTACAGTACATAGAGATACAGGGTGGCAATACATGGTTAAAATAGAAATATAGCATACACTGTAAAAAAAAAATATCGTAAAAAAACGGTCAATGACTGGCAGCTACGGCTGCCAAACGTTGACCGTAAAATTAAAGTAAAATACCCTAAATCAAACAATGTGTAAAAACATTAAATTAATGGAAAATTTTATTAAAATGTTTACAGAAAAATACCATTATTTTACAGATTTTTCCCAAAATAATTATGATCAATCCCTTTCAATAAAGGGAGAATCCTAAAATTTCTACAAGAAAATACCATTATTTTACAGATTTTCCCCAAATAATAATAATTAATCACCTTCAATACATGGATAATCGTAAAAATTCTGCAGATAAATACTGTTATTTTACAGATTTTCCCCAAATAATTATGATCAATCACCTTCAATAAATGGACAATTGTAAAAATATTTCAGATAAATACAATTATTTTACATATTTTTCCCAAATAATTATGATCAATCACCTTCAATAAAGGAAAAATCCTAAAAATTCGGAAGGTAAATACTGTTATTTTACAGATTTTCCCCAAATAATTATGATCAATCACCTTCAATAAATGGACAATTGTAAAAATATTGCAGGTAAATACTATTACTTTACAGATTTTAAAGAATTATGATTATTCACCTTCAATAATGGAACAATCCTAAAAATTCTGCAGGAAAATACGATTATTTTACAGTTATTCGCTAAATTATTAAGTTCAGACACCAACATATGATCTTCAAAATTACTGTGAATGTCGTCAACTGAAAACATACTCAAGCAATACAAAATATATACATTATAAAATGTCGTAGGAAACTACAAATTAAGTCAACATCACTATTGATTCTAAAATCATTTTATTAAATGTATTCAGATGTAAATGTACAATATCAACACATTATTCACAAACAGTTCTTTAGGAGGGAGAAACTGAAAAACGAACAATTGTACTTCTCCATGTGTGTAACATGTGTGTCTGTAAGCATTTCTATCAAAAGGATGTCAAGACTTTCCCTTTGAAATGGATGGAGGAAGCAACAAATTGTGCTGTTGAGCTCAGGGAGTTATGGTCTTCTTCTTCATTCTCTTAACCCTTGGGGGCTCTGTATAAGGTAGTTCTGATAGCATTTAAGAATCCTAACTATACAGTGAATTATTAAGTAAAATTAAAACATACCACACAAGGTCAATAAATCTGTCACAGAGGTACAACACAGCAGAAATATCAGACTTCTTCCAAATGGCCAGTAATCGCCTGGATCTGCTCCTGGAGAGGACACACACAGAGATAAATATATTACAGAAAGGTCTTTATTGTAAGAAGTAGGATTTTATTTATAGTTCATTTTAAATTAACACTGCTGGACTTTTACAGGAAATCAGTGTTGTAGGATTTTCCCAAACAACTGCAAAAAATAGTGACTACGTTTTAAATGCAAAAAAACAACTCAAGAATCCTCAGGTTCTTAGCTCTGCACTGTGGTCAAGCAAACCCACACACACAAATCAAGCAGTGTGTACATTAACACAACTCCCAGCTAAGAAGCTACATTGAAGACTTCTGCTAAACACATGGTGTAAATGACAACTTTTCAGGTCAATGTGGCTTGTCTGGACCTTTGAAGTGAGCTACCTTTTTAAAGTTAGAGGTTTTTACCCAGAAAGGATGTTAAAATCGGTTAGGGTTAGTTAAAGTGGCCATTGGACTGCAAAGCTATTTCCTGGAGAACATACATTACTGTGCACTCCCATTGTGTTACAAATACTAATGATCAGCATGATGGAAAAGTCATAGAAAACATGTTTATGTGTGGAATGGAATTCATGTTTGTGCCACTATGTACATTTTCATGTTTGAAGAAGTTGTTTAACCATTGTTAACTATTTGGCACCACTGGTTACACAGCATATAGACGAGTACAATATTGTTTGTCTTTGTGCTGACAAACTGGCAGTGATATGGCCACTAGTATGCACATTATACATTCAGTCTTTATGTCAGGATAACATGAATACTCACTGGCTCCTAAAATCTTGTGGCAGGAGACCTTTCATTTCCAAAATGTCTGGTTCATGAGGGGAAAACACACAGACAAACAAAGACTATTAGTCAGTTTACTATTGGAGACATATGCAAAAATATTAATGAACAGTCTCACACATACATTCATTCTTACATAATATTCTTATTATGACTGATGTGAACTTGGTTTCATTCTCTGTATGTTTTTGCCTCGGCTTGCTTACCTGTCCCTGGGTTTAATGCTGCACCCCAGCAGCCGGTAATATCTTGTCACTCCTGGTTCTTCAGCCTTCTCATTATCACACAGGTGATGCACAATGACAGGTTCTTTGCTGTGTGAAGTACAGATGGACACAGTGAAGAATATGGTAAATGGATTGTTCTTGCATATATAGTGCTTTTCTAGAATAATCAACCACTCAAAGCACTCTACAATACATGTCATATCACATGTCACATATCAATCACCCATTCACACAATGATGGCAGGCTCTACCAGGGTGCCAACCCACGAGGAAACTCATGAGGGAGCCCTAATTATTTACACTCAACTAGATAAGGAACACCAGATAAGAGATAAGGATGGTACATATGATAAGCATTCAACCTCATTCAGTCTCTCAGACTGATCAGGATTCATTAGGCAAATAGTATAATTCATATAAATACCTCTTAAACATTCAAATTAAAATGTTCTGTAGTATAGGCTATATCATTAACTTACTTTTTCCCTTTGGCAATCACCACCTTGCCTTGATGAGAATCTCTCTGGAATTAAATTAATATTAGTGAATTTATGTAAACACGAACATAGAACTTAACATGAATTTACATGAATTGAAACTTAAACTGTTCGTTACCTTCACATACTGTTCAGGTGAAAATGTACCCGTTTTGACAGCAGGGGGACAGGCCTGTAGTTCAAAAAGGTGGTATAGATATATTTTTATCAGGACTTTCTTGGACCGGGTTTCTTGGACCTGTGAGGGCATTGGATATGAACAGTTTGTTAGGGTTAAGTAAATTAAATATCAATTAAACAAGAACGAGATTAGCCTAAATCCTCACAGTTACATAATGTTTGTGTGTTAACATTTTGGATGTTATAACAAGCTGTTAACTGTTCACTGCAACTGATATTTTTACTTTATTTTTACTATTTTTACTTTATTGTGTTGTAACTGTGTGTAATGCTGCAGCTACACTGCAATTCCCCATATCAATGAAGTATCTATCTATCAATCTATCTAGTGTGAAATAGTCACATCTGACCATCTGAAGCTAACAAGGCGGCAGGGGACTGACACAAAAAGATTCCAGTTAGTTCTAATGAGCATAATATTACACTAGACTAGACCAGTCAGTCATATCTCTCTCTCTCTCACACACATTGTGACCAGAAGTTAGGCTGCATTATAACATGTAATTTAATATTTTCAGAAGGCAGTAAGGCTGTTACCGTGCACTCACCAAAACTGCTACCGTTATTACACAAGCAGGAACAATTACGTTATTACAACGTAACGAAAAGTTAACACTATTACTGAGCTGTACATTAGGTTGACTCAGCAACAAGTGTCTGTAATGTTAGTAACATAACGTTAATTGTATTATATATATATATATATATATTTGCTGCCTGTAAACAGAATAAGCAAACCATCTCGACTAAAACCACACTCAATATTAACGTTGTGTTTGCTAACATGAATCATGCCGAGTTTAACAAGCTAATGTTAGATAACGAACGTTACTACATTAAGTTACCTGTAACATAAGTTAACGTTAATTACTCACGGATTTAGCTAAAATAACAGTCTGACAACGTTACAGTCAAAATGATGGATATGAACACAAACACTACGTTAGGTTATTAACTTAGCAAAATAACAATGACATGTTTTCATACCTGATATCGCCAGCAGGAGAGCAGTTATAAAGTGAAGTTCATGCTAGGAGAGCAAACAGATCCTGATTCTTCTACTGTGTCCATATTCCCATTTTTATTTTGTTCTCCGTTGAAATCCCGGAACTAAAATGTACTCAAATAATAATTTGGCATGCAGATGTTAAATATTCCAGATAATGATCCACGTAATTCATTAGGGACAGAGTATAGCTAAAGTCGTGCAGCCTTCAAACCTACGTACTTTCAAATTAAGGCGCGCTCAGTGCTCATTGGCCAGTTTGCTGGATGACAGCCACATTGGCCAATCATACACATTCAAATTAAAAAAAGGCTTTAAGACTGTACATATTGCCAAAGCAAGCGTTTGGATTTAAAAATATGAATAACAGTAATAAAAAACTATATTTACAATAAATTAATTATAATCTATACTGTTTGTAATACTTTATTATATGTACTCATAAGTATTTAGAGTTTTAATATATGTGATTCTTAGTACACAAATATGCTATTAAACGTAGAATATTCACTCTCGTTCATTTTCTATACTGTTTCACGTGTACTTAACAAACATATTTTTGTTTTAAGAGACAATTACTATAACAACTCAACAGCACTTAAGACACACATTTTAAGCATATTCATTTAAATGAATAAAACTACCTCAGACGGTGGTGAAACTGTTTCGTTAAAGCGTAATTATTTTTGTTGCAACCCGTGTTTCGTTAAAGCCTGTGTAAAGTTCATTTGTTTCAATGTACCGTTAAATGTACGCTTAAAGACCAGTGTGGCTTATTTATGTTCAAAATAATATTTGTTTTAAACTTCAGTGGGTGCGGCTTATATTCAGGTGCGCTCTATAGTCCGGAAATGATGGTACCTTAAAATAAAAAAATACTTAAATTGTCAGTATGGAGATAAACCTTTATATAACGAGCAAAACATTTAATAACAGGCAAATATCATAATTATTACAGTAAATTTCTGGAAAAAAATGAGAAATAACTGTAGCTTGTCATTATTGGCATAACACGTAAAATAACAGGCTGATTGTTCATTTACAGATAATTTCTGTAATTTTACAGTTTTTTATACTATTTAATAAAAACAGAAAAACTACTGTGAAAATTTAGAGTAATTTACTGTAAAATTATGTTTTTTTTTACAGTGTAGTAAACTGTGTAGATATCTGCTGAGTGGAGTTACCATCCTACCTGTAGTGCATCCCACTGGTTCAGCACCCTCTGGATGCAGGTTAACAGACTCAGCCATCTGGTGCTGCAGTACCTGACGAGCTTCAGGTGGTCTGAATCAGTGAAGTCTACAAACTCTTTGTAGATTTCACATCTTTTTGCACTGAGAGATAGAAAATGACTCTCTCCAACTCTTAGTGGTTGGAATTGTGAGTGAGTGAGTGTGTGAATGAGTGTGTCTGTAAAGAATATGAACTGCAGGCCTACTAGGCTACTTTGTTCATGAGTTAGCCACATGCAATGTTGTTACATTGTAACACACACAACATTAGGCGAGGAAATAGCAGGCCGATATGAATGCATTTACCTTTTATCAAAGTGGGTGTATATCCCCACCAGGATGTCTTCCACTGGTACCTGGGCTGCTCTGATGCCACAGCCAGTGGCCAACTGTACCAGGTGGCAGATGCAGCCAAGGTCCTGGACGTGGGGCTGGCTGGTCTTCAGTCTGCTGATGAACGAGTTATGGCGGCCTTTCATAACACTCGCATTATCAGAGTTAAAGGCAATCAGGTTATCCCATGGGATGCCTCTTTTTCTATTGGAATCAGGAAAAAATGCCACAAACGTCTCAGACAAAATGTAAGGTTGTAATTAAATGCAATCTACTAAACATGTCAACAACACAGTGCAGTTCCCCTTACCTTAATGCTTCACTAAGCTTTTCATACAGATTTTCTGCATTTCCTACATTGCATATAGGCATCTCCAGGAATCTTGTAGCGACCTGCAGTGTGGCCTCATCATAGAGTCTAGTCAGGATGACGAATTCTTTGTCTGTTTATCTGTTGTTCGATTCGTCGCACATCAGTGAAAAGGGCTGAGATCGGCATGTTTTGACCAACTCGTCCTCTAGTTCTGCTGCTATGGCACCTGTTGAGTGTCCAGTAATTAGCTAGTAATTTAGCGTACACCATGCATGCCATGGGTTAACTTAATGCTCATATGTTAGAATATTCAAACACA
Organism: Dallia pectoralis; assembly: GCA_029465975.1. Lineage (NCBI taxonomy): Eukaryota > Metazoa > Chordata > Actinopteri > Esociformes > Umbridae > Dallia > Dallia pectoralis. The sequence goes on along the minus strand of CM055754.1, from coordinate 12,456,552 downwards.
TTTCAAACGCATTTTATACCGTTTTAGCGAACGTACAGTAGCCCAGCAGTAATAAAGATAGGTAGGTATATGGTTGGTTAGCTAACTTACCTTTGATGATTTGAGTAGCCTTAGTTTTTCCCGTTGAGTATTTTTGTGCAATAGCAGAGTCTGGGAACATGTCAGCAACACACTTGTTGAAGTCGTCGTGGAAGGAAAAAGGAATGTTGTTTTTGGCACACAGCATTGCCATTTTTACCTCTGCACGTGTGACCTGGTCTGCCTCGGTGGCATTTCTCGTCACGAATGCCGACATCCCCTGGGCATGTTTTTGTGCCTCTAGCCCGCGCTTGTGCTTAGCGGATTTCTCGTGCTGACATACATCATTCCCCCGTGTGAGATGCTAAAGTCGCAATTACAAAACTTACAAAAAGCGTGACTTAACCCAACCCTGCTCCTCTACAGATAGGTAAACACGTGACTGTCCCCCACCCTGCTCCTCTATAAGTAAACACGTGACTGTCCCCCACCCTGCTCCTCTATAATTAAACACGTGACTGTCCCCCACCCTGCTCCTCTATAAGTAAACACGTGACTGTCCCCCACCCTGCTCCTCTATAAGTAAACACGTGACTGTCCCCCACCCTGCTCCTCTATAAGTAAACACGTGACTGTCCCCCACCCTGCTCCTCTATAAGTAAACACGTGACTGTCCCCCACCCTGCTCCTCTATAAGTAAACACGTGACTGTCCCCCACCCTGCTCCTCTACAGATAAGTAAACACGTGACTGTCCCCCACCTGCTCCTCTATAAGTAAACACGTGACTGTCCTCCACCCTGCTCCTCTATAAGTAAACACGTGACTGTCCCCCACCCTGCTCCTCTATAAGTAAACACGTGACTGTCCCCCACCCTGCTCCTCTACAGATAAGTAAACACGTGACTGTCCCCCACCCTGCTCCTCTATAAGTAAACACGTGACTGTCCCCCACCCTGCTCCTCTATAAGTAAACACGTGACTGTCCCCCACCCTGCTCCTCTATAAGTAAACACGTGACTGTCCCCCACCCTGCTCCTCTATAAGTAAACACGTGACTGTCCCCCACCCTGCTCCTCTATAAGTAAACACGTGACTGTCCCCCACCCTGCTCCTCTATAAGTAAACACGTGACTGTCCCCCACCCTGCTCCTCTATAAGTAAACACGTGACTGTCCCCCACCCTGCTCCTCTATAAGTAAACACGTGACTGTCCCCCACCCTGCTCCTCTATAAGTAAACACGTGACTTACCCCCACCCTGCTCCTCTATAAGTAAACACGTGACTGTCCTCCACCTGCTCCTCTATAAGTAAACACGTGACTGTCCCCCACCCTGCTCCTCTATAAGTAAACACGTGACTTACCCCCACCCTGCTCCTCTATAAGTAAACACGTGACTGTCCCCCACCCTGCTCCTCTATAAGTAAACACGTGACTGTCCTCCACCCTGCTCCTCTATAAGTAAACACGTGACTGTCCTCCACCTGCTCCTCTATAAGTAAACACGTGACTGTCCCCCACCCTGCTCCTCTATAAGTAAACACGTGACTTACCCCCACCCTGCTCCTCTATAAGTAAACACGTGACTTACCCCCACCCTGCTCCTCTATAAGTAAACACGTGACTGTCCCCCACCCTGCTCCTATATAAGTAAACACGTGACTGTCCTCCACCCTGCTCCTCTATAAGTAAACACGTGACTGTCCTCCACCCTGCTCCTCTTCAGAAAAGTAAATTCGCTGTCCCATTGATCGCGGTATTTACATGAGGGTTTTGAGTTTTTGGCAGGAATGCCTCCCGTCTCTGTCATAGCGTCCATCATCCGTCTCTGTGTTATTTTTCTGTTTTTTTCCCGCGTTGACACTCATCATCCGACCTCACACACTAACCTCGCTATAACTGCCACCTACAGTACCTGTAGTATCCCGGTTATCGCGAGGCTAGTGACAGAGCTCAGACTGGGAATTTCTTTTTTTTTTACTCCGCCCGGGCCCAGGGTATTATTATTTATTAATAACGCAGGTTAAAATACGGGAGATTTACGGGAAAATAATAATACGGGAGGACGGCGGGAAAGAATGGTAAAATACGGGACTTTCCTGGCCAAAACGGGATACTTGACAGGTATGGTGGTAAGGAGATGTGAGTGAATGAAGACGTTCACACAACTTTACATCTACAAAAGCACGTGATCAATGTGTGACGACTAGAACGACTAGTCGTCCTTTTTTCGTTTGTTCCTGTTGTTTTTTGTTTGTTACTTTCTGTCTCATTTGACCATGAACACACCCCGGACTGTCTTATTCTAATCAATCACACCAGGTACCCATTATCCCATAAGTAAGTGTATATATATATATCAAGTGCATTTAATTTGAGTTTAGTTGCATATTTTTCAGTTCAGTGTTTATTTATAATAAATTGATTGAACATTATATGCCTGCATTTGGTTCCTGCCACAACACTACACCAATGGGATTGTGACACGATGTCATCCGAAGCTTCGTTTGACACAGCTTTTTTCAATACATAACACAACACCACACCACACAAATGAGTAAAGATGAAACACCAAGCTAATGTGTCTTATACTGTGGCACAACTGGAATATTTCAGCCCTCAGTTTGCAACGTCTCTGGTATCCTTCCTCTTGCGATTAATGATTTTATTGAACTAAAAATCTCTCAAATCCCCTGCTGAGCACCACTGCGTTGGAGTTTACCCCAGTGGACAAGAGGGTTGCCTCCCTACTCATAAGGGAGGCGGGGGGAGACTCTGACTGTTGTTTGTGCATATGGACCAAACACCAGCTCAGAGTGTTCAGCCTTCTTGGTGACCCTGAATGGAGTCCTGCACAGGGCTCCAGTAGGGGACTGTATTGTTCTACCGGGCAACTTCAGCGCCCCCGTGGGCAACAATTGGGAGTAACGGCCTCCCTGATCTTAACCTGACCAGTCGATTGTTGTTGTTCTGTGCTAGTCATAGATAATCTATAACGAACACTATGTTGAACGTAAGGATGCTTATGAGTGTACATGGTTCCAAAGCAATGATCGATTTTGAGGTTGTATCGTCTGATCTGAGGCCGCATGTTTTGGACACTCGGGTGAAGAGAGGGGTGGAGCTGTCAATGGATCACCATTTTGTGGTGAGTTGGATCGGAGGGTGGGGGAAGACCCTGGACAGACCAGGTAAACCCAAACATGTAGTGCGGGTGAACTGGGAACATCTGGAGGAGGCCCCTGTCCGAGAGATCTTCAAATCACACCACCGGGGAGCTTTTCTGGCATACCTGTGGAGGTTGGGGGCATTGAACCTGGTTGGGTGGCTTCTGAAGCTTCATGGATCTGGTAAGGATGCCCCATTGACGCCTCCCAAGGGAGGTGTTCCTGGCACGTCTTGCTAGGAGGAGGCCTCAGGGAAGACCCAGGACAAGGTGGAAAGATTATATCTCTAAACTGGACTGGAAACCCTCTGTATCCCCAGTCAGAGCTGGTTAATGTGGCCAAGGAAAGGAAAGTTTGGGGTCCCCTGCTAGGGTTGCTGCCCTCGCGACCCAAACCCTGGATATGCGGTTGATGATGAGATGAGATTGACATTACCTCGAATGGAACAATAACGACTGAAGAAAGGGCTTGTGGCCACGAACCCCACAAAACGACATGATGCTCTGGATAATACAATGCATCTAAATTGTGTTGGAAAACTTCAAGCACTTTCAAGCTTTTTTCCAAACAAAGCTTCAGTGGTTCAGAAAGCCTCAGTTTCCTATCTCTAGTGATTGGTGGCATGATGTCAGAGGCATGGCTCTGGACTAATCACCAGATCCCTGTCTGTCTGCCTGCCTCATTCTCCACTACGCCGTCTCCACTACGCCATCTCCACTACGCCGTCTCCACTACTACCTGCCTGTCTACGCCATCTCCTCTACGCCGTCTCCACTACTACCTGCCTGTCTACGCCATCTCCTCTACGCCGTCTCCACTACTACCTGCCTGTCTACGCCATCTCCTCTACGCCGTCTCCACTACTACCTGCCTGTCTACGCCATCTCCTCTACGCCGTCTCCACTACTACCTGCCTGTCTACGCCATCTCCTCTACGCCGTCTCCACTTCTATCTGCCCTTCTGACGCATCCTTCATCACACCATCCTCACTACTGCCTGTCTATCGGAATTAATCTTCCTTATGCCATCCTCACCACTGTCTGCCCACCTGCCATTTCCATAAGTCTGTTCATTGTCCTTTTGACAACGTCTATTCCTTAACTGTACTCAATAAATACCCTTTGGGTTTTTACGCACAGTGGCCTTTTCTCCTTGTTTGTTCTTTTGAGTCCTGTCACTTTACAGACACCTAACAGTATCCCGCTGTACAGTGGAAATACTCAAATGCAATAAGCTAAACAGCAACACCGGTCAATTGCATTTTCAAAATTATGGTTCTGTAAACATTGATATATTCATGACTAGCAGGTGTCACCAAAACAAATGTGTGTAAATTTGTAAATCGAAAAAGGGGCCTGTTTATTTGGTTTACTCTAAATGATGCTATTATTCAGTCCCTCCAGAAAAACGCGATTATGCGATTGCTGAAATCAATGCATAATCAGCCAAAGTCCGCATATTTATGCGGGGGTCGCATTTTTTCCAAATACTCCGCAATCTCGCCGCATAAATTGCTGATTTCCGCGCAAAATATGCAGGGCTTGCATGATTTTCATAATCCCCACATTTTTGTCGCAAAAAAAGTCACATATCTTAGCAGAAAGTTGGAAAATGTTGCATTTACTTCACACAAGACCCGCCATCCCTCCTTGTTGCCATGACGACGTAATTATACGATGTGAACATCATCGAAAAGCTGCAAACCCCGCGAATAAGCCATGATGCAGCCCGCAAATAATCTCATTTGCCAACAAACACAAAAAAACGCGCAAAGCAGTTTCCCGGTGTGTTACATGACAGTGTGGGCAAATTATTGGACCACAGGCGGAAGTCGACGCTGGACAACCACTTTGCCACTGCCAAACATTTAAAGAAGGTTAAAGCAGCAGCGGAAGCAGCCAAGAAGCAGCTCACCTACACTGAGGCGTCAACTTCCAAAACAGTTGCTAGGGCTTAAGAATCAAGGTCAGTAGCCTACAAGATTAAAGCAAATAAAATTATGAAAAGGTTGATAGAGAATGAAACAGAGAGAGGTGTGTGAGTGTGAATTAGATTTTTAAGTATTTTGTGTGTATGTAAGTTAACGTAAGGGTTAGATAACAGTAGTGTAATTTCTTTCGATTTGATTTTGCCATGAAAACACTACTGTTCTGTGAAAGGCTTACTGTAAATGATTCAGTTTTATACTGCAGTTTTCTGGACGTGTGTGTGTGTGTAAAAATCATACTTGTTTCAAAAACCTTACATTTGTAAGTATATTAGTATGTACATTTGTTACAGTAAGAGATTGCACTTTGTGCATTGGAAGCACTTATTTTAACAGAAAATGTCTGTTTTGTATGTAAAACTGGAAGCACACATTTTATTTTTTTAAATATTTTATTTATGCAATTTTTCAGGAGTTGTATCATATTCCTTTTGTGAAGCTACAGAACTTGTTTGTAAAATCAATGTTTTGTAAGTTTGCCATGTGTTTATTAAGCTCTGAAATAAAACAAGATGAGAACTTAAATATTCCAAGAACTTTCTGTGATGTATTATGGTTACTTATCATAGGAAAGACACTTTACATTAAGGTAGTAGCCTAGTGAGAACAGGGTGTTGGGGGAATCACTTTTTTTCTCTTTTTTATCAAACTGCAGTTTTTGCAAGTTCCCAGTTTATGCTAGTTCACGCAATTTTTGCAAGTTCATGCAATTTTTGCAAGTTCACGCAATTTTATGCGATAAAATTGCATAAATATCTTGCATATTTCATCACATTTTTTAAGAAAACGTGCCGCATAATCAAAGATTTTTCTCCGCATTTTTCTGGAAGGACTGATTATTGGATGTGTCCCTGCATACTAAGGCACAGCCGTACAATGTGAATATGTGTTAACTATTTGGTTTCACAACACCTGGAAGACAAAAAAAAAAAAACTTTTCATAACCTACAACATTTTCAGTAGTTGTTACTATAATTGTTTGTGTCATGACGACGTATTATGTTTGCTCAATATGCATTTTTATTTAAGCATTCTTGACAAATGAAAATACTTCCCGCTCATATTACATATTTGTGGAGGGAATAATTGCATATAAATTGATTTACACAAAAATATCTCTATTTCAAACATGGATAACGAGAGAAAGAGGCTTGTTGCAATATCATTGCTGCTTCATCGCAGGGTGTTGCGCCGCAGCACCGTTCCATTTGGGTGAACCCTATTATTCTGTCCCGATAAACTCATGGGGAGTACCATAGGCTTGTACAGGAACTCATGGGGAGTACCATAGGCGTGTACAGGAACTCATGGGGAGTACCATAGGCTTGTACAGGAACTCCGCCTTGACGATGTCTGGTTCCAGGGTTATTTTCGGCTCACCAGGCCGAGTTTAGTAGATTGTGATTCCGGGTTGTGAGGCAGGACAGCCGGTTTCGTAGAGCAATTAGTCCAGCCTAACTTCTTGCTATTTGCCTACGGTGAGTAGCATTAAATTGTGCTGTTGGCCAGCCAACTCTAAAATTAACATGCACTGTAGCATTATTTCATATGAAAAATAGCCCAAAAAGAAAATTAAATGTCTCAGCTTCCTACCATCTCACCCGTTACTCCAGCTTACTAGCTAACAATTTAAACTCCATCCTGAAATAAATTGTACCATGTGAGGAAAATGTAAAATTACTAATCGATTCCAGAAACTTTGTCCTAATGTGATTCTTTTATTTACGCTTTTAGGTACCTTGCAACTGGGGACTCATTTAAAACAATATCCTACAGTTTCCGTGTAGGGCACTGCACTGTAGGACAGATTGTCTTGGATGTGGCCAGGGCTATCTGGGAGTCCCTGATGGATGAGTACATGCCCCTCCCAAAGAAAGAGGACTGGAGGACCATTGCCGCAGGCTTCCATCAGTGTTGGAACTTTCCGAACTGCTGTGGTTCCATTGATGGCAAGCATGTTGTCATTCAGGCACCTTACAATTTTGGATCACTGTTCCACAACTATAACGGCACATATTCCATCGTACTTCTTGCAGTTGTAGATGCAGACTATCTGTTCCGGGTTGTGGATGTTGGTGGATATGGGAGGACCAGTGACGGTGGGACTTTGGCCAACTCTTGTTTTGGAGAGGGCCTGTGAGACGGCACCCTGGACCTTCCAGAGGATGTGCAGCTTTCAGGAGGAGAGACCAGAGGACCACTACCACACAACTTTGTTGGAGATGAGGCATTTCCTCTGGGTGTGAACCTGATGCGTCCCTTTCCTGGCACCAACATCCCAAGGGAGAAGAGGATCTTCAACTACCGCCTGAGCCGTGCTAGGATGACAGTTGAATGTGCCTTTGGAATGCTTTCCACAGAGTGGCGCATGTATCGTGTGGTGTGTTAAGGCTACCTGTGTTCTGCATAATTTTCTGAGAAAAAGCACAAAGGAAGCCAGAGCACAACCAACAGGTCCTTCTATGCCAGGACCAGCATCTCCTTATATGCCAGGGGAGGGGTCTGGTGGACTGCAGGATGTGTTGAGGATGGGGGGAAACCATGCAGGACGGGCAGCAGTCTGCATCAGAGACACCTTCACCTCCTATTTCAATGCTGAGGGTGCTGTTTCCTGGCAAGACCAAGTTGTGTAGTGTGTAGGGAGTCCTGTAAAACCAACGGCTCTTAAGAGCCACATACAACAAACTTAAAAAAGCATTCTTCCATTTCCTACAGGTCACTGGAGCCTGATCCATTACATCACCATCAGATATCACATTCCATTGTCTGCACAAACATAAACCCATACAGCCTATTCTCCTATCTAATAATAGCTTTGAACAATAAGATTTGGTTAACCATTATAATCCTTATTAACTACAGATAGTGGTGACGGGCCCTAAAATAACTATGTAGTTATATAGGCCTAGCTTAATGAATGAGTTTACAAATACAGTGGTGGATTTTCAGTTCATATACATGTTTAGACAAGTAGTTTGCTTACATAATTCGGTTGTTACAGTATTTGTTTACATTTGGGTATATATCTGTTAAACTTCATATCATTTTAGTATAATTAGTTATAAACACACAAGGTATTTGGTAAACTTTGGTAAAGGAGAAAGAACAGACATCAACAGACATCATCAGTCCCAGGAACATTGGAATGTATGGGGGAGGGGTGTCACTGATGAAGAACAGACATCATCAGTGACACCCCTCCCCCATACATTCCAATGTTCCTGGGACAAAGCAAATGGTTTAGGTGTGATTAACATGGGTGTGATATTGGATCCTGCCTGGGTGGGGTTAACTGATAAAGGAATGACTAGGAATATATCGATTGGTCATTGGTGGTGAACTGGGGGATGTGTCGATGTTTCTGACTGGTCTAAAGTTGGGGTATAAAAGTGGTTGAGCCCATGGAACTGCCCTTTTCCTGCTTTAAGACCAGCGCTGGTCTAATGTGAGAGGGCATATTGCTGTCATGTTGTGAAGCAATATTAATGTAAATAAACCATCTGAAAAGGTAATCCGTTCGACTCGTACATCATTACACTCCATCCCATTCTCTACCATAATACAGTATGGACAAATTCTAAGTACAAACTGTCACCATTTCAAGTAGATTGAAGAAATTATACAGAAATGTAATTCTAATAAGAGTTAAACATATTTTACGAAATGCATCCTCAAAGTGAGGTATCTTGTCAGCTAATGATAAAAAATAATCAACATTGTAGCCTACAATAAAAACAAGGAAAATTGATTGATTGATAATAACTTTATTTGTAGAAATGAAAACTAAACTACAATAATAGACCAAAACTGATATTAATATAACATATTTTATTTAAATAATAATAATGTGTAAACGCTATAATTCAACTTAACTCTGACTGTTCTGCCTCAAACACAAGCCTATGGATATTACATGTTAGACCTGCCCTGTTTGCAGGTGTCAACCTCTTCATTGTGAGGAGAAATGATCCTGAGGACAAGAGCATCCTCCTCATCACCCTGATTAGGCTGAGGAGATGGTGTTTGAGCAGGTGGTGTTTGAGGAGGTGGTGTTTGCGGAGGTGGTGTGTTTTCTAACATCAAAAGGATCCTCTCCTCAAACTCCGAAATTTGAGATTCTTTTCTGAACCTCTTCCTGCCTCTCTGGCTGGCTGAGGGGCCTGGCTGGCTGGCTGGCTGAGGGGCCTGGCTGGCTGGCTGGGGGCCTGGCTGGCTGGCTGGGGGCCTGGCTGGCTGGCTGGGGGCCTGGCTGGCTGGCTGGCTGAGGGGCCTGGCTGGCTGAGGGGCCTGGCTGGCTGGATGAGGTGCCTGGCTGGCTGGATGAGGGGTCTGGCTGGCTGGATGAGGGATCTGGCTGGCTGGCTGGATGAGGGATCTGGCTGGCTGAGGGGCCTGGCTGGCTGGATGAGGTGACTGGCTGGCTGGATGAGGGGTCTGCCTGGCTGGCTGAGGGGCCTGGCTGGCTGGCTGAGGGGCCTGGCTGGCTAGATGAGGTGCCTGGCTGGCTGGATGAGGGGCCTGGCTGGCTGAGGGGCCTGGCTGGCAGAGGTGCATGGCTGGCTGGATGAGGGGTCTGGCTGGCTGGCTGAGGGGCCTGGCTGGCTGAGGGGCCTGGCTGGCAGGGTGAAGGGCCTGGCTGGCAATTCAGATGAGCTACCCTCAGCATATTGCCAGTGGTCTCCCCTATACCCAATAAAGGGTTCTAAAAAATCCATTACCACTGTATACTTCCACGGCCTGTTGTTTGAGTAGCCAGCCCCACTCCTGGGGCCTGTACCATGAAGCTGGTTTTGGTGGCTAGCCAGCTATGTTTTAGTTAAGTTTCCCCCAACCCTGGGTTTTAGGTACCATGTAAGTAGCTCGGCTTCAATCGGTATTCGTTGCCATGGTATCTGACGCTGCACGGCTAACCTGCTCCGGGGCAGGTTATGTACTGCATTCGAGAGTAAAAAGTCAAAAGTTGGACCAATCAGCGGTGACCAAAGACACATATAGGTGACGTAATTAATTCCTAGCTTCTGATCTCTGTTGCAATGGCTACACATTTTACAGACACACACATTACACACACACACACACACAATATATATATATAAATGTGTGTGTCTGTAAAAAAGATTGCGTCTGTTTGATTTAGTCAATTCTGAACCAATCCTGGAACCCTGAGTTTGTTCAACTACCATCATGGTACAGGCCCCTGATCCTCTCCTTCTCTTTATTTTTTCCCTTTTGTATGTGTCTCTCAACCCTTTCCATCTCTTCCTGCATTGTTCTTCTGTTTAAGACAAAAATATTGTATAGATTTTTGCAATCAAAATGAAAGTAATCTATAAATTGTATTATAATTTCAACAGACTTCAATATAACTAATATTTTTGTAGTACACTATCCCTATTGTATACATTTCGAACCATGTGTTACTAGGAAAGTCCAATAGCAGGTATAAATTGTGTTTTTATTACAAAACACCTTTTAAACAGATTGAATTTCCCCATCTCATCTCATCTCATTTGATTTATTATTTTCCATATCTTTGAAATTATAACCAAATTCAGTGTGCCAAAATATTTAAATTGATCAATATTATAATATAATAATCTGGACTGTCGACACATGGCTACGGCACCGTTCACAAGCTAGCAACAAAATTAGAAGGATTGATAACAGCTCAAAAAAATTAAATGTGCATTGTTGGTTCACGTTAAACCCACCAGGTACTCCAATAGCCTCGTACACCTTTTCCCACGCCGTTTTCTTGACATTTGTGTCCCTATAATTAAAAAGGGACACATTGTACAGCTCTGGAAATGTTCCTCCATTTTGGATGCCGCGTATAGAAGGTAGACAGACACATCATATGTGATTGGCTATCGCCCAAGCGCGTAAGAGCGAAAATCGCATTCAATTAGCATAGGATAGGATGGATCCTATCTTTCGACGCTTCGCTCGCTGTCTTCGCATCGCCCAGTATCCCACAATGCCTTGCTCAACACTGACACGTGACCTAATTGAAAATGAATGGGAGGCGAAAATTCGCTAGGTGGATTTCGCCTGTGAAGTGCCTAGTGTATCGTGCCCGTAAGGCCTTCAGAATCAATCGTGCAGGCGCCTGTAGCTTCAAAATGAATGGCAATGTAACAGTGCTCTTTAACCAATCAGATACTCAATCAGATTTAATCAACCAATCAGATTTTGAGATGGCGACACTCGGGCCATCTAGCAAGGCTTAGAATAACGTCTGCTTTTTCACGCCCTTTGATTGGATGGTCAGAACCCGTACTATTACTACTAGTCAGAGCGAACCACAAACTGCATCTGTACAATAAGAAAAATATTAATGTAGCGATTAAATACTGCTTTTTAAAATTTTACAAACCAGAATGGCTGACAGAGGAGAAGACATTAACTTGGTCGCAGATTTACTCGCAAATCCATTTTCAAGAAAAGCGGGACATTGTAAGGAAAGTTCGGCCAACCCCGAAGCTAGCTAGCCTGTCCCAGCCGGGGAAAGGGTTTACCTGACACTTTCATTGCAATAACTACGAGCAGTACACGTGGCTCACAGCCTCAGAGGAACACTGCAAATTGTATTGCTGGGAATGCATGTTATTTGCAGTCGATCGACTTTGTGTTTGGAGCCACACTGGGTTTGCAAACTTGAGTCGTCTAACCGAGCGAGACACCAAAGCACGGCCGGACATTTACAAGCAACGGTGCTTTTGAAAACTTTTGGGGAAACACGAGTGGATCTACAGCTCAATGAACAGATGCGCATGGAAACAAAGCTCCACATTGAAAAGGTAATGGCTGCATGAGATACCTGTCTGTGATGCAACAGCCGGTTGTACAGCGTTTCTCTATAATATTGATGGTTTATAGTCATGGCGTCATAATGATGGTATTAAGAGGTGGATTAATTCGGGAAGGACACCACTGAAGGACGGCCCGCCACTGGTATATATATTAGGGCTGGGATATTTAACGCGTTAATCTGATGCGTTAATTTCAAATGTTTAACGCGTTAAAATAATTTAACGCGATTAACGCACCACTTTATTAAGTTTCGGTTTCGGTTTGCTAAACCGAATTCAAATACCATAGAAGCAGCTCGTCTTTAGTTTATCATATAAAAGCAAACATATGGTCATTATTTACGTTACTAGAGAGTATATAGGACAGAAACACCCGATCATTATTGATGTTGCAATCCGCCAATCCGCGTTACTGCAGTAATGTGCGCCAAATCGGGCTTTTGACCAAACAAGTAATCGTTAACCGATGTTTTAGATAAATAGATAGAAACTGCCGCCCCGATAAACACAGTAGAAGACGAGGGACTGAAATAAATCATTCCAATTGCATTGGGATCCCCATCATACAATCTACCCTCTAAAACAATTGTTTTGAGACATAACCTGCTGGAGAAAGCAGAGAACGTCACTCTCATGGAGACCCTAACCAACCCGACATAACCAAACTTAATTTCACTTCATTCTGTTTGTCATTTATATTACAAAGGCTGTTATAGACTTCTTTAAAATTAATCTGGCAACTTTACATATAGTTCAATTATTTTGGCCTATAGGCTTACGTTCTAAAATAATCTATCTTTGACATTGATGGTTTCACCTTACACTTTGTCATTTTGTTTTTTAAAATGTTTTATTTCATTTGGACTATTGCCAAGATGATCCAGTATTTTTGATAACCTTCAGGGTTTAAATATATAACTTGCACTTCAACACTTTGTTTATAAAGTTGCTATATTTGATAAGAATGACTATTCTGTATTGTTCACAGGAGAGACTATCATAAAATAATGTATTTAAAATATACTTCATTGTGTTAATTGATTTATTTCATTGTTTCAAACAACTTGGGGAAAATGCGATTAATCGCGATTAATCACAGGATTGTGCGATTAATTAGTTAATTTTTTTAAATAAATTGACGGCCCTAATATATATATATATATATATATATATGCTTAGGTGCAAAATGTGTAGAGTCCCCGCTGTCTCATCATTAGAAAATATTTGCAATACGTTTTTTGATACGTTTTTTGTGCTAGTTTTTTAAGAAAACATTACTTATTTTGGGCAATAATTCTCAATAATCTAGAACAGAATTGTTACATAGTTAAGTTTCCCACTCTCAGGGAAAATACAGATACTCTTGTAAGTTTGCTTCAAACCGTGGCTATTTATTTCTCACAAGAAAACACATCTAGATATCAATACATAAGTTTCATACTTAGTCATATCTAGTGTAATGTTCCTGTTAGTGTAATAGTATAATAGTGTAATGTTCCTGTTAATGTTTTCGGGTCATTGTCAAGGCCCACATTCTCCCCAGCTTGTCATTTCTGTCTCCTTGTAGGTCAATATTATTATGCAATTCTATTAAAGTCAACAACAAGACAATAGCAAATGGCAGAGACTGGCACAAAAAGCCTGGCTGTGCACAAGACACTTCGTTTTATGATCTCCATGAAATCAAAAACAACACCAAACATCAGCTCATCCTCTCTAGTTGTAATACTCACGAAAGCTGCGCCGGTTCCAGCGTCTTTGATTTATGAGTGGATGGGACCGACGAAGATGACATTCAAGTTCCTTTCTCCGGGGGGAAATAATAAGGGAACGCGTCAATCAAACGCGGCGGCCTGGTGAGTGACACTATAATGCCACTTTCATTAAAGACGGGAGAATGCAAAAAACAGCAACCATCACGGAAATGCAATTACCAACAGCCTTCGACATCCAGCATAATCAGGGGAACTATCATTGGTTTGTGTGTGTGGGGGGACTTGAGGGAGTATGAGGCACTGTAAGCAGAGAGAGGCTGTATCTATAAAATGTTCCTGGCTTGTTACAGTTTCAGACACAGCCCCAGGTAGTTGTCTAATACAAAAAGATTTACAAGACAAAATACTCCTTTCTGTTCTCTCAGTTGCATTTACAAGGGCAGGCATTTAATGGATAGATGAATATGCTTTACCAGGTGCCGTTTCTTGATGGACTGATGATGATGATACCTGTTAAAGGTCCCCAATCCATGGTGTTCAACTCCACATAAACAGACACACACACAAACGCAAGGACACAATCAGTTGTAGAAAGTTAAAATGTTCTCCAACTGGGTATCATTTGTCATGTACCGTGTGAGGATATGAGCAAGGTTGGTACATTTACAGAGAGTTAACCTCTTCTTGACAGGGCTCCAAATCTCAACTTCCGCCTAAAATGACCCACCCCAATCTAAATGGATATTGCTCTGAAGCTGAACCATGTAGGAAGATTTGGTAAAGGGCATTTAAAAGAAAATAGTCAGAATTTTGTGGAAATGTTCAATTAATTAAGGATTATGTAACACATCTGACATAAGCTAGAACTCAATGAAAATGTATATCTCAGACTGAAAACACTTCCTGTGTTCCCCTAGGTCTCAGCATTATGCCAGGCTTTGTTTATTCACTGAGATCCGGTTACTTTTGTGAACGCATGTCCTTTTAAGAGAAGTGAGTGAGTGAACCTACCTCAGCCAAACAGAGAAAGAAACATGCTAGGCAACTGAGATCCTGCCCTCTTGGAGTTTAGCCATTCACCTTCGATTTCAACATCAGTTCAGACCCGGAGGCTTTGGTTTTCAGTGAAAAACACCGTCTTGAATGTTGGAAACTTCTATTCTCGACTGAATATAGATTATTATGGATTACTATGGGTCATAAAAAATGCCATAGCTTTGTGTAGGTCCTGTTATATTCTGTACAACATTGATTAAATAAAACGTCGGAAAAATACTAGATAATTAATTGAAATAAGAAATGGGAGTTATTTCTCACCCTTGATCAAATTTACATTAATTGCACTTTTATAACTCTAGTAATTATTACACGACTACCCAGGAAATCTTTAAAACATATTAGTATCCCTTTCTGAAATAAGTTTTTCAATAGTACATTTGTTATTTTATTGGTGTCACACTGGGGTTGAATTACTGATTTAATTAAAATCATAACTAAAATGTAGAATGCTGCTGCAGTCCAATACAACAAAGCGGTTTGCGGCTACAGTTTGGGTAGTCATTAGTGCATATGACCAGTCACTAAAAGGTTGCTAGATTGAATATCAGAACGGATAAGTTGAAGAACTGTATTTTTTTCTCTGAGGCTAAACAGATCAGTGTAGTTGCTCAGAGATTGTTGCTGAAAATGCTAACATTCTTAGCCATGCTTATCTGGTAAAATAAGAGAGACACTTTTGAGGATAGAGTCCCACCTCTATCCAGACTTATATAAGATTGTTGTAAATGACAATTGGTTCTGAATTGACTTAAACTTAAAATTCTAGTAAAAAAAAGAGTGAGGATAGCACTGGGGAGGTGTGAGGAGATCAAGTGTAGTTGCTTGCAGACAGTTAATGTCTCAATATTTTCATTGACTTTTGATAAAACGTAAAGTCACAACACAAGTGTCAAAAACTAATTTTGCTAGGTAAATTATTGGCAAGAATAGTTTGCATATAATATATAATGATCTTGACCAATTAGGAAATAAATTCACTCAGAGATTGAAAATTAAAAGTACATTTGCATGCATAATAGCAGTGTTCAGAAATGTAGCTTGCTTTAGAGGTGATTCATTGTCAAGAATACATTGCATATGACACATATTTCGTTATAATGCAAATTGTATACTTTAAAAGGGGGCACCAGCTAAAATGTTGCCTAGGGCACCATATTGGTTAGGGCCGGCCCTGGTTATAATATTGACCAATTACGGGATAATGTACATTTACACATTAATGACCTGCCGACCTGACATTTCCCTAGATATATATGTTTCCCTGGATATTTTTTGGTGAACATTAATAAGTGTTCAGAATGTGTGTACTATACTATCACAACAGAGCAAAAGGACCCAGTAGCAGACACAGAGTTTAATTAAGGGGTAAACCATAACGTGGTGATGGGCAGGTAGGGTTCTGTACACGCGAGTAGGCAGGTTCGTAGTAGGTGGACAGGCTGGGTTCCATACACAGGAGTAGGCAGCTCCGTAGTCGGGGATGGGCAGGGTCCGATACACGGGAGTGGGCAGGCAAAGGTCAAGGCAGCTAGAACTCTGGATTGTAACACGAGATCAGGCAGGCTCAGAGTCAAGAACAGAAAACGGTCAAACATTAGGAACTCAGGAAAAATAGGACAGGCCACAGAGAAACAGGAAATGCTGACATTTAAAGCCCAGGGAGAAATCAGGTGAAAAGGGACAATGACAAGCCAGGTGAGACAGATCAGGCTGTGACATATTGTAAATATTTTAAAAACATCTTTTACCTGTCTTAAGAAACAATAAACGTATGATGTATCAATTAGTATAAGTGGTACTTGTACTAATGTCACAATGAGGGGATGGACACCAGGTGTGTGTAATGACGAGACAAGACTATGATGTGATGAAATAGAACGGTGGAGCTCGAAGATCGGTGATGATAAACACCAAAGCCTGCCCGTAGATGTCTGTTGAATGGCTTCCGTAGGAGCTGTGAAAACTAACAATGTGTTATATCACTGTTTTCACCACGTTAAAAAGTATACAGATAAAACTAAATGAGTGAAACCAACTCATATTTGAATCATAAATAACTTAAATACTTGTAGAACTAATGGCTAATACATTACTAAATAATGAAATTCGTTCTGGGTCACCCCTTTAATCTGTGTCACAGAAACCAAACCATGACTAAATTATATGATAGACGTCTTTTTTCATTTGCTCATGGCTGCTGAGCTAAAAATGTCACTTTGTCAGTCCCTATAGTAACACACATTGGTTAATTATAGCAGAGAGAAAATGGGCAAAGAGAAATTATGAAACACAGTTTCCAGGACATTCTTTCAGCAGAGCCAAGTTTGCTTTTTTCATGACAGTCATAATTAAAACAGAACATTCACTCATTCGACAAATCTGTCTACACCCACTGTACCATCACAGCCCCTACTCCATGGTAGAATATACAGTATATTAGAACACTGACACCAACTGTACCATCACAGCCCCAACTCCATGGTAGAATATACAGTATATTAGAACAGTGAACGATGTTAAAAAACATGAGCACTTTTGTTGGACAAGCTTGGTTAGTAAAAAATGTACTTCAGAATGTAATCGTCTGGTTTGTACCGAATCAATCAATCAAAACATCTGCATTTGTCTCAAAAAAAAAAACTCAGCATGAAACTCCAATAAGCAAGCAACAACAGGGTTGATATGCATAGTGGCTTGGAAAATCTCCCTAAAATGGGTTTTGGATTGGCATAGAAAATCCTCAGATATTGTCAGCTCCTTCATCTGCAACACAACCTTTAGACAGGGACGGCTACGGTTCATTCTGGCCTGGTAGTCCTGGTAGTGTGTTCTAAACAGAGCAGGACAGAAGAAACATTCACAAAGGATATACACATGAAAAGAAGACCTGACCCTACTACCCCAGCCCAATTATATAGCAGCATAAAACCATATGGGCCGAAGCATTGTGACACTGTGGCTCTATCTCAGGGTAACCCTGGACAGGGACCAACAGGCAGGAAGTCACTCCAACCACTTTGTCGATCGTCAACTGAAGGTAATAGAGTTTATTCCGATTGCACCAGGACAGCAACGAAGAAAAAAAAGCAAGCCACTGACTTTTTCCCTGAATGGCTTTGGAGAGAGGGCATCTCAGGGGAAAGGCCTTCTGGCAAAAGCAGCAAGGGTGGTTTGTATCCCAGCTTGGTAAAATTTAATTCCAACCAAATAAAATATTTATATTGATTCAGTCAATAGAGACTGGGATAGACCGAAGCGGTTTTCCACTAGAGGGTGCACTAAGATAAAGAGTGCTGGCTGATTGCTCCATGTTGAAGATGCACATGATTATCTGAAATCTCTCACCAGCTAAAAGACCCACCTCAGTTAAAAAAAAAATCAATGCATTAAAAGACAAAAATATAATAGCAATGACCTCAGATTCTAGTCTATTTAAACAGAGAGTAGGGCGTCGCAAAACTCCCTGAATGTCATTTTGATTGTGATATATGTGGTGACATATGTTGAATATCTTGAACAAGATGCAATCACATTTTTTCACAAGACAGAGTGTTTTTGAAGGAGCTTGGCAATTTCAATGGGGGTAATTACTTGACCGGAGTGCACCTTGGAGCCCCGGGTTATACAGCACACATATTAAATGAATGTCAGAGCTCCCTCTTTGACCCTTCTACCGCCACCTGCGGGCAGGTTTCGGCGTTCCTCTTCACCGGTCTTCTAGCTGCTACCGCATATTCTCGTCACATCATTGTCCAGTCTCATCACTACACCTGGTGCCCATTTCCTCATTAGTATTTTGGTCATCTGTGTTTGGTCTTGTCTGTGTGTGGTATTGTTGCACGTTACATGTTCTGATGTGAGCTGTCTAATGACATTGTTATTTATGAACTTTTGTGTGAAGTCATTGCTCATCGGCGCTACATCGCATATTTAGTTATTTTACTGAAGTACTAGCACCTGTGAGTGCTTTATTTAAAGGCTGTCGCCTACGGTAGTGGCTACATAATACCATTACTGCTTCTCGTTACAGCTCCTGGCTCCGGCCTTCCAGTACCCCTAACTTACACAGGCTATGACAATGAATTATTCCAGAACCAGCCTAAACCGTTCTTAAGACAATTGGGCCGAGGGCTAAATTGGGCTGGGGGCTGAAAGCAGTCTAGTGCTAGGGGCATATTCCTTGGACTTACTGCTGTGGGGTAGAAGTGGTTTTTGAGGCAGGGCTTTTGTTCTTGATAGACCTCTGCCGTCTGGAAGGGGGGAGAGCTTTGTCCGTTTCCCGGATGGGAGGGGTCTCCCTCAATCTTTGCTCCCCGTCTGTCACCTGGCTTTGAACAGTTCTTTGAGGGACGGCAGCTTGCAACCAATGGTCCACTACTCATTTTGTTGGCATAACAAAGAAAGTAGTAAACATTAAATAAAAAGTCCCAAACACAAAAAGCATCCAACAGGCTTCAGCGTTGTCAAGGTAACATGATAAAGTGCAGTCCCTATTTACAGATGTTTTTGCCCTTGCAACCTCTTGCACTGAATCACTTACCATGTGACGTCAAAAAAATCTATACGGTTTCAAGAAATAGGGTTTAGGGATTGGGATTGGTAATGAATGGAAATAAAGATCAGATGTTTGTCGTTAGTGACAGGTCAGTCAGTTGTGCGTAAAAGACAAAACAGTGTTGTGAGGTGTTAGGAAACTGGTGATGTCAACTGCCAGAACTGGCCCAAACCCGGAAAGGTGCTTACTTTGTAACTATTTGTTGGAAAGGGTGCCATAAGTGCGCATAATCATTCTTAATCTAAACCATTTGTTCAAGAGGCATGGGACAAGTGAGGTATTTATTTTTACATGTCTGCTAGAGAGTTGTCATTTCAGCCTAAATACTACTATACTCCTAAACCCTGTCCATTTCCTGCTACTTTAAATTACATAATTATCTTGGTGCAATTAGATTTACTCTACCAGTCCATACAGAGGACCGTCATATGATTTATTATGGCCTTGCTGTCTTCATTATAGTGTGTATAAATGCATCCAGTATTTTAATGTGGTTTGCCTGGACCTGCATCATCTACATTCACCACCAACCATCTGAAAAATGACCTACTGACTTTTCCTGACTGTGACTCCTGAGATTGATTTCCCTCACAACATCAAGCCCATTCTACATTCTCCCTGTTTTCTCGCTTCCTCCTTCACGCGTTCTACCTCCCCATCCTCACCCGTCTCTCCCGTTTGCCAGGAGGTTTGTTTCTTTTCATATTCTCTTTGATCTCCCTCCCTGTTTCTCCTTTCTCAGTTTCGGCGAATCGGGGCCCCTTTCCCAAAATATAATTAAGCACTAGCTCTAGGGATCTCTTGTCGGTTGTGTATCCTCACCTACGGTCAAAACCAGGTATCATTTGCTAGCGCTAACTATATCCTGAAATATGTGTCTATGCATTACACATCCCTATAGTGCTACTTTCCGTTCTGTCATTTATTTTTTTCCCTGAAACCATCCCATGGGGAAGGGATACAAAAAACCTAGCTTGCTAGATGCGGGGCGCTCCTCTGCACTCTCCTGCGCTTCCCTCTTCCATAGTTTCTGGCTGTTTAGCACCACTTTGATCAGCAGATGGGAGGGGAGAGAGGCCAGCCCTGCCTGCTTCTTCTGCCTTTCCGCTCCCTCACTCACAGTGGGTTACCATAGAGAGAGAGGGAAAGAGAAAACAGAGACAGGGCAGAAAGAAAGCTAGACGGTAGAAAGAAATACACAAAAGTTGTTTAAGGAGGCTTTGCTGTTCCAAGTCAAACAGCTGTTTTTGCTTCCTCCATCCCACCCAGAATCAAATTAGATATTTACCTTTCTCATGTGTGTGTGTGCTTCTCCCTGTAGGCCAGAACCAGTAGAGTTTGCTACCTTGTAGCTACTCTATAAGCCTGCTGCCTGTTACTGTTGTAGTCAATAGGCGCAATGAAGAAGTTAAAGAAAAAGTGTTTCAACCTCACTCTATTGTTGTGCTTGCAAGATTTGGAGAATCCAACCTGAGTTGGTATAGAGCTGGAAAAACAAATGGTTCTGACGCTATAACAAGGTTAAGGTACAGCTCTCAGGGGGGACACGGCCCGCAAAAAGCCTTCGTTATCCCACAAGTAGATCTATAACCACTAAAACGCCACTCCTGCGCTGCCAATAACCGTCGGACCCAGTTGTCTGGGGAGGGTATTAAAAGATAAGAAAGGCTCTCATTTATGGACAAACATGTACGCATATGGATTTCCTGTGCGATCTATGACAATGCTGTTTTGGCAGAGCCAGCGTCTCATAATATGGACATGAATCCATTCTGATTATGGACAGGTCTGGTGTTCACAGTGTACTCTATCTTAATCAACTGGTGTTGTACACATGCAAGGATTTGTGTGAGCTGGTGTTAGGGTGCTAATAGCTATTGCAGAATAACGTCGTGTGAGGCCAGACATGCAATTTACAACATTTTATTAGCTATTGTATTGCTCTCAGCCATCTCAAATGTGAAGTGAATGCATAGTATATTTTTGTCTGTATCTTACTATTACTTGTAGACAGTAATACTCTTGTTATCAATTATGTTCTGTATTGATTGACTGTTATAGTTTATACAGTACTAGTATACTCACTACTCTATTTCAAACCAGTGTTTATACAATCTGATCTATCATCATTCAACCTGCTTTACAGCAGAAAATAGCATTAGTTGATTGTCAATTCAGCTGTTCAAATGTTTGCAAATTGATAACATTATATTTTGGTATAGATAGATAATATAAATTCATATAAAGAATCGATGAATTTGGATAATAGAGATGAAAAAGGATAGATGGAGAGATTGCTAAAGACGCTTTAGCATATTAGCCATTTAACGGGGAGGAGTGATCAGACTGAATGCTAACAATGTGCTGTATTATCCAATGAACTCCTCATACCTAGTATCTCTGCCCACTCATCATTCATACATTTCACCAGCTGGTTGTGGTAGCGGTTGACAAAGTGTCTTGATTTCTTCTCTGTAACTCACACATGATGTACAAAGCTTATGACAAATGCATGTCTGGTTGATTCTAGCTAAGCCTCTATTCCAGTGACAACACAGAGACACACACATGCTTGTTTATCATAATCATAATGTGGGGACGCATGTCAAGAACATCAGTTACGGGACCCCCCTTTCCAGAGGTACTGAAAAAAACAGGCAGGCTCAACTCATTCATTAAAACAAAACCAACTTGATATTTTGGAAGATATTAAAATAATCTCTTCCAAAATATCAAGTTGGTAGAGATTAAAATAATGTCCCCAAACTGTCTACAACTTTTGTAGTGGGGACTTTCTGGGAATTCATCATTCATGAGGAACACATTTTTCTGAGGAGAGGTTTGTCCTCTATGCCGGGTCTGACACTTCCTCATTCTCCAGGAGAGGGGAGTAACCAGAGCCGATCTGCTTCACCTGAGTTCTGACACACCTGTGAGTAATCAGACAGGAGTTAAAAGGAACACTCTGACTCGCGTCCAGTGCGAGCTATTGTTCGTTTGCCGACCTACTGAGCGCTACAAGTGAAAGACTACAGAAGACATACCGTGTACCAGATCCCAGCTTGTCCTTGACTTTACGTCTCTGCCTAATCCTGTCCTGTGCCTTCTAGTGATCCCCGTTGACGACTCCTGTGCCTGCCTCCCAACTCCGCTCTTGCCTGCTCCTCTGGTACCTCCTCGGCTTCTGATTCCCCGTTGCTGACCCACGCCTGCCTGACCATCCTAGTGTCTATTCCTTGATCACTGTACCAAATAAATACATCGCGATCCGCGATTGGATCTATTATCTGACTCTGGCAGTATTCATTACAATTTTCATACACACAATTTCTGAAGAGTAATTTATTATCAATCGGGACATCATTACCTTACTATTTTACATACACACACAAAACTTGTTTATGTACCAGAGTGGAGCCTGCCAATGTTCAACAATATTCAACACGAGAACAAAGTCCAGTAAGTGATTTTATGTAGTGTGCATGGGGTGACTGGTGATTATGGTTGTTGATCAACTAGCGTTAATTATAAAGCATAATGAAATCACTTGTAAAGGGCAGGTAAATTCCAGGTTGTCCACTTGACTGTCCACTTGACTGTGTCAATATTTTTATCTTTGCCAGATCTCGTATATAAAGTATCAACACCATCCACACCATACAATGTTCAGCACGTTTTTCACCCTGGCAACCTTTAAGTCAGTTGCGCAGTTGATCTCCCCGCAGCTTCATTCAGACCCAAATGCGAGTGATTAATATGGAAGGTGTTTCCCGCAAAGAAATTAAAGTACAGCTGTACATTTCAACATTGTTGGACGCAACAATTTACATGCATCATACAAAGTCAAATCGACAACCTCCACGGTTTTTGTAAGGTTTGTCGCATTGATTTTAATATATGACATATTACAGCACATTAAAACTCAGCGGCACATTCACGCAGAAGAGGCACAACACACAGCCAATTGCATATGTCATAATGAAAGGACAGACGGATTTGAAGCAATTAAATACGCTAGTGCACTTTTAAAAAAAAATATGAATTCCAGAAAAAGAGGCTTGTAAAAATATAAGTGGCAGGTGCAGTGTTTCTCTACACAAATAAAAAATATTGTTGTGGCCGGCGGGGGACTAGATCCAGCGACCTACGGCTCCACAGGCGAGCACACAACCCACCACTCCATATAAGGATATGCATTGGGAAGGCGAGTAGCAGCATGACCAGGGTTGCTACCAGTGTTGTGCCTGAACGCGTTCACTGAACGATAGTTCATGAACGCGTTCATATTTTGGGCGAACGTGAACTGAACGTACTGCTTTACTGGCTGATGAACGTTCCTGTGAACTCGTTCATTCTGGTGTCTTTGAACGGCACGTTCTCTTAGTTTACCCTCGTTTAATAGGATGCCAGATTTATATAGTGACTTCCTTGCGCAAACCCGGCTACAACAGAGCTTAATATGTATCAGAAAAATCTACCACCAGTGTCGCACCGCCGCATCATCATCAAAATAAAAACCAAAAGTATCTATGAGCGACAAAGGAGCAAGGAGGCGTCGAATTGTACTTTTAATTAGTTTTATGACAAGGTCGGTGAGGATGGGCAAAATCAGACGTTTATGTGCAAACTTTGCCCGCCGGGTTTTAAAAATAAAATCCGAACATCATTATCATCCAAAGCAAACCTGAAACGACATATTAAATTAAAGCACTTCGCTAGCCTTTCAAGGTATGTACAATCAACGACAAAAACCAAAGACAGATCCGCGACCTAATCAACCCAGATCCCGATAACTGCCTACAGTAGCGGATCCGTTGTCATCTCCCAGCCGCAGCTGGAAAACCTGTTGGTGCAGTATATTGACGTAGACCTGCAGCCTCTGGTTTTCAATATAAACATGTTGTCAAATTATTTCAGTGATTGCCTCAGCTCACAATTGCTTTAATAGATATTACTGTGACTGTGATCATTTTTGCCATGATGATCATGTTAACATTTCTTGTTCTTCATGTCTGTGGTTCTATATGGGCTCTGGCAATAATATGAAAAAAAGAACTATGAATGAACTAGTTAAAAATTTGAACTATGAACTATGAACTGAACTAGTTCATTTTAAAATGTGTGAACTGAACTTTGAACTAGTTCATGTAGAAAGTGAACTTTCCCAACACTGGTCGCTACAATGTTAACAAATGAAGTTGTGTTATCATTGACCCCCCCCAATTGATATCGCAATGTAAAAAATCCCGGATTTTGAAAACCAAACGTGACGTTTGCATTATTTGAACATCGTTACGGTCAACTACATTAAACTTCCCCAGCCAGAGTTTCTAATGACACGCCCACGTCAGGGAACTTCGAGCTGCGTGAAAACGCTATGGGAACGCACTGTGTGAGTGCGTCATGAAGCACATGTGTAATCAGTCCAATGGCGTGACGGAACGTCACAGACGGGTGACGTCGCGACCAGGAAGTCATAAAAGCACCCCTAATTACCGGCACCTTCAGTTTTTTGTTGCTTCAGCAAGTGCATGTTGTGACAGTCCTCGCGGGTTTCTGCTATTACGTTGTTAATTCAGAAATTTTCTTTGCATTTATGTACAAGAGTTCACCGCGATTATGGCAACCGAGCGGCGTTTTAGACAGTGTGATTCTCCCTGCAACCACTTTCTCACGGGCCGGGACACACATGTTCTGTGCGTAGTTTGTTTGGGAGAGGAGCATGCTCAGTTAGCCTTGGAACAGGCTAGCTGTAAGCATTGCGACCGTCTCGCCATCCGTACACTTCGCTTTCGCCTGGAGCTTTTTCAGGAATGCGACTCGGTTCGCCGGCTGGCGTCGTGGAGTTCGCAAGCGGATCTAGCATGCAGTTCCGAGACGGCTTCTGCAATTTCTCGGTCCTCGTCTACTAGAGCCAGTGCCTAAGCTCGGGGTTCGGAAGCACCCGCGCGGGTTTCTTCCACCCTGGATGAGGCACCCTTTTCTCAGCCGTCCAGTTCTGAGGAAATGGAGGTTGAAAACCTCGAGGCGGAGGCTGAATTGTTGGTTGTCACCCGCGAACGAGGAGCTGCTGGAGGGACTCACCCGAGCTGTGGGAAAGCTCAAGATCGAGTGGCCGGCTGATAGGCAGGAGTCTGCTTCAACCAGTAAGTTGAATGAACGATTCTTGCCTTCCCGTGCTTTACCTCCTCGCCGGTGTTTGCCTTTCTTCCCGGACCTCCACACTGAGGTTGCGAGGTCCTGGAAGAAGCCGGTGTCGTCCCGGGTGTTTAATCCGCGGACTAATATGTACTCCAATGTTGCCGAGGCTAATGTTCATGGATACGGACCGATGCCGGTCGCGGAGGAGATACTGGCTAGCCATTTATCTCCCGCGGCATCGTCTCTGAGGACACCGGCATTGCCCTCCAAGGCGTTGAAGACTACTTCAGCGCTGGTGGGCAAAGCTTATTCGGCGGCGGGTCAGGCAGCTTCCTGCCTGCATACTATGTCTATTCTACAGGCATATCAGGCAGAGCTGCTTAGCGGCGGGGCTCAGGGGGAGACTGTAAGTCCTGACGATGTTCGAGAACTTCGTCAGGCGGCAGATTTGTCACTTCGTGCCACTAAGGAGACGGCCAAATCAGTGGGCCGGGGTATGGCAGCCTTGGTGGCTACGGAGAGGCATCTCTGGCTAAGCCTCTCTGATATGAGAGATAGGGAGAAAGCCTTCCTTCTGGACGCGCCTCTTTCCCTCGACGGCCTCTTTTGGATCTGCTATTGGCTCGGTCGTCGAGAGGTTTCAGGAGGAAAGAAGGCAGGCGGCTGCCTTCCAGAAATGTCTCCCCCGTCGTAGCCGCGTCGCGGGGGCTGTCGGACGGGGGCAGTCCCGCCCGGCGCCGAGCACGGCACACCGGGCGCAGCAGAGAGTGAGTGTCGCTACTCGGGCGCCCCCACACGATGAGTGGGCCGGGAGGCGATGCTCACAGGCGGGGCCTTCGAGGGGTAGGACAGTTCCGAGGCCTGTCTCTACGCCCAAGAAGGCTTTGTCTAAGAGACCCTGACAGGGGGGTCGAACCGCTGGGGGTGGTCCCCACCAGGGGAGTAGTGAGCTTCTCCTGGTGCCCTCAGCTGGGTGGCCTGGGCGAGCGTTTTCCCGAGTGGCGCTCGCCTCCTCCGAGGAGGGGCCCAGAACTGTCGAACCAGTTGTTCCCTGCCAGTGCGCTGTTACAGGGCACTGTGTCTGCAGTACCTGTTATTCCAGAGGCCAGCCTCGAGAGGCTGGTGCCCCTAGTAGATTTCCTGGCAGAGTGGAAGACCCTGCCGAATATATCTCAGTGGGTCCTGCGGATAATCGAGAGCGGGTATGCCATCCAATTCAGGACGCATCCACCTCGTTTCAATGGGGTCCTGCCCACAGTGGTAGGCCCAGAGCAGGCTCTGGTATTGGAGCAGGAGGTACAGACTCTCCTGCTAAAAGGGGCTATAGAACGATTTCTTCCTCTCAGCAGGGAGTCGGGCCGGTACAGCCGGTACTTCGTTGTTCCCAAGAAGGATGGGGGTTTGCGTCCTATTTTAGACCTACGTCTGTTGAATCAGATGGTCGGGAGACTCAGCTTCAAAATGCTCACTCTCAAACAGATAGTATCACAGATCAGGTCCGAGGACTGGTTTGTCACGATAGATCTGAAGGACGCCTATTTCCACATCTCCATCCTTCCACAACACAGGAAGTTCCTGAGGTTCGCTTTTGGGGGCGAAGCGTACCAGTATCGGGTTCTTCCGTTTGGCCTAGCACTCTCTCCCCGTACGTTCACGAGATGTATAGACGCTACCCTGGCGCCGTTGCGCCTCCAGGGCATACGCATCCTCAATTACATTGACGATTGGTTGATTCTAGCTCCGTTGGAGCATCTAGCAGTTCGGCATCGAGATGTCGTTCTGGCTCACATCAACAAACTGGGGTTGAGGCTCAATGCTGGAAAGAGTGTGCTGTCGCCGGTACAGGTGACCACTTTCCTGGGCGTAGTCTGGGATTCGACCACGATGCGGGCACATTTGTCTCCTGCACGTGTGGCGTCGATCCTTGCAGCCGTCGAGCAGGTGAGGCTAGGCCAGTCACTCACTGTGAAACAGTTTCAGGGACTGTTGGCAGCAGCGTCCAACGTAATTCCTTGCGGCCTGCTGTACATGAGACCGTTACAGTGGTGGCTCAGAACCAAGGGGTTCTCCCCGAGGGGAAACCAGTTCCGCATGATCACAGTTACGTGGCGTTGTCTCCGCACGCTGGTCATGTGGAGGAAGCCTTGGTTCCTAACCCAGGGTCCCGTGTTGGGAGCTCCGTGTCATCGTGTTACACTAACGACGGATGCCTCCCTCACCGGCTGGGGGGCGATCATGAGTGGTCGCCCAGCTCAAGGGCTCTGGCGGGGCCATCAGCTATCATGGCACATAAATTGGCTAGAGATGCTGGCAGTTTACTAGGCTCTGAATCACTTCCTCCCAGACCTAAGGGGTCATCATGTTCTTGTCCGGTCGGACAACACATCGGTGGTTTTTTACATCAACCACCACGGGGGTCTTCGCTCACGCACACTTTACAATCTGGCCCGCCAGGTCCTTCTGTGGTTCCACGGGAAGCTCCTGTCTTTAAGGGCCATTTTTATCCCGGGGTACCTAAATCAGGGGGCAGACACCCCATCCCGAGGTGGTGGAGCTCCTTTGGTCGCACTTCGGTCGGGCCGAAGTGGACCTGTTTGCGTCCAGAGCGACGTCACACTGTCCTCTGTGGTTTTCGCTGACTCATCCAGCCCCGTGGCACCCGGAGGCTGAGGCCAGCAGCCGGCATGAGGGTGCCATCCTGGGACCTGGCCATTGTACTAGAAGGCCTCTCCCGTGCTCCGTTCGAGCCCATTGAGGAGGTCCCTGACAAGTTCGTGACCCTCAAGGCGATCTTCTTACTTGCCATCTCTTCTCTGAAGAGGATTGGTGATATGCAAGCTCTGTCGGTGGCGCCCTCTTGCTTGGAATTCTCACCCGGGATGGTCAAGGGGTTTCTACTACCTTCACCCGGGTATGTCCCCAACTAACATCGTTGGGCCTATTGTGCTGCAAGCCTTCTGCCCTCCTTTTTTGACGTCGGACCAGAAGAAGCATAACCTCCTCTGCCCGGTGAGGGCCTTAGACGCCTACGTCCACAGAACTGCCCTGTGGAGGCTGTCCGAACAATTGTTTGTGTGCTTTGGACCACCCAAAAGAGGGGGTCCTGTGTCTAAGCAGAGACCATCTCACTTGCTTACGAGTCGGCTGGTCAGCCTTCACCCTTGGCTGTTCGAGCCCACTCGACCAGGAGTATGGCGGCTTCAAAAGCCCTTTTATCAGGTAAGGTTTCTCTACATGACGTCTGTGTTGCGGCAGGCTGGTCCTCACCGCACACGTTCGTGAGATTCTACCAGCTTGACTTTAGCTCCACGCCAGGAGCGCAGGTGCTTTCGTTCAAATGTGCGCTCTGACTTCACTTGGCGGACACTTGCTCGTATGGCGAAGTGGGTAGTGGCGTTCCCATAGCGTTTTCACGCAGCTCGAAGTTCCCTGATAGGGAACGTCTCCGGTTACGTATGTAACCTTAGTTCCCTGAGGGGAACGAGACGTTAACATGATCACCAGTTAAAACGTAAACCCGGAACTTGATAGCTGGATGTTGGTTGGAGTTGAAACAGAATTGATTGCTTTTCCTTGGTATCCTGGATGTTGATTCTGAATTTCTGACACTGAATTTTTTTGCACTGAATTTCTGACACTGAATTTTTTTGCACTGAATTTCGGACACTGAATTTTTTTGCACTGAATTTCTGACACAGAATTTTTTTGCACTGAATTTCTAACTGATTTTTTTTGCACTGAATTTCTAACACTGAATTCTTAGACACTGAATCTTGTATGCAAATAAATTCAGTGCTAGAAATTCAGTTTCAGAATCTGGTGAGACAGATGTTCTTCCATACATGAAGCCCCACTACAACACAGTGAAGGCACCCTGTGAAAATTGCCAATAGGAAATAAAGATGAAATCTATTATTTTACAACTGGGAAAATTCCTAACTTAATGAGAAAGGTGTGGATATTAAATGTGATGTCTAAGAGTAGAGATTACAGAGTAGAGAGCAGATTCCCTTATATAAGTCTGCACATCCTTTAGCCATTGGACTTATTCCAGTTTGCCGCTCCTAGTGACTAGAATGAAAAGATGCCATAACATACCTACATTCTGTTACGCTACTTTCTGATCACTGCACCTGTTTATGAATATTTTTCTGGAACACAGTACATAGTACACAATATATTCGGAGTATACAACAAATATCTTTAATTCTCATTTGACCCATCTGGTTAATACATAAAACAAATATTAAATTAGAGATTGCAATGTGTCGGATGACTGGTGACGCTTAGGACTGCACAGAATGCCATTTCTGATGCAGAATAGTCTGAATTATATATTTTTTTACTTGAATTCATTCATATACTTTGTTGGTAATGTAATTACCTCTGGAATAACAGGTACTGCAGACACAGTGCCCTGTAACAGCGCACTGGCAGGGAACAACTGGTTCGACAGTTCTGGGCCCCTCCTCGGAGGAGGCGAGTGCCCCTCGGGAAAACGCTCACCCAGGCCACCCACCTGAGGGCACCAGGAGAAGCTCACTACTCCCGTGGTGGGGACCACCCCCAGCGGTTCGACCCCCCTGTCAGGGTCTCTTAATGTAAATTTAAAAAATGTTACCTTTTGAACTGGGACTCTTTCTGAAATAAGACAAATAAAACAAATATTATTAAGATTTTCTTTTTACTGTTTTGAGTAAAATTGTAAATCATTTCACATTGGAATTCCATGTTTGGAGAGAAAGAATAAGTTTACAGGTAACAGTTCTATCAAATTGTGGTTAGACAACAACAATGTACTACAGCATTGGTCTTCAACCCGGGTCCTTAGGGACTGTCTGCCCTGCATGTTCTATATGTTACCGAGCTAAAATACACCTGATTCAAATGAATGGGGTCGTTATCCAGCTTAGCATAAGCCTGGTAATGACCAATTAATTTGAATCAGGTGTGTTGGAGCAGGGACACATCTAAAACAGGGCAGGGGGTCCCTGAGGACCTGGGTTGAAAAACACTGTACTATAGAAAACAATAATCTTGCCTTGGGAACCTGCATACTTAAAAGCAGGGTTTTAAACAGAGCACCGATGCAATCTGATGGTCCTACTCAGTCTAGCTAGCCATCTTCCACCACTATAGTGTAAAGAGTTTGGCTGTAGCGGAAGAACGGGAGAAGCAGACTGCACAAAGACAGAGTGAGAAATGTGTTGACAAGCTTTTGACTTGTTGAATCTGGACACTGTCATAAAAAATAGAACTTTTTGTATAATTGATTTCACATTAATATATCCTACTACAGTCCAACATATTCAAATAGACAAATGGAAGTATAGGGCTTACACACAAACACACTCTACTTAATGTGAGTATCTGGAGACATGTCAGGATAACAGGAAGTGTGGAGACATCTGTGGACACTGACCCTCCCTCACGCCACAGTGTAGTCTACACCAGGAGAATAAGAAATATGCGCGTTAGTCTAGTTGTTTGCTAGCTAGCAAAATGATGTGCCATTCGGTGCCATGGGTAGCAGTATTGAATCAATGCAGCTACTTTGATAATTTCATAACGGCAAATGCTAGCCGCAATGCACATTTTCGCAATGTTAAACATCACTGATTTATGCTAAACCTTTAGTGAATGGATTAATAAGTCTTATTAACCACGCAAGTTTAGCATGTCCTACATGGGTACCTAGAACATGCTTCACTGATTTATTCTTAACAACCAATTCAATGTAGACTGAAAACAAAATTATGAACGCAACACCCCCCAGGGCTGCGTCCTTTCTCCTCTGCTCTTCTCCCTGTACACCAACAGCTGCACCTCAAGTCATCCGTCTGTCAAGCTCCTGAAGTTTGCGGACGACACCACCCTCATTGGACTTATCTCCGGTGGGGACGAGTCCGACTACAGGCTGGAAGCTGACAACCTGGTGACCTGATGCAGCCAGAACAACTTGGAGCTCAATGCTCTAAAGACAGTGGAGATGGTTGTGGACTTCAGGAGGAACTCAGCCCCACTCTCACCCATTGTGGCTCCCCCGTCAATACGGTAGAGTCCTTCCGCTTCCTGGGCACTATCCTCTCACAGGACCTCAAGTGAGATTTGAACATCTGCTCACTGACCCGGAAAGCACAACAGAGGATGTACTTCCTTCGGCAGCTGAAGAAATTCAACCTGCCCAAGACTATGATGGTCCACTTCTACTCAGCCATCATCGAGTCCATCCTCACCTCATCCATCACCATCTGATACTCTGCTGCTACAGCTAAGGACAAGAGCAGACTGCAGCGTATCATCCGCTCAGCTGAAAAGGTGATAGGCTGCAATCTGCCTAGCTTCGAGGACCTGCACACCTCGAGGGCTCTGAGGCGAGCTAGGAAGGTTGTGGCAGACACCTCTCACCCCGGACACTCTATTCAATCCACTCCCCTCCGGCAGAAGGCTTCGGTCCATCAGGACCAAAACCTCACGCCATAAGAACAGTTTCTTTCCATGTGCTACTGGCCTCCTCAATATGGCCAAGGGTGCACACAAGCCTTGAACTTTGACTCTGACCCATTACATTTGCACATTGACGTGTTTTTGCACTACAATATTGCACACAAGGCTTGAACTCCGACTCTGACCCATTACATTTGCACATTGCCTGTTTTTGCACTACAATATTGCTCTATTGTACTGTTATTTGATGTATATTTCTCACTATATGATGTATATTTCTTAGATAGGTCTTTTATTTCTATTTTTTTTATTTTATTTTTTATTATTGTATTGCAATGTTGGGAAGGGCGAGATCTAAGCATTTTATTGCATAACTTGTTATTGTAATGAAAAATAAACACACTTGAATCCTTATTTTTTTGCATTTTGTATATTAGTATCCCTATATGCCCTCATCCGCTTAGTATAATTTATATTGTTCTATTATATGTTTTATGTACGCACCTTCCTGCCAATGTAAATTCCTTGTCTGTTAACTCATTCATGGCGATTTAACATTTTTCTGTTTCTGACTTTGGGTTTTTGCCCCCATTTTTTATGAGCTGAACTCAAAGATCTAAGACTACTCCTATGAACACAAAAGGCCAATGTCTCTCAAATATTGTTCACAAATCAGTCTAAATGTGTGTTAGTGAGCACTAGCCGAGATAATCCATCCACCTCACAGGTGTGGCATATAAAGATGCTGATTAGACAGCATGATTATTGCACAGGTGTGCCTTAGGCTGGCCACTCTAAAATGTACCTTCCTGAACAGACTGACCAAATTTAAGGTACTCATGAGAATAAAGCTAGCTATTTACCTTAGCATCTCTTTCAGATGTGACAACAATCTGCAAAACACCTAGATGCTAGCAACAATGTGTTTACTATCTTTAGCTTGTAACCAAATCCTTGCTGGCTATATTATATTATGTGAATTTAATAATTATTTCGTTAGGTTCGATACGGTCATCAAAATAAATATGCGACTTGATTAACCATATTCAGATTAAGAACTTTCTACTCCATCAAGACGTCAAAAATGCACCTTATTTCTCGTGATTGGCTACTTGGTGTGTGGGAGTGAAAGTGTTTGAGACTGTAGTACACCTATTCTTAACCATAGGGCCGTGGCCCACACTTGGGCCGCGAGCGCTACCTGGAGGGCCGCAAAAAACTTTACGTTTTTCACCTGTGGGCCGCGAGGGCCGCGGGACCAAACAAGTTTTCACTTTGGCTAAGCCCCGCCCCCCTTAATTACTGTTGCTACGTCCGACAACTTCATATGGGCTCTGGTTTGGTATCAACATTATGCTGTTATACAATTTCAGCAGGAAGAGCTATCAAACTTTTATAAAGCAGCAAATAAAGTGTCCGGTAGAAGTAGGCAAGAGGGGCTGCAATATGCGTTTGAAGGCTATATTCATGCGTTTTATGCGTTTGAAGGTGAAACAAGGCATCCAAAGAGGTAAACGCATACCGGTCACAGTGAAATAATTAACCACCGCATATCCTATTAATCGAGACAGAGGCTGGGACTAACAATATCAAGGAGCAACACTGTTCATGCAAAGCTGGGTAGGTCTCTATTCACTTATATAATCGTTATTACAAAGCAAACTGACTACCCGAGTATAACAACGTTTAACTATATTTTTGATAAAACTACGACGGTAATAGCCTGCCGAGACCAGAAATATGAGACGGCCCATGTTAAAGTCTGTGAAAAACTCTGCTGTGATTGACCAATCTACATTCTAGGGTGTGGCTTAGCCAAAGGCGAATTAAAAGACAAACCATACATTTTTGGAAAATAATGATGGATTTTGGATATAGCGTTTCCGGAAAAAATTATAATTTTTCTTTAGCGTTTCTAAAAGAATCACCACTGTTATCCATGACAGCGAATTACGTTACAATACACCAGCACTTCTCAAAGTCCAGACTCCGGTCCGGACCCGGAGGGAATTTAATCCGGACCCGCCTCCATTTCGTATTTCAACAGCAGTAATTATGTGTAAGAAATTAAAAGTATGGATTCCCTACTTTGATAAACGCTTGCCTGTCAAAATCATTTGTCTAGTGTTTATGACTCTTTGGAGATGGTCTGAAATTAAAGCGAAGGCGATATATTTAAAGTTTTCCTCCGTGATTCAGTTGCCATGACATCCAGTAAGTGTATACTTTTGAAGTAATCGGGCGCGAGCCGCGACACTTCACCGCAGTAAGCGTTTGAATGGGTGTGGAGGATGTCATTGTCCAGGAAAAGAAAAGTTGATGGAGAAAATAGATTTTTTTAAAGATGATTGGACAGAGGTATGCGTTCATTTTGCCCCAATCCAGCACGAAGCCATTATGTTTGATTTCTAACGAGACAGTTGGAGTTGTGAAGAGTGTAAATGTCAAACGGCATTATGAAACAAAACACGGTGTTTGTTGGTCCTGTGAGCATAACATGTTCAGATGATTTTACTTGAATCGTGCAGAAAACAGATCGAAGGGGATGGAGATATATAAGAGAGAAAGAGCTGAGACAGGACAGAGAATAGGGAATATATTAGTTTGTGGGTAAAGAACCTGATTATCTTCACTTATGGGATGCAGACTATTTTAACACACACACACACTTAAAGTACGATTTGTCAAATCTAACTAATTTTTGTGTTAATATGCCTAAATTTGTTCCTGCAGATTGATTTGTTCCATGAATTGTTGTATGTGCAGGTTTACATACATAAATAAACTGTTAAACTGCAGGTGGATTTCGTTTAGTTATTGAGTACAAATCAAACCCAGGGTGAGATCAATAAACCAATACAGTGCTAATATTTGAATGGGCCCTGGGCCACTTTTCTACTGTAAAATTTGGGCCCCGACATCAAAAAGGTTAAGAACCCCTGCTGTAGTACACCCAAGTAGCTTATGGGGGCGCTTGAGAGCATGTTGCGCACACACTCCTATACACAAAATTCTGGTCTTCATACTTTATGGACCGACCCCTAATTTTTGTACAGGATATATCAATACTCATGAACCAATGTTTCCACTCCGGAAGTTTAGTGGCTTGTACTTCCTGTTTTACAGTGTGTCTGTTTTGATTGAACACAGCTTGGTTTAGTTAGTTATTAGCGGGGATATTTAAGTCACTGGGGAATGTCACTAGTTGCTTCTCATTATTTCAAGTTACGTTTTGTTAGTATGTGAGTGTGGTCCATGTAGCCTTGGGTTGGTTTGATAATGAAGTAAGACACTTGTTATGCGCACTTTACTTTCAAGTACAGATTATATGTTTTCCGTTCTGTATTTTTTTAATGTTAAATAAAATACCATGAACGTGATACCCGGCTCCCGCATGTGGCTTCCCTAACCTACACCTTAGTAGAAGCGTAGCTCATGGGTCTCCACAACGTAACTGTGTTAACAGGTTGAAGTCCTCGCAGTTATGTTTAAACAAGTGCACACATACACAGACACAGAAACATAAATACATAGACATACACCTACACAGACATACAGACACACACACGCAGACAGACACACACACACACACACAGCCACACAGCCACCCACACATACACTCCACAGCAGCATCCATGTGTCACATTGGTACCTCACACAAATTGTGGTATCAACTTACAGTTCTGAGTAAATAGTTATTACTCAACTTTGTGTTGTTTGTGTTATTTGTATTCATGTTAGATCAGTGTTGGCTGCTTACATAGCTTTTATTGTATATAGATATGTGATGTGAAGCATTGGATCCGCAATCTTGTTGCTGTAACTTTTATGGGAGGCTAATGACCAATCATGAATGACAGTGTTGGGAGAGTGTAAACCTTATTTTGTAATCAACATTGCATTGTTGAATGTTTTCTATTATGCTATATACGTGACAATTTGCCAAAAAAATAACCAAAACCATAAAAAGGAGAGGACTACCCACGGATGCCCTAGTACGGGGATGCGGGTCAGGAGGCCAGACGGGCTGAGGCGGAGCAGAAACAGAGACAGTTACTGGAGTCGGGACGGTTACTGGAGTCGAGACGGGGACTGGGGCCAGGGCCTTGACCGGGACAGGGTCAGAGGCCATGACGGAGACTGAGACGGGGACGGACTCAGAGACAGGGGCAGGGACTTTATCCAGGATCGAAACAAGATGTGGCGCACGGATGAAAAGCCGTGGAACCAGGAAGATCAGGGCCTGTGGCTGAAGCCTACCTCGATGGGCTTGCCAAGCGAAAAATTTGCTGTACAGCCTCGTCTCATCATCTGGGGTAACCAATATCTCTCCCAACCAGTCTATAAAAACCTCCTGGTCTTCCCGTAATGCCTCTTCTATGGAGAGAAAGGCTGCCGGAGGTGGAACTGGCGTGGAGGACTGCGCAGAGACTGGTCTATGGGCCGGCTGATCGGTTGCCATTTTGTGCGCTGGAGCGACGTCCATCTTGGGCGGCGGAGCGGCGGCAGCCATCTTGTGCCGCAGGGCGGCAGGCAGAACTGCTGGAGGCAAGGCGGGTATCAGCTGGAGGGTGAAAGGATCCCAGCTAAATTCCCCCTCCAGGTAATCCTCTTCTCCAGACTCAGAGTTGTCTATGCAGTATAGCTTTATGCAAAGCCGCATGAACCTTTCATCTGGGGTTTCAGGCAGTATTCCCGGCCAGGGACAAGTGGACCTCACACACAATTTAAAAAAACGTACTTGCTGCTTCCAGTGTTGGTTGGTTCATTCTGTCACGGTTAGGGTTTGTGGGTGTCACTATTAGGTGTATACTGTACGCGAGTAACGTGGATTGGCGAGGCTGTCCTGTAGACTCATTAGTAACGTCAATAATGCCTGGGTGGTTTGCTCTTATATGATAAACTAAAGACGAATTGCTTCTATGGTATTTGAATTCGGCTTTGCAAGTTGTACACGCAGTGTTTTCCAAATCCTTTTTAAATGTAAACTTTCCTCCTAAAACTCTGCGGTTGTCTTTCTCCATTATGCGATGTGGATGTGGTTGAACCGAAATGTATAAAGTGTTGCGTTAAACATTTCAAATTAACGGCTCAGATTAACGTGTTAACTATCCCAGCCCTAGTTAACATGATCCAGAAGAAATTGTTTATTTTCATAAAAGCATTTATTACAATAATTTGACATTTATTACAGATGCTTTTTGAACATGTGACTGAAATGAGTGCCAACTATGAAAATGGCTAACTGAGGTCATTGGAGATCTAATCGTAAAGGCAAACAACAGCCAAACCCAATTGACACGGTTCAGTAGACAGGACACCGGCACAGAGGTAAATGTGATCATAAAAGATGACATACTTACAAAACAACCCTTAACATTGACCAGTGGCCAGCAGACATCCATTAAGCAATGATCCTCACAGAGTGTGACAAAGGCTGGACTTGCATCGGATCCCCAATATGAGGCAAAGCAGGACAGCTGCCACTAATTGGGGACAATAGAAACTAAAGCTCTAAGATACCTGAAGGCCTCCCCACTGTCAGGCCCAGACTATCGCCTTCAGCACCCATTGAGACGCCTTGAGGCATCTCCGGAGGCAGCACCTGACAGCAATGAAGTAAATGTATGTAGAAAATATGCTGAACACAAGAAGAATCATCATCATCCTGTGAAATTGAGCGAGTGCAAAAAAATTAAGACAATGGGCCATATTCTTCAACCGTTCTTAAGAAGAAATTCGTTCTTAAAACCCACTTACGCAGTTTCCATGAAGATTCTGACATTCACCAATGTTTACTTATCTGAAATTTGTTCTTAAGAAAGAACAGAATCTACGCACAGTGAAAAGCACTCTTACGCAGATTTGCGCGCTGACTTTTTCGTGACAAATCATTAGTCTCTGCGTTTTCATCAATTGTACATTGCTTTAAAAATTATGAAGAATAACATTATAAATAATATTCAATTATTTCAAATATTTGCATATATTTAACGCTTTTCTGTGGATGGCACCCCCGAGATTGCGGTCATTCCGATTAGAGCTGTATTCGGGCATAAAAAGTTAGACCCGACCCGGCCCGACAGAATTCGGCCCGAGCCCGACCTGAGCCGGACAGTTTTTAAAAGCCCGAAGGCCGAACCCGGTCATTTTGCTGTCATATTTTAAGAGACTGTCAATTTTCTGCATTCGGCATAACCGGCTCGTTTTTTTCATTAAAAGTGAGATTTTAATCTTTTGGCCGGTGCAACCAAATGTATGGGCCACAGTCCTGCCTGCGTTTCACCTCCTCAGCATCCATTCGCTAAATGAAACGCATCACCTGACCACTCATTCACCGCGCAATCCGGAGCGCGAGAGACCGAGCCCGAACCCGACCCGAGCCTGAGTGCAATGATAGACATTAAGATCGAACCCGACCGAACCCGAAGTTTTGCCTCAAACTTCATGTCAAACCATTTCTTTTTTATGTCATTTTTATGTGGTTAGCCCTTCCCCTGACACAGCGTTCACAGAACGAATGATTAAATCCGATGCATCCTTTTTGTATTTGATTTTGCAACCAGACGCTGCTAAATATTACATATTTTTGCCTGTTCACTTAGTATTTCCACTTTTGAACTACAGAAGTAATTTGTTTTAGCGTGTGATCCTCTATACTGTCTATACATTTTCATTTCGGCATTTTTGCATTCTCCACGTATTTACGATAAGTTTCCACTCCGCGTTGCAGTTTAATGCCCTTTTATGGGAAATACCGGGGCGTTTACCTATGCTAATTAGGAACAACAGACACGCGCTTTGAATTTACGAAGACGTGGTATTAATCATTATAGGAATGTAGGTACAAACAATTATGCCAGTTAAGAACACGTTCGTGAATTTGAGTAAGACTTTTCTTAGGACCTTTCTTAGGAACGTATTTAAGAAAAAACTTAGGAAAACATTGAAGAATATGGCCCAATATTTAAGGCTCAAACATAACAGCAAAAAAATTTCATTACACACACTTGGCACACATTTTTAGAGGGATCTGCGTCACAAAGCGAATTTCAAGATCATTGATACGATTTGCGCTGGTGAAATGCCCTCTTCAATTCTGATTATATGTTTCCATTGGAGTCACTCCATCAATCTTAATCAGAGCCACTGGACCACTGGGAGCCAACCAGCTTCAAAGGAAAAAATTATCCACCACCATATTTTACTTCGGGTATCAGGTGCTTTCTCTTTTTTCACCACACATACTAGTGGTGATTTGGTGTGGCAAAATACATATGTCTCATCTGACCTCAACACACGATTCAAGTTGTAGTTCCAATAACGCTTGGCATAGTTTAGAGTACTGCATTTTTTGGGTTGTCCTCAATAAGTGCTTATTTCGTGCAACCCTTCCGAAAAGCTTGTTGACTTAGAGGTGCAATCTCAAAATAAAAACGTAATAACTCCAAAATGGAATTACACTGGTGCAGATTAAGAACTGTGATCCCCAGGCATTAGGTACAGGGAAACAGGAACAGACCAAATTCATTCAAAACAAGTTTGGACACTGAGACTAACTTAAAAGCATACAATAAAAACGAGTGGCACTTTGTATAGTTTTATTATTGCATGTAGCACACAGACAGTACTTGCCAGAAATTCCTGCAGTTCCTTTAATGTTGCTGTAGGCCTCTTCGAAGCCTCCCTGACCAGTTTTCTTCTCATCTTTTCTTCTTTCTTCTCGACTTCAATCAATCAATTTTGGTGGGACGTCCAGTTGTCTCTGTTGTGCCATATTTTCTCCACTTGATGATGCCTGTCTTCACTGTGTTCCATGGTATATCTGATGCTTTGGATATTATTTTGTATCATTCTCCTGACTCCTCCTGCTTTGGAAGCTCTCTGCGGACCGTGGCTATTGCTCTGAGATGCAACTAAGAAAATGTCAGGAAAATCCTACTGGAACAGCTGACCTTTATTGTGATTTATCAGAGTCACTTTAAATGATGGCAGGTGTGTAATGACTTCTATTTAACATGAGTTTGAATGTGATTGGTTAATTCTGAACATAGCCACATCACCAGTTATAGGAGGATGTACACACTTATGCAACCGGGTTATTGTAAGGTGGTAATTTTTTATTTCCCTCCCTCGTAGATTTCAGTTTGTTTTTCAATTGATTTGTTCACATTATAGGTCACATTAGGTGGAAAAAGTTCTGACATGATTTATCTTTGTCACATTTTTCACATTACAAAAACCTGGCATTTAATGTGACCTATAATGTGTGTGTAGACTTATTATTTCCACTGTATGTAAACCTCTATCACAACCAGAGTAATGGACCCAAGCACAGACACTGAGACGAGAACCAGATAATGAACAAACAATGATTTATTGAAGCAGTAAGCAGGTCCTTAGTCAGGGGCAGGCAATAGTTAATTCACAGTGTCAGAAGGCAGGTGGTACTGAGGAGCAGGCTGTATCGTAGTCAGGGACAGGCGAGAGTTCATACACAGAGTCAGATGATAGGCAGTACAGAGGAGTGGGTTTGGAGTCATAATACAGGCAGGACCAGTAGATGGAATAGACAGGACCAGTAGATGAAATAGACAGGACCAGTAGATGAAATAGACAGGACCAGTAGATGGAATAGACAGGACCAGTAGATGGAATAGACAGGACCAGTAGATGGAATAGACTGGACCAGTAGATGGAATAGACTGGACCAGTAGATGGAATAGACTGGACCAGTAGATGGAATAGACAGGACCAGTAGATGGGAATAGACAGGATCAGAAGATGGAATAGACAGGACCAGTAGATGGAATAGACAGGACCAGTAGATGGAATAGACAGGACCAGTAGATGGAATAGACAGGACCAGTAGATGGAATAGACAGGACCAGTAGATGGAATAGACAGGACCAGTAGATGGAATAGACAGGACCAGTAGATGGAATAGACAGGACCAGTAGATGGAATAGACTGGACCAGTAGATGGAATAGACAGGACCAGTAGATGGAATAGACACGACCAGTAGATGGGAATAGACAGGATCAGTAGATGGGAATAGACAGGATCAGTAGATGGAATAGACAGGACCAGTAGATGAAATAGACAGGACCAGTAGATGGAATAGACAGGACCAGTAGATGGAATAGACAGGACCAGTAGATGGAATAGACAGGACCAGTAGATGGAATAGACTGGACCAGTAGATGGAATAGACAGGACCAGTAGATGAAATAGACAGGACCAGTAGATGGAATAGACAGGACCAGTAGATGGAATAGACTGGACCAGTAGATGGAATAGACAGGACCAGTAGATGGGAACAGACATGACCAGTAGATGGAATAGACTGGACCAGTAGATGGAATAGACAGGACCAGTAGATGGAATAGACTGGACCAGTAGATGGAATAGACAGGACCAGTAGAAGGAACGAAAACTGGTCAGAGAACAAGGCAGAAACAGTTCACAGGGAACAACAGGTAGGTAACGCGGGAAACGAGTGTACAAGACAAACGATATGTCAACAGGTAACAGGCAACACAGACATATAAATCCCAGAGGAAATCAGTACATAGGGATCGCCTGGTGGAAAAGGCTGAAGACAATAACATGCCAGGTGAGACAGATCAGGTTGTGACAGCTTCTCTACATGTAATGTATGTATTTCAGTCACAGAGCACTTGTTCATTTTCTTTTCGTTTATCTGGGTGAACGTTCATTGAAAGTGGGCCACATCGATCCATCTTTTGATCCAGTGTCTAATTAATTAATTAGGTTCTTGTGTTTACTGAGTAGAGTGTACGTGTGGCGGTAGTGTTGAAGTGAGGAAGCAGGCTTTGAAGTTTATGCTGTACAGTCCCTAGAGGCCCTCTGGCCTGGGGCTGGACTTTGGCAGCGATAGGGGGAGCAATGGCACTTTGAGTGGAAGTCAACCCGCTGCAATAATCCTCTTTCTTTTCCAACCCCCCGTCTCCAACTAACTATTCATCTGCCCCTATATCCACTCCTCCCATCCCCTGTAGAGTACACTTATAACTTGGTTCCTTCACACTGTTAGTAATGTGTATAGGAATGTTACATTGATATGTGATGTAATGAATGGAGACAGTATTCTAACTAGTGCTGTACTGGTAAACACGTGTTTTTAGTTGCATGTTTTAATTTTGTGCTTGTTAATTCAACTTTTCTGTAAAACTGAATTAAAAGTGAAGAAAGCATTAGGGGATCTTGACACGTGCAGACAGATACTCCATCTTGAAGGTTTCTTCAGCAACGTCTTCAAGCTCTCTGAGATCTAGTCCATAACACCGACAAGTTTCCCAAGTTGACCACCAATGTCCCTGTGCCCAAGAATGCAAAGGCAGTCTGGCTAAATGACTGCTGGCAGTAGCACACAAATCATGCAGTTTGTCTATGCATCAATTTGGTATAAAAGCGATGTTTTACTAATGTTTTAAATAAACGATTCACTGCTGAGACCTTTGTTTGACCTATTCAATTTAGGGAAAGCAATAATTAACATTGTTGTTGCAGTTGAACCAAGTTTTGGTAATATTACTGCCCTAACTATCAACAGGATAAAGGCCTCTGAAGCTTATGCTAGCGAACTTGCAACCGTGTTTCAACATGGCTCTTGTCTGACATACCAACAATGTAGGCAATTATTCTGGGCTATTTGACAGCAGGTCATTGAGGTCAGGACAGACACAGATGTACTCAGGCAATGGGGACGTTTATGACGTTTCCATTCCAAATATAGCTTATGGAATAAGAATGTTATGACATTTTCCAGTTTACCATTGAGTGTCAGTATTGACGTGGAGAATGTTGGAAAATATTTTATATTTTAAACATCAGGAAATATAGGCAATAGTAATTTGCATTCAATCCAAACAAAATACACTTTGAATTGCAAAAAATAAGTACAGTACGTAATTAGCCCATTAGCTGAATAAAGTTAATTAAAAAAAATATAGGGATATCTCCAAATGCAACTGATACATTATATATATATATATATATATATATATATATGTATATATATGTATATATATATATATATATATAGATATAGATATATATATATGTTTGTATATGTGTTAAATTGATTTGAAGAAGCATTGGAGGAGCATAGAATCGTACACAGGTGTGCAGTGCTTCATTAAACAGAATATGCAAACCCCATTCGTTAGTGGATATGCCACTGGGCGAGGTACATTTTCATTGTTTTCCGGGACGACTAATGTGAGATGTGTCTGGATCAATTTAGCTCAGAAAATGCAGCTCCCAATCTTACATCCTCTGGCCATCTAGTCCTGTCTAGAGCTAACAGCGTCTCTTGCTAATTTTACTAGCTAAGCAGTACACAACCAAAGTAACTGCAGGGATTTCCATCGTTCAACTTATTGGTTTTATTTCACACAGACCAGGATAGACACAGACCAATCATTTAAATTTGGTTTCACACTGTTGTTATTTATAAAATTGAAACAGGTGTTCTTAAGAAGGCAGTATGAAGTCTTTCTCTGTAAACAACTTGTATGTTTTTTTTAATATGGTGAATTCTGAGTACGTCTCTGAACCTATATTACATATATAATATTGAACCGTTTGGAGCACACTCACGTGTGACATACATGAACCTTAAGGAGATAGCCAGGGCAACGTGCTGGTCATGGCTGTTTCCCGCTCAGACACACACAGCATTAGATAGAGCTGAATCCATCTGGTGTCATCAGTGGCGGTTGTCTTGTCATAAAGACAATCACCGTGACCAAATGGTTGGAGCTGCAAACTCATAAGGGGTTTTGTTTTGCTGTAACACACCCACAAGCAATGCAAACACTAGCAAAGGTAAGACAAATCATCATCATGTGCACTTACAAATAAATTCTTTAAAAAAAATTATGAAAACAAAATACAGTCCCAAAATAGTTTTTTTTCTACACATTTTCCGAATACGCTGTGGGAAAATAGACAATGATGGTTAATAAAATGTTTAACTTTTATCCTATCATTTGGAAACAAAATAGGCAAAGCATTAAATAAATAAACAGAAGTTCACATTTATAAAAACCTTTGTACATTTTGTGGAACCTGCTTACATATGCACAGTAAAACTAAAGGTGCATCTATTATCATAACAAATATGTTACTACAGCAAATATTATGGATAAACTCTAAGGTAATGAATAATCATAGAGAAATCAATCAAATGTTTTTTCAAAGAATCAATCAATCAAATTCATTTTATTAAGCCCTTTTTGCAACAAAGTTGTCACAAAGTGCTTTTACAAACACCCAGCCTATCACGACCAGAACAATGGACCCAAGCGCAGACACTAGGGCTGCACGATATTGGAAAAAAATTACATTGCGATATTTTTTCCCCAACAATATATATTGCGATATTGCGTGCCATTAATCCAGGCTAAAGTCAATAATGACCATTCCATCAGACCGTACCGTCAGACTCATGTAGGGCTCTGTTGTCCTGCTGGACCATAAGTCTGTTGTAGCTGCATAGTATTCCACATGTGACAGCTCTGCTTCAATCTTAGATTTGCATTTTCCATAAAGCTCTTATCGCAACTTGTGAATAATATGTGCGGGATGGTATAATATACCGCATGTCAAGCGTTCGGATCATT
Source organism: Dallia pectoralis (assembly GCA_029465975.1). NCBI lineage: Eukaryota > Metazoa > Chordata > Actinopteri > Esociformes > Umbridae > Dallia > Dallia pectoralis. The sequence continues at coordinate 12,411,998 of CM055754.1, read as the reverse complement.
TTCTTAAATCCCTATTTGGTCACGGTGTTTAATGGCAAGCCTTTCTGGCAAAGTGTCACACTGGCAAAGGCATCGCAAATAGTTTTTTGTTTTGGTTGACTTTTTATTCGCCGTAAAGAGCTTTGGGGTCCCGTTTTAGGTGATCAGACAAATAGGTTTCCTTGTTTTGTAACATTCCAGGCAAAGTACCTGTTTTTGGTCAACATCCTTTTTGTAGCCGAAATAGTCACAAATAGCTGATTTGGACTTTCTTTTTAGTAAGAAATAATCTTTTTTGCGGCGGATCCTATCGTCACTCATTTTTTGCAACAGGATTACAGGAGAGAATATTGGCTGTGGGCGGTGAGCAGCGGCACAGCGAACCAATCACTGAGCCGGCACGCGGAACGTGAACCAATCACTGAGCCGGCACGCGGAATGTGAACCAATCACTGAGCAGGCACGCAGAACGTGAACCAATCACTCAGCATGCACACTTAACGTTCATGTCACTCCAGCAACAAGCCATACAACAAACTCTGTGTTTACTGTGCGCTACCCTGGTGCTACCGTTCTGTTAATACGTTTATGGGTGCTACCCTTCACATCGCATGTTCCGACGATGTGACTATCGCGCATGCGCACATCGCGATGTCGATGCTAAAACAGAATATCGTTCAGCCCTAGCAGACACAGAGGCGGAGACCAGGTAAGCAAACAATAATGGTTATTAAGGGATAATCCAGAAACATAGTGATGGGCTGGGAGGGTTCAATACACAGGAATAGGCAGGTTCGTGGTCAGAGACAGGCTGGGTTTGGTAACAGGAATAGGCAGGTTCGTGGTCAGAGGCAGGTTTGTGGTCAGAGGCAGGCTGGGTTTGGTAACAGGAATAGGCAGGTTCGTGGTCAGAGGCAGGCTGGGTTTGGTAACAGAATAGGCAGGTTTGTGGTCAGAGACAGGCTGGGTTTGGTAACAGGAATAGGCAGGTTTGTGGTCAGAGACAGGCTGGGTTCAGTAACAGGAATAGGCAGGTTCGTGGTCAGAGGCAGGCTGGGTTTGGTAACAGGAATAGGCAGGTTTGTGGTCAGAGACAGGCAGGGTTCAGTAACAGGAATAGGCAGGTTTGTGGTCAGAGGCAGGCTGGGTTTGGTAACAGAATAGGCAGGTTTGTGGTCAGAGACAGGCAGGGTTCAGTAACAGGAATAGGCAGGTTTGTGGTCAGAGGCAGGCTGGGTTTGGTAACAGGAATAGGCAGGTTTGTGGTCAGAGACAGGCTGGGTTCAGTAACAGGAATAGGCAGGTTCGTGGTCAGAGGCAGGCTGGGTTTGGTAACAGGAATAGGCAGGTTTGTGGTCAGAGGCAGGCTGGGTTTGGTAACGAGGAGAAGGATTGTACAGGGGATCAGGCAGGCTCTGGGTCAGGAGGAGAAAACGGTCAAAACACTGGGAACAGAAAAACAGAACATATAGCGTGGAACAGAGTAACGCTGGAAAGGAGAGTACTGAGACATATGATCAGGAAACACAAACATATTAAGCCCAGGGAATAATCAGGTGGAAAGGGGTGGAGACAATGACAAGCCAGGTGAGACAGATCAGGTTGTGACCCAGCCTGAAACCCGACAGAGTTGATACACAGCAGCTAAGAAACACTCCCTGATGGGTTGAATTTAGGAAGAAATCTATATAGGAACCAGACTCTGAGGGGTGGCCAGTCCACTTCTAGTTGTGCTGGGTGAACTCATAACAGTTTAATATTTATTAAATGCATTTTTAAATGACAGGGACAATCAGGAGGGGTGAAGGTTAGGCAAATAGCAAGCCAATACTGCCATGTATCACCAGCTGCTTGGTCTTCAACACAACCATGAGGGCCTTAAAGGGATCCGCAACACATCCTTAGGGCTGGTAGGTCCCAGTGTGGTCAATGGGCACATGTCCTCGTTAGTGAAAATGGAACAAGACACAGGGAAAAGTGAGACACCCTAGTTCCCTACATCCCCAGCACAATAATATAGCAGCATAAATCCTGAGGCAGAGGGCTCCAGTGAAACTGTGGCTCTTTACGGGTAAATCCTCGGAAATCAATCCACCCTCTTTACTAAGCATCAACTAAGACAGGGGTTCCCAAAGTGGGGGCCGTGGCCCGTTGGGGGGGGGGGCCTAAACAAGTTGGAATATTAAAAAAAAATAAACTGTAAATATCATTATATTATCATGAGTTTTGTTATGAAATAGCTTTATAATAATCTGTCGCATATGTGAAAATTACACTTGTAATGCTAATCTTTCTGATCGGCCGGTATCTAACACTGTAATATGGTCTATTTATGGGTTCAATAACACAAAACTGCAAAAGGGGGGCCTTGGCCAAATCCTGGTGGTATTTGGGGGGCCTTGGAAAAGTTAGGGAACCCCTGAACTAGGAGACACTAGTCAACCACAACCACTCTTGGAAGGCCTAGTGTTACTCACAAAGTTATTCTAATTGACATGGATTGTAATGGAGAACAGTGACCCCACCCCCCGAGTAGCAATTGGAGAGAGGACATCCCATGGGAGATGAGAGGCAGTCTGGCAAAGACAGCAGGTCAGAATGTGAATTCTGAGCCCTACCATCAGCTTCGTACCTTTGTCCTGACTAGTCTTAATCACAGATTGTGGTGAAGAGCTGAGTTTTTAATACAGACTTTAAAGTTTGCACTGAGTCTGTGTTTCTAATCCTGATTGGCACATCATTCCATCTTGGAGGAGCTCTATAGAAGAAAGCTCTTCCTCCGGTTTGTATGTTTAGAAATTTACGGTACAATAAGAATGCCAGCATCTTGTGTTCTTAGGTTACACGTAGGTATGTATGGCTGGACTTATTCAGTGGATAGGACTTATTCAGTGGATAGGACTTATTCAGTGGACTTATTCAGTAGAACCGAACTTCTGCCCTAGCCTTAACAGGCAGCCAACGTAAATAAGCCAATGGCGGGCTAGTGTGGCGAATAATTTTTGTTCTAGTTAATTTTCTAGCACCCTGTTAAGCACTTTTTAGAGTTTATTTAGTGATTTCTGAGGAAAACCAGAGAATATAACATTGCACTAAACTAAGTTCAGTTAACAAAGGCATGTTTTTTTGTTTGTCCATAAAAATGCTGTCATGAAAATCTATTTTATATGTTCATCAAAAGAGAGATCCGGGTCAAGGGTTACGCCAAGTTCTTAATTTGTAAAAAAATATGACTGATCTATCAACAAATGTCTTTGTTCCTAAGGTCTTAAAACGAGCATTTCTGTGACGGTAAGGTGAGGAACTAATGTTTTTACCCCGTGTTTCCCGGCTTCTTTTCATTCATGAACATGTCTGCGGACTCATTCATTGACTTGTCCCATGATTATCATTCACACCAGGTCCCTATCATTAATCAGCACGTTTGTTACTCTTCTGCATCCCCTGTTTGTGGAATGTCATGTCCTTCATGTGGGTGAGTCTTACGTGTTGTTCTAGAGCTGAGTAATAGTTGCTACAGTCAGCGCATTTCGTTTTCAATAACTGTATATGTTCTTTGACCGTTCGTTGTTTACGAATAAGAAAACATTGAACAAGCATCTGGCTGCGAGGGATTTGTCCAAGCTCTTTTTAACAGCAAAATGTCTTCTGTGTCACAATCAACATGGCTCTCCGCTTCATTCTCCAGCATCTTGACTCCCTTGGATCCTATGCCAGAATCCTGTTTGAGGACTTCAGCTCTGCATTCAACACCATAATCCCAGCCCTTCAGACAGATTTCTTTCCAACGGGAGGCAGCACATGAGGCAACACCATCGCCCAGGACCTAAAGTTGCTAAAAAAAGTCCGAACTGCCCACATCCATGATGCTTAATGCTTATACAGCCATCATTGAGTCCATCCTGACCTCCTCCATCACCTGGTACACTGAAGCCACTGTCAAGGATAACTGCAACGCATCATCCGCTCTTTGGAGCGGACCATTGGATGAAAGCTGCCACCCCTCAAGGAACTGTTCAAAGCCAGGTCACTGAGGCAGGCACCAAATATTAAAGCAGACCCTTCCCATCTGGGTAATGGACTTTTCAGCTCTCTCCTCTGGCAGCCAAAATCAAGAACAGCTTCTTCCCCACAGCCGTGAGCAGGCCCGTATTAACCTGCCGTTAGGCCCTGGGGCTGAGAGGTTTTGTAGGCCCACAATTAAAAAAAGTCTAATGATCACGTTTGTCTATATACAACAAAAGCAGAAAGCACGTAGGTCACTGGCATGGTCAGGAATAGCCGTAGAGCTATATCTGTGTTGGGAAACACTGTATGGAGTTTTCTACTTCTTAATACTTTCTGTAACTCCACTGCCGATGTGCTGCCCAACTTGTCATTCTGTACAAACTCCCTGAACTGCACCGCTTCCTCCACAAAGTCCGCTTCCAAATCACAGTGGCATTTCTTTGATTAATGATATTTGTTTGATTAATATTAAGTGTAGAGACGGCATTAGGTTTATTACGCACTGTCACTTTAAGACCGAGTGTGCAGATCCAATTGCACTGATGCACATCCGATATTCTCACAACTGTACGTTCTGTAAAGACATAACCAACTGTTTACGTGAATACTCTCCAAAACGGACATTTAGACATAATGTTGTGTGTATTTGTCCATTCAGACGCAATCGAGAGCTCAATTCAGTGCTCGCGCGCTGTCTGTCTGTGCAGGGCTGCACCACGCTTCGGGTCGGGACCGTATCGTCTCGTTTTCGTCTGTGAAAAAATTTTGTTGACGAAAATAATTACGAAAATTATAACGAAATGAACACTGCCCGTCAGTTTGCTTGTCCTCTCCACTGTTCATCGGTGCTCCGCTCAATGGGCTCGACTCACTTAGGTTTAAAAAATCCTGTTAGCTTTGAAATCTTTTTTAACAATTCCTTCTCACTGTTTTCTTTCTGTTGTGATATTTTTCGTTTATGAGCACCACTCTCAAACTTTTTCTTTCTCAACATTTTGATATCAGCCTCTGTGACTAGCATAAAAATGAATAGACTACTAGAGAAGATGACGCAACTGTTTCTCTACATTCTGATAGGCTGTCATATGCTTCCCACGTGGGTCACTTGTAAATTGGATCAATCAGCAGCCAAAAACATGAATATCAAATGATTGACAGAAAATTCGACAAATTACAAAACAAAGTGATTTTTTTATTGGCTCATGTTAGGCCCCTTGTCTTCATAGGCCCTGGGGCTTCAGCCCCAGTAAGCCCGTGCATTAATGCGGGCCGTGAGTCTAACGAATATGTCTCTAGCACTAGACTGCCCTTAGACCCCCCCCCCACCCTGGATAATGATACAAAATAATAACTATAATTAGACATCTATCTTCTTCTTCACAACTGTATATACAACTAGATATTGCTCTTTTTGCACAATTTGCTCTATCGGGACATATGCAAACGCACATGGACATCAAGTGCTAGAAACTAGAACCTAGACATTGCTTTTTTGTAAAAACTGTTGACACATCTAGACATTGCCCTTTTGTACTATTCAGATACATATAACACATCACATCCTATATTTAACCATTACATCTTGTCGTACTGTTTGTGTTTTGTGTTTTGCTCTGTTAACACGGTTAATATACGTTTTAAAATGTGTGTTTTAAATGTTGAAACAGACTTGAAACAGACTGGATTCTGATTCTGATGCAGGAAAGCTAAACAAAAGTGGATAAAAAATAAGCTTCAAATCCACTTCACAACCTTTGTAGCTTTAACCTTGAGTTATTCTGGGCTGAACAGCAACATTTATCATGAATGATCAACAGGAACATCAACCTGTACTGTGTTTGCCATGGTCAAATGGTCAACAAGCTTACAAACTCCCTAAAGCAGATAACACCTGAACTCCTGTCCACTGCAAAATGTAAAGAATGTGCTAGTTTCTTTATCAATACAATCTAAAGTATTAAAGATACCATCAGAACTACACAGTCAAATATGTCCCCACTATATCCCCACTACGACCAACAACTACTTGACTGAAATGTCACAATTTTATAAAATTGACCCCAAAAAACTAGAAGAAACACCTGGAAATGTCAACGCTTGACCAGTTGTCGTGTTTTAACTCCATAACAATGGATCTGCAGCAAATAGTTAATAGCTCTCTGCAATCAGGGATTTTTACACTAAAAAACAGCTGCCATTACGCCTCTATTATAAAAGTGAACACTAAATGTATTTATATTGAACAACTATAGACCTGTATCAAAGCTTTTATAGCTAATTATTATTGAGAGTCTTCAATCAACTCAGCAGAAAAATTCCAATCAGGCTTCCGACCTCACCATAGTACTGAAACGGCTCTGATAAAAGTATTAAATGATATACGATTGAATACTGATTCGGATAAAATTACAGTTCTGGTTTTATTAGATCTGTGCTGCATTTGACACTGTAGATCATATAACACTTCTGGACAGGCTGGATAATTGCGTAGGACTCTCAGGGAAAGTCCTTAAATGGTTCAGGTCTTATTTAGATTTAGGCTGAGATGGTTTTCACCATTTGCAATAAAGAATCTCATGAGGTGGCTATGATATGTGAATTCTACAGTACAACAACATTACCTACCATAGTTATGCAGATGATACACAAATGTATATATAAATATATATGGCTCTCGAACCCTATGACTGCAGCTCAATAGACTCGCTGTGTCACTGTATAAATGCCTGGATGAACCAAACTACAACAAACAACAACCCCAAGATAAAACAGAGATTATTGCGTGTTTGGCAACTTAAATAGATGGCAAATAATATTAGAAAATAACTGAAATCTCAGGCCTTTAAAACCAGGGACCAAGTGCATAATAAAGGTTTTATGATAGACTCAGATCTCACGTTCACCAGTCATATCGAAGCAGTCACCAAAACAACATTCAATCATCTCAAATATATAGCCAGAATCAAGGCCTTGATGTCCCAAAAAGACCAATAGAAGCTTATCCATGCATTTATCTCCAGTAGGGTTGTCTACTGTAATGGGCTTTTAACTGGGTTCCCCAAAAGACTGTAAAACAGCTGCAGCACATTCAGAATGCTGCTGCTAGAATGTTAACAAAAACTAAAAGAACAGAACACATCACGCCGGTTCTTAAATCTTTGCACTGGCTTCCAGTCAGTGACAGAATAGATTAAAAGTGAAGCTTTTAATCTATAAATCACTTAACGGACTGGGCCCCGAATACATTCATGATATGTTTGAAGATTATAAACCTAACCGGGCTTTTACAGGGCGTTCCGAATTATTATGCAAATTGGAATTAAGTGTCATAAACATGATTTTTTTGTTCAATTAAACTACTGAATGGTATTGTGTCTCTAGGCTCTATGAATCACTGAAATCAATCTCAGACACCTGTGATAATTAGTTTGCCAGGTGAGCCCAATTAAAGGAAAATAATGTTCCACATTATTAAGCAGGCCACAGATTTTAAGTAATATGGGAAAGAAAAAGGATCTCTCTGCTGCAGAAAAGCATCAAATAAATAAATAAAAACATTAGATATTTCACACAAACTTAAGCGTGATCATCGTACCGTGAAGAGATTTGTGACTGATTCAGAACACAGACGGGTTCGTGCAGATAAAGGCATAATGAGGAAGGTTACAGCGAGATTGGATTAAGAGAGCAGCTGCTACACTGCCATTACAAAGCAGCAAACAGGTATTTGAAGCTGCTGGTGTCTCTGGAGTGCCGTGGACCTCAAGGTGTAGGATCCTCCAGAGGCTTGCAGTTTTGCATAAACCTACTAATCGGCCACCCTTAACCAATGACCACAAGCAGAAATGGTTGCAGTGGGCACAGAAATACATGAAGACTAATTTACAAACAGTCGTGTTTACGGATGAGTGCCGTGCAACCCTGGATGGAGTAGTAGATGGAGTAGTGGATGGAGTAGTGGATGGAGTAGTGGATGGAGTAGTGGATGGAGTAGTGGATGGTTGGTGGATGGAGTAGGGGATGGAGTAGTGGATGGAGTAGTGGATGGAGTAGTGGATGGAGTAGTGGGTGGAGTAGTGGATGGGTGGTGGATGGAGTAGCGGATGGAGTAGTGGATGGAGTAGTGGATGGAGTAGTGGATGGAGTAGTGAATAGAGTAGTGGGTGGAGTAGTGGATGGTTGGTGGATGGAGTAGGGGATGGAGTAGTGGTGGAGTAGTGGGTGGAGTAGTGGATGGTTGGTGGATGGAGTAGTGGACAGGACAATTGCAATGACATGACATAAATGACTCAATTCGGGGGAAAGGTTCTAAAAACCTTTTAGTCAATTAGGGGAAAGGTGCTGAAGAACATTTAAATAAAACCTGTTGGTACCCTTTGAGGGCTTTGGTAGAACAGGCCGTGCAATTTTTTTTGGGGGGAAACTGAAATAGATTTAGGATGAATAAAAATTGCAAGTCTAATAAGAGGGGGGGTTGGACAGGTGTCTCTCTCTCTCTTCCTTATTGTCATGGTAACGAGTTGGGAGAAATGTCAGTCCCGGTTTTGTGTCGGAAGTTTAGTAGCGGTTGCTAATTGTGTAGGTTAGTTGTAGTAGGCGGAGGCAGTGGCCGAGTTGTTATCGAATAAAGAAAGGTTAACCATATTAGTATCTCCGTTTGGTTGTGTGAATATTTTACAATATTAATGCATAGTTTGGAGCTGTGCTTTGGGTCATTGTTCTGTTGCATAAAGAAATTGGTTCTGATCAAACGCTGTCAACCAAGAATGACCTGGCGATGCAAAACAAAGTGATAGCTTTCCTTCTTCAAGATTTGTAATAGCCAGGGCCGGATTAACCATTAGGGCAACTGGGCACTTGCCCAGGGGCACATAACATCTAAGGGGCACTGGGCTCTGTGAAACAGGGCTTGCATTTCGTTGCGGGATTGCGTGGATTGCGCATAATTTAAACCATTCTCGCAAGGTTAGTTTTTATAGTGCGAGAAATTCTCGCACAAATATATTTGCTTCATCTCAGACTGAGGTAAAGTTGGTTGGATGTTCGATATTGGATATTCATTCAACGGATAGTCGGAGGCCGAGATCAGGTCCGGTTTTCCCGCAAGCAGCCTCACTACACTGCGGTGATCCACCGAGAGAAACCTCCGTGTGCGTATAGTTAGGGACCATCTCTAAAGTACAAGTCTCAACGTTATTAATTCAAACCACTCTCAGATTGTTTTATAGAGGACACCCTCATTTTGCACAGCTTTGTTTTTTTAAGGAAATGGTGTAAGAGACGTTTAATAAACATTTAAAAATTGTAAAAATCTATCTTTTTTGTGAAATCACTTGGAAACCTCAATTTACTTTCGTATTGTCTACAAAGGTCTTTCACATGTTGCACAGAATATGGTTTTTCAAAATAAAACATTTTAAGTTTATAAAATACATTAAAATACTGGAAATCTCAATAGGTTTTTTTGTGCAGTGACCTATTAACCTCTGTTATCGTCGATTCCACCGAACGAGCTGCGGGGCTAAGTTCCACTTATCCGACTGACCTATGTGTCCCTAGCAGACGAACTCATTCAGTTCACTCACTTTGTGTCATGTGACACTTCCCCTGCTCAGTTGTTGCACATTCTGGAAACGAACAGCCTTAAGACAACATTATCCGAATGTATATGTTGCAATCAAAATGTTCTTAAAACTGCCTGTCTCTAATTGTGAGGATGAGAGGCCTTAAACGAGTAAACAACGTTTCAAGAACCACAATGTCACAGAGAAGACTTACTGCACTTTCTTTGCTGGCCATAGAACATGACGTTGTTAATATGTATTTTGATGATGTTGAGCACCAGTTTGCATATTTGAAGTCTAGAAGCAATGCCACTTAGTAATCTGCTATAATTAATTACTTTAAAACAATAAATCTTTGATAGCATTAAATGTTTTGAGTTTACACAATTTAAGTCAAGGAGTCCAGTGTGTAAGGGTCACCTGTTAAGCAAAGGAAAATATATAAAAGTTAATAGACGTGTATAAGCCTAATTTGAAATGTTGTGTAGACTATGAGTTTTTCCTCTATAGTGTTGTGTTGTTACCCTTTAAAGCAAAGATAGGCCAATTAGGCCTAATAATAAAATATTTGTGTGTTTATGAGTTTAGTTTTAAAGAGGCCAGTTCTAAGGCCAAATTGTTAAAACAAAATTGTACTGTAATATTCTTTAAGTTTAGGGACATGCTCTTGATGATAGGGACTTTATGAATATATAGTAGTAGGGCATTAACGTGATCTTAAGTTTAGGGACATGCTCTTGATGGTAGGGTCTTTATGAATATATAGTAGTAGGGCATTAACGTGATCGTAAGTTTAGGGACATGCTCTTGATGATAGGGACTTTATGAATATATAGTAGTAGGGCATTAACGTGATCGTAAGTTTAGGGACATGCTCTTGATGATAGGGACTTTGTGATTTTTGCTTTGGGGCGGGGTTGGGGGGCCCTTGAGTCTTGTTGCCCTGGGCATAAAAAATTGTTAATCCGGCTGTGGTAATAGCCTGTAACAATCTCTTTAAATACCACCACCAGGTCCCTCTCAGACCATCACAGAACACCTTAGACTTGTATTTCTCTTTCCATAACACACTGTTCCTGTCCACTCTTACGTCCAACACATTGACTACAAAAATGTATTATTGACTTACAATAAAATCAACCCAGACCTTGATATGCCCCCTTGTTAGGAGATTACAAACATTATATATTTGTGTGGTCATAATGTTATGGCTCATCAGTGTATCAGTTATTTTATTGCATAACACTTGCAAGACATAGCATTATGGTCATAATTGTTTTACTCATCAGTGGATTAAAAAGCATCAATATCTTATCATATCTAAGACCAAGACTGAAAATACATTTGATGTTACCTTTGAATTGATCCACCAACCCTTTAGTCACAGGACCGGCTTGCTAATCACCCTCACAGATTCTGTTGCTCTACTTGTATTGTAATTTCATTGATGTCTTTCAATGTCAACAGATAATACTAATAAAACATTTTAAAAACGAATTGTGTTTTATTGGCAATACATATTACTTTGTGTTTTAAACAGATATAACTTCAATTTTGTGTAGTTGCCAAAGGCACCTCAAATATGTTTTCTTGTCTTGTTTACCATCAATGTCTGGATGCTGATGTTAATAGGATATTATTCTACCTATAATACTGTACTTATTCTCTAAAGTCATATTCATATTTTTATTAGGTAACAAAATAAGTGCACAATGTAAAATATGTGTAGTCTTCAAGAGTGACAAATGACAATATTGAATGGCGGATATTCCATTTTCATTATTGGGGCAACACACTGTTAGACTGAGCTGGAAAAAACAACAATCTACTTGTAATAAACATAAATAATATTTAACCGTTTGTGAATTATACACGGATAAATACATATCTATAAGTGCAAACATTTACAACAACATATTATTTAACTTTTGACTATATTTATTATAAATCTTCCCTATTTTTCTCATTGCATTGGTAACTCCCTCACTCCAGCAGATCGGTCTCGATTACCGGTGCGGTCCGTCGGACTGTCCGCGGCCGTCATTTACTATTATTCTAACAAAATTGTATAGCTCGCTACCTGATAGCGGTCGCTCGTGTCGTTAAAACACTATATTTTTCTTCTTTACTTTTTAATTGGATATTATATATATTACCCCCTCCTGTTGATGTTTTTTTTAGTTTATCTTGTGTCTTGTAATCTTCCTAGCAAAACTAGGCCGCAACTCAACCCCGGTGTCACCTACGAGTATTGTACCGTCGACTGGAGAGAATTATGGGGGACACGGGCAGTGAACGGAGCAAGGCACCCAGTATTTCACCGCCCAGTATCCCACCGCGATGTCCGTGTGGATTTTGGGGGTAAGATTGTTTTAATTACTGCTAGGTAGATGTTATCGTTGTAATTATAATGTTAACTGTTGACTTATTACCGGCAACGCTTTCATAATTATGAAAGCATATTGTGCCGTTACTGTAATAGCTAACAGTTAGCTTGCATAGTGAGCTAACATATCAAGAGGGCCAGATAATAGAGGAATCAGGGCTGTTTATCAGCTTGCATAGTGAACTAACATATATTGAGTGCCAGATAATAGAGGAACAAGGGCTGTTTATCAGCTTGCATAGTGAGCTAACATATATAGAGGGCCATATAATAGAGGAATCAGGGCTGTTTATCAGCTTGCATAGTGAGCTAACATATATAGAGGGCCAGATAATAGAGGAACCAGGGCTGTTTATCAGCTTGCATAGTGAGCTAACATATATAGAGGGCCAGATAATAGAGGAATCAGGGCTGTTTATCAGCTGGCATAGTGAGCTAACATATATAGAGGACCAGATAATAGAGGAATCAGGGCTGTTTATCAGCTGGCATAGTGAGCTAACATATATAGAGTGCCAGATAATAGAGGAACCAGGGCTGTTTATCAGCTTGCATAGTGAGCTAACATATATAGAGGGCCAGATAATAGAGGAACCAGGGCTGTTTATCAGCTGGCATAGTGAGCTAACATATATAGAGGGCCAGATAATAGAGGAACCAGGGCTGTTTATCAGCTGGCATAGTGAGCTAACACTAATACTGTATAATGGTGTAGGATTGTGAAATATGAGGCTAACATCAGCTATTTACCAAGCTTGTAAACGTTACATGCTTATATTTAAACGTTTATATTGTATGAGAGAATGCCACTAATACCGTACAATGGTGTAGGATTGTGAAATATGAGGCTAACGTCAGCTATTTACCAAGCTTGTAAACGTTACATGCTTATATTTTAATGTTTATATTGTATGAGGGAATGCCACTAATACCGTATAATGGTGTAGGATTGTGAAATATGAGGCTAACGTCAGCTATTTACCTAGCTTGTAAACGTTACATGCTTATATTTCGGGGTAACACCATATTAGGCAGCGCCACACATTTGGAGATGTCTGCCTATTTTGGTAGCTAGTCTCAAATATATCATTTAAAACCGTACCTGTTCTCCACTTTAAGCAGATGAGCCAATTAATATTCTTTTAATATATTATGTTAAATCTACTGTGATATAACTTGAACGAAAGTCAGGAAAGAATGCTTTGAAAATACATTTGTATGATCCATACATTAAGTGATTAATTTACTAGTTTAACCCTGTTTCTTATTACACTTAGCTCTTTGTATAATCAGGGCAATCTGTGGGTGCTAAACCGCTTCTGTACCAAGAAATCATATTTATTGTCTCATGAGCTTAGTCAAACTGTTGAACCCACAGTATCATCAGTTTCTCCAATGTTTTGAACAAAGGAAATGCAAACAAACACTACAGCATTAAAACATTTGAATTAACAGATTTTTATGGAAGCATATAGTGGACTGAATAATTTCTTTTTGCAACACTACAATGGAATATAATTTGTCACATACTGGAAAAACATTGTCGTACATCGGAATTCGTTTATTTTCGTTTATTTATCTCAGCCCTATAAAAAATTGATATCAAGTGAGAAACTCAGGCCAAATTGAACTCCAAATCACTGCAGTATGTGCTATTTAGATAAACATGATTTGTTTCTGAACATAGACACCAATCCATACTGTTTTTGTTGCAGAGACTGTAGTATAGCTAAGCCCATAGGTTTTGGTACTAATGATTCTCACAGACAAGGAAAAAGGATACAAATGTATGTGCTTGTGGTATGCTCCTTTTCACTGTTACACAACCTTTGTGACTTGGGATATGGTTTGTTTTTATTTTTTCTTCACATGTCGCGCCTCCCCTCTGGCTCTTTGGCGCCCCCAAGGGGAGGCGCGCCTCACCTATTGAAATCCGCTGGTCTAGAGCTACAGCGCAGCACAGGTCAAATCGCATTTTTGCAGGCACTTCAAATAGGGGTGTGCGATATGACGATATTTAATCGTGGACGATTAAAATGTCTCCACGATTCACTTTTTCGGAAATATCGTAAAATCGCGCTCCAGTGCACGTTCAATTAGATGCAGATCTATGGCGTTTTTTCAGCTACGTATCAACATGCAATGCGCGGTGCGCTAGATGTCAGCGTGTTAACACTAGAAGCGCCAACAGCCCATGCCCGCGGGCGTTGCAGTTAGTAATTAAAATAAATATATAATGTTGAAAAGCTACAGCCTCGTTCTTCCATGACTTTTCCTAAATACGTGCATTTTACCTTGTCCCGTTTTCAGAAACTGGATGCGTTTTGGTCTGATCTCGTTTTGGTCCGATCTATATTGGACACCGGTTTGGTCTGGTCTTTATGAAACTGGGTCCGTTTTGGTCTGGTCTATATAAAACTGGATGCGTTTTGGTCTGGTCTACATGAAACTTGACGCGTTTTTGGTCTGGTCTACATGAAACTTGACGCGTTTTGGTCCGATCTATATGAAACTGGATATATGTAACCGATTAATTTGCTGCGGTCTCATGTGCACTCATAACATCACTAATGAACACTCTGCGCAGTGCAACCGGTTAGTATGCGTGTCCTGCTCAGGCAGACAAAAGCTGCGAGATATACATAGATAATAGATTGATTGGCTTGGTTGAATTTGAATGAACTAGAAAAAGAGGTAGGCCTACGTTTATAAAGAAATATATGTTTTACTAAATAAACAGAACGAAAATATAAAACGAAATTGATTAATGTATCTACCGGGTAACAGCAGAATATACCCGACCGTGACCAATATACAAACTGTGTTGTAAAATACGTGTTTCATTGTCTATAGTGCCTTAGTTACTGGGCTGTAATTACTATAATACATTTTACAAATGTAAATGATCAAATTATACACTGTAGTCTAATGTTTTTATTTCAACAGTCTGTGTTGCAATATATACGGCCAATCATGCGCAAATCATTTGATTGCGCGTCGCTTGTGATCTAAAATGTTTTAGCATTTATTACATCAAAATAGGACATACAGTTTGATTGATTTTAATTTATTCGATCTTTAGAAATTTAAATATCATAGCCTGTGCATTTTAAAATCATGGTTTTAATTTTGTATTGTATGGCTACATAAGACAATAAATAGGCTACATACTATTTTAGTAAAATGTTTTACTGCATAATTCACAATTAATTTAATTCAGGATGATAACACAGTAGATCATCTGATGCTGTAGATGGATGGCAGGTTACACAGTGAATGGATGGTGAAGCTGCGGATGAGAATGAAGGTGCTTCTTTGCACCATTGCACTTCCTTTAAATATACACGTGATTAAAATATGCTACTTTAATTTTTTTTCACTTTTATGTTTTGTTACCTTGTAACGCTATATTCTTTAAATGGAGATATAATTTGCTTGTATTGCAGCTCAGTAATTAGCAAAATAGTCTTAAAAAGCAACATGAAAAAGAATCGTGATAAAATCGTGAATCGTGATTTTTCCTGAAAAAATCGTGATATGATATTTTTCCCATATCGCCCACCCCTAACTTCAAATAGGTCGTATGAGATCAAACAACCTGTCGACAACAAAAATAGTTTTTGACAATATTTTATTGTCCACAACTTCAACTAATCATTTCAGCCCTACTACGCACGACGCATTTTTTAGCTGCTACTGAATCTGGCGTCTTAGGTTTCAGAACAAAAATATGGTACACACTTCAGCTTTAAGAAATATTTTGTGTTTGACCAGGGGTTTCCTCTGGTTCGATGTATTACCATGAACAGCTTTGCATTTTGCATTTGTGCACACCCATAAACTAATACTTTGATGAAGCACCTTTTGTTTTTGCGCCTAACAGACCTTTTGGAGTTATGGCCAAAAGGTTCGACCTTCATCAGACGATAACTCATTTGCCCACATGCTTTTGGGAGACTTGATGTTTGTTTGTATTTGCGAACTTCAGCCCAGCTTAGATGCTTTTCTTCATAAGCCTATGGTGGTCCTGATGCTGCCTGCATATACATATGCACTGTTCTTTCAGCAAAAACTCTCCTCAATCTTTAACCACTTTCTGTAAAGCACTTCATACTGACAATTATGTTTAAAAACATTCCTTCCTCTAAAGCTAGACCAGAATCAGGTTTATTTTTCTAAGGCTGTTTACACACAAGGATTCTTCTCTGACCCTAGCTGCAGTATTTAGAACCCACATTTTAAGACATACACAAACAGCAAAACACATGAACAGTCAGACTAGAGACCATGCCTAGTTGCATATATAATGGGTAAATATTGAATGCGCTATATGTATATGAATTAGGGTTTGGCGATGTCTACCAAATTGGCATTGTATGTCTACGTGGAAACATCGTGATTGACGATAGTTTAGTCCGGGGGTCTGGGATGTGGACGGATGACCACTAGCAGCAACAATATCTAGCACCATTAACGAGGACAGCGAAATGCTATACTTTTGTATGACATTTGTATAAATAGTTTTTAATTTAATCTATTTTAACCAGTCCCATTTGAATGAATTGGTTGTTTTTGTATACTTTATTTCCTGTAAAAGGCGATAATTCGTTTAGCTATTTAAAATAAATAAATAAGTAATGTCAGTGTAACTAAAACACAATGAGAAAATTGTGAGGGCTGTCAGCCGTAATTAATAACTTGAAATAATTGTAAGACGGTCTCTTCGCTCACAACTAACCAAAAAGCCTACACTTATTTTAGTGATATTGGAACTTTGCACTCCTGAATTTCAACTTCCAGAGGTTTTATTGGTGGTCACTGGTCAGATCTTGTGATTGGGTTTGAGATCATGCTGGTGCTCACTCTTCATTTAGTTTGACAGTGTGTATGGCGGTATATCTCATCCTGTAATGTTGGAAGAACATGATAGAACAGCATTTGAACTATGGTTTGCCTGGTCCTCTAACATGGTCTTTGGCCGTCATCTGACTGAATGAATCTCATGAGATGGCCACCCATTCAACATTTCACAGCTAACATTATGGTAGACTTTCTTTTGCTTTCCCCAATCATATTTATTTCTATATTTCACATTTATTTTTCCGGGGAGACACTTTGCAAGTGTGCCCTGGGACAATCACCTCACAAATACAACTATAAGGACAAATACTACCAATTAAGGAGCCATGACAATAATCTCATCTCATCTTCAACCGCTTATCCGGGGTCGGGTCGCGGGGGTAGCAGCTCTAGCAGGGGACCCCAAACTTCCCTTTCCCGGGCAACATTAGCCAGCTCTGACTGGGGAATCCCGAGGCGTTCCCAGGCCAGTGTGGAGATATAATCTCTCCACCTAGTCCTGGGTCTTCCCCGAGGTCTCCTCCCAGCTGGACGTGCCTGGAACACCTCTCTAGGGAGGCGCCCAGGTGGCATTCGTACAAGATGCCCGAACCACCTCAACTGGCTCCTTTCTATGCAAAGGAGCAGCGGCTCTACTCCGAGTTCCTCTCGGATGACTGAGCTTCTCACCCTATCCCTAAGGGAGAGGCCAGCCACCTTTCTGAGAAAACCCATTTCGGCCGCTTGTACCCGCGATCTAGTTCTTTCGGTCATGACCCAGCTTTCATGACCATAGGTGAGGGTAGGAACAAAGATTGACCGGTAGATCGAGAGCTTTGCCTTTCGGCTCAGCTCTCTTTTCGTCACAACGGTGCGGTGAAGCGAATGCAACACCGCCCCCGCTGCTCCGATCCTCCGACCAATCTCCCGCTCCATTGTTCCCTCACTCGCGAACAAGACCCCGAGGTACTTGAACTCCTTCACTTGGAGTAAGGACTCATTCCCTACCCGGAGTAGGCACTCCACCGGTTTCCTGCTGAGAGTCATGGCCTCAGATTTAGAGGTGCTAACCCTCATCCCAGCCGCTTCACACTCGGCTGCGAACCGATCCAGTGAGTGCTGAAGGTCACCGACCGATGAGGCCATCAGGACCACATCATCCGCAAAAAGCAGTGATGTGACCATCAGCCCACCGAACGGGAACCCCTCCCCCCCATGACTACGCCTTGATATCCTGTCCATGAATATTACAAACAGGATTGGTGACAAAGCGCAGCCCTGGCGGAGGCCAACCCCCACCTGGAACGAATCCGACTTACTGCCGAGGACACGGACACAGCTCATGCTTTGAGCGTACAGAGATTGGATGGCCCTGAGAAGAGACCCCCTCACCCCATACTCCCGCAGCACCTCCCACAAAAGATCCCGGGGTACCCGGTCATACGCCTTCTCCAGATCCACAAAACACATGTAGACTGGATGGGCATACTCCCAGGCCCCCTCCAGGATCACCTCAGTCAATTAAAATAAACACTATCTAACATCGTTAAGCTAGTTATCAAACCACCAACATGCAGCAGGACTAAGGCCTATTGTTGACTAGTTATCAAACCACCAACATGTAGCAGGACTAAGGCCTATTGTTGACTAGTTATCAAACCACCAACATGCGGCTGGACTAAGGCCTATTGTTGACTAGTTATCAAACCACCAACATGCGGCTGGACTAAGGCCTATGGTTGACTAGTTATCAAACCACTAACATGCGGCTGGACTAAGGCCTATTGTTGACTAGTTATCAAACCACCAACATGCGGCTGGACTAAGGCCTATTGTTGACTAGTTATCAAACCACCAACATGCAGCTGGACTAAGGCCTATTGTTGACTAGTTATCAAACCACCAACATGCGGCTGGACTAAGGCCTATTGTTGACTAGTTATCAAACCACCAACATGCGGCTGGACTAAGGCCTATTGTTGACTAGTTATCAAACCACCAACATGCAGCTGGACTAAGGCCTATTGTTGACTAGTTATCAAACCACCAACATGCAAGGCCTATTGTTGACTAGTTACCAAACCACCAACATGCGGCTGGACTAAGGCCTATTGTTGACTAGTTATCAAACCACCAACATGCGGCTGGACTAAGGCCTATTGTTGACTAGTTATCGAACCACCAACATGCAAGGCCTATTGTTGACTAGTTACCAAACCACCAACATGCGGCTGGACTAAGGCCTATTGTTGACTAGTTATCAAACCACCAACATGCGGCTGGACTAAGGCCTATTGTTGACTAGTTATCAAACCACCATCATGCAGCTGGACTAAGGCCTATTGTTGACTAGTTATCAAACCACCAACATGCGGCTGGACTAAGGCCTATTGTTGACTAGTTATCAAACCACCAACATCCTTTTAAGGAGCGGCAAAAGCATACAGTTGTGAAGAAAATGGTGTTTTATGACAACTGAATGAGGCACAATTTGTTTTATCGGTTATGCTACCTTGGAATGCAAGTTCCGCTTGCACACATTTCAGTTAACATAATTTTTATTGAATTTGGATTGCCTACAAGTGCTGCATTGCTAGTGTCTAGAGCTACAGCACCGCACTAGTTGAATAATGTTATTGCCGGCACTTAATAGGTCCTATGAGATCAATTGTCTTGTCGACAACAAAAATATTTGTCAATTTTTATCGGGGTCTTCGTTGACGATAACATCGACTTATCGTTTCAGCCCTTCGTGTTTTCTGTACCGGAAGTGAAATGCATTTTAGCATTAGCAGAGGCTAGGCGTTGTAGACTTCCAGTATAGAAGTCCACCTATTAAAAGAAAGACTTCTTGGCTGCCAGGGCTACACATCTCCCAATGACTCTCTGGGAGAAATAAGATGGCAAATTAGGTAGACTGAAAGAACATTAACTTAAACTCATCAGCAGTGCCTTTCTTTGATTGTGCAGCATATTATTATTCAATGTCATTGTTTTTCATGTCTTTTATAGTGAAATATATTTTATTTAATGATCTAAGTGGGCTTAGAGTCACAGTGACCTGCCTGACTAACAGAAGCACCAGATCTGTTGAATTGGCCACAGCTGCAGAATAGAACTGCGCTGATGGAATACATTGGAACACACACTGATCATTATTCCCCACCATCTATTAGAGATGAACCGATGCATTGGCACTACAATAGTATCAGACGATATTTGTTGAGTAGTGGCCGATGTTTAACGGTTTCGTTATTTTACTAACCTAACTACTGACAATGGCCATTGATAGGGAAGAGGACCTACTTACTTGGTGGAAAACGAACGAAAAAAGATTTCCGTTAGGCAAGATTAGCACGGAAATATCTATGCATATGTGCAACCAGTAGGCTACTGCATCAGAGCGGGTCTTCAGCACACTGCGGGTAGTGTAGTCACTCCAATCCGCAGCTTATTAAAACCAAAAAAGCTTAATATGTTGGTGTTTCTGGCCAGAAACATCGAAATGTAAACATGGTCTATGGTGATTATTATTAGAATTATACGCACGTTGCGCAATCCGTTACGAACCTATTCAATTTTGATTTTGCATGCATATTGTTTTTTAAACCTTCATTCGTGTAGTTCATGAGCACTTTACGATTTTCAATAACATCATTTATAACAGAGTTTCGGTCTGAGTGTTCCCGTTTTCTTGTTGTTCTGTGTTTTAATAAATGTGTGTTATCAGAATCACATTCATTTTTTCATTTGATTTGACATTATGGCCATTGGCCAAGGCAAATTGTCTTTAAAAGTATTAACCAGACAAAATGTATTTGACGTTCGCTGGGTTTAATTTAAACTGCTGCTTCTTCTGTGGATCGAGTCACATGAAGTGCTATGTGACAATGAGCAAGATTTGCTGAGACACTACACTACTAATAATTCATTAATAAGGTTTTTTTTATATAAAAATTAAATGATTTAAGCTGCCTGACACGGTACAGAACACGTCACATCTCTAGCATAGAGTATAGCCTACAGTATTTTTAATAGCATATATGCATCAGTTATATTTTACATTTAATTTACAGAGCACTCCCTGCAACGTTTTTATAATAACTAACTATAGAAGAGATTAGGATTAGTCAGTGGTTCTCGAACATTTTTGGTCGCGCCCCCCCTTTACACCTAAAGAAGAGAGAAAAATAGGACCAGAACTTTTAATTTAAATTAACAACATTTAAATAGTTAAGTGTCGTGATGCTTTGGATGGGCACTATATAAAAGCGTCCATATAGCAGCTTTGGGGAGTGCATCACAAGCTCAGCTTCATGTTGGTCTTCTCATCGGAGCGCGCAGCAGCGGAGTCCCGCGTTCACAAAAGCTGCTTATGATTCGGTCCGCTGAAGAGGTGTTTTTGAGTAACTTCAATGTTGGGCTTGTTCCAATGGTCTAAAGAAGAACGATTCAGTGTAAATGCCGTTCGTTGACTCTTTATAAAGGCAGAGAGCCATCCGCTTTCAAGCCCTGGAACGCCGCACTAGTAACGTAACGGCTATTTTTTTCTGCTGATCTCCGGTAGTAACCGCCCTACGCTTTGAAAAACACTGGACTCGCAAGGGGGGCGTGGCATCACGATGGTGGCTCATCATCGTGATGTCGGTCAACAATCACGATGGACGATGATATCGTCCATCGGCACAATCCTATCTCATACATTTTGCCCAGAGAATGATTGAATTTATTGTTTGAAGAAAGTGTAATGAAGAGCTGAATAACTTTAAAACAGTTCAGTAATTTTTTGGAATGAAGATTTCTTTGTTTTCGTAACATATCGGCATCAGCCAAATTCATGGGTATGGGCCCAGAATTTCCCCATCGCTGCATCCCTACCATCTATCTTTGATTATCCTTCAAATGCAGACTGTGGTGGGGCCACCTGTCTGGTTTAGTCTTGATTGGCGCTGTACGCCGGCCCTCATAACCCTTAATTGCAAATGACATTTAAGCTTAACAGGAGATGTCAAATTAATCCCTGTCTCCAGCCTTGCAATATCTACCGAGAGCTGAGCTTGATTAGCTCTGAGTGATGGGTTATTATGACAGAACAGGTAAAAGGGGAAAACGAGGTACAGGTTTCAATGTGCTCTATCCTTTTCATGGCATGCTTCCCAATTGCAATGGTGTGTGCATGTATTTTTTACAACATTTTGTTGCAAACTGGGTTGTTTCTATCTGTTGTTGGGGTGTTTGTGTGCTTTTTGATTGAAGCAACTTGAAATACAGTAACCGATGTTTGTTCCCTTGTATTTTTGTTTGGTGAACTTCAGCAGTGTCTGAGCGTGTTCTACTATGTAAAGCCGTGGCTAGATCAGATAATTACATTCTTCTGTTCCAGACTGATATTGATGCTTTCCCCGTTGTTTTTGTTTTTGAGTGTTTAAGCAGGAACTTTTAGTTTTCGCACACTCTTAAACTGAAGCTTGCAGACTCCTAAATTAATTACAGCTCAGTCTAACTAGACAAAACAACTATTGTAAAAAACAGTTGCATTTAGATACAGTAACATAATATATAGATACTTTTTTGGATTAAGTCAAGCAATGAGAATGTCTTGTCAGGCCATAAGGTGCAGCACATGCATCTGCAGTCCTTTGGTGAGACTATTGATTGGAAGGCTTATAAACCTCCTGATAATGTTGTTCACCTGGTTGTGACTCCCAGGATGTTTCAACCCTCTGGTTCTCTCAGTTCAGGCCCCTTTAATTCCATAATGTTGTTCACCTGGTTGTGACTCCCAGGATGTTTCAACCCTCTGGTTCTTTCAGTTCAGGCCACTTTAATTCCCTAATCTTGTTCACCTGGTTGTGACTCCCAGTAGGGCTGTTCAATTAATCTAAATTTCTATTCGATTTTGATTTCGCATCCTAACGATTATGCAAACTGCATAATCGAGAATTATCGATTATTTTCCACATTACGTTTTGCTAGTAAACTGTTATTTTGTCCCGTGGTCAAATGACGCGAACGTGCACTTTCGCTAGTTCCAGAAGGCTAAACTCACTCAGCCAACACTGCCAGCAAGGTGTCTGGTGGTGTCACTTAAAAAAATCAACACGAGTGAAGCAGGCAGAGGGAGAAAAGCATAATTTGATGAACAAAAAGGGCTGAGTAAATTCTGTTGTATGGCAAATGTTCGGATTTGAGCAATCCGACGTGGAGCAGAAACAAGTAATATGCAAGATTTGCTTCACGGTGGTGTCTGCACCAGTAGTTAATACCATGAACCTTTTCAACCACCTAATAATTAACCACAAAGTCACCTATGACAAACTAAAAGTAAAAATCTAAATGAGAAGAGCAGGGCAACAACCCCAACTGCAACACAGTTGTCAATAAAAGACACATTTAATAGCGCTAAATTTTATCAGTCTACCTCGGAGAGGCATAACAAATTAACAGACGCGGTGGCATACTTTCTGGCCAAAGGCATTTGCCCCAATACCGAACCATTTTTATTTTATCATGACCGACTGGAATTTTTTACATTTAGTTTGACAAAATGTTCAATACATGCTTAAGACCTGTCAGTATATTAGAAATGCAACAGTTATTATTTAATACTATTTAAAAGTTAGATAATATTTTCTGTATTATTTATACTTGGGGGAATCTAAAAAGTGTTTTTCAGTTCAAGGAGTTTTGCACTGTTGTTTTGTTTCACTGTTTTTAATTAAAAAAAATGCAACATTGTTCCAAAATCAATGAGTAATCGTTTAAATAATTGTGATTTCAATATTGACTACAATAATCGTGATTATGATTTTTTCCATAAGTAGCAGCCCTAACTCCCAGGATTTTTCAATCCATTGGTTCTCTCAGTGCCGGCCCCTTTAATTCCCTAATGGCATAATGGGATTCAGATGAGCAAGATTGCTGATAAAGAAGGAAGGAGAGAGAGAGAAGCAAAAAACTCTCAAGAAAAGTTTTGATGCCACTTTTTTTTGTCCATATGGTATTGCTGGTTATTTTGGATTCTAATTGGCAGGTTGCTGAAGTATACTGCCTATGCCGTTGTGTGTACTGTTTATGCTGTGTTTTGGATTCTACTTTGGTTCTTTTTTTGTGATTATTTCGCTAGTGTTTAGGGCTTAGGGGACGACTTTTATTTGGTTCCCGGGGCTTAGAGATCTGGGCGTGGCCTTGGGCGTGGCCGAGATCAAGGGCGTGGCCTGCCAAATATGAGTTTCGATACTGCCCTCTTTGAGAAGCTTGTTAATGATGTCCTCACCTCTGGAAGCATACTTTTATATGTAGCACTTTGGGTGCAGGTCAAATGCATCACTGATGTGTTAGTTTAGTAAGTTAGAATCATACTAGTGAGCGAATGTGTGGGGTTTGAGATGAGAAATAAGTTTACTGTGTACCTGGCACAGTCTGGCACTTCCTGTGTATGCATAACAATATCTGAGATGATAATTGTCTGAGCCTGTACTGTAGAACTTATGGCTTTTTAAAACTCTCTAGCCTTTGAGTTAAAACAAACACATTTTCTTAACACTTTCCAGCCGATGACATTGTTTCAGCAGTGGTCACCTGCTTTTTAAACAAGTGTTATTTAACATTGCAGTAGTCTGACTGATCTTCAAGTGACTTACTGATCTACATCATAATAAACTAGTTGCCATTATTTATGTTGCTCAGGCTTTAATTCACAATTGACCAACAACGCATCACAGACGATCACAAACACCGTCAGTATATCTGTCGAAGAGGCTAGTCTGTTGCCATCAAAGCTTCCTCTTCTCACTGCTCTCTGTACAAGGTCTCCGCCTACATTCTCCTTGTTTTTCTGCTTTCTTTATCACTCAAATCTTGTCCCCATAGCGACAGAGCCCGGCCTGCCAGTCTAAGCCCAACTTGCCTACTTAAAACTGGTCTTTCATCTGTCCCTCCTGCTGTATGGCAGCGCTCTTCTCTCTTACACTATCCTCTTTCGCACTCTTCCTTCAATCACTCAGTGAACACAGTGGTTGAGAGTGTTGTAGTTTTAATAGGCGTGCAGACATTTGTGTTTCCACTTGTGGGCCAGGTTAAATAATTTAAACTGTCAAATGTGGTGATGCATCGATCGATCTGCACAAAATACGAGACAGGTGCTGGTCAGATTTTCTTTTCTAATGGCCGCTAAAGAAAACCGATCGTTGATGTATTAGTGTTTCCCACGGAACTAGATTTGATTTGCTGTGGTAGGGGAGTTTAAACTGTGTGCGCTCCCCGCTCTTTTGGCGTCACCACCGGACACAAAAACAAGCAAATGCACTCCAATACCAACGCCATTACTGTTCTGCTTATCAGTCCACTCTCTAGCGATTCCTGCGTGAGAGGGAGGGAGAAAGGGGAGGTAGGATGTAAAGGTAGGCCTACACAGGATCTCAGGTTCAACACAGCTGTGTTCTTTAAAATGTTTTAACTCACTGTTCCATGCTTCATACTTATTACAAAGTTTGCACCTTTTGTGTGCAAATTTTATTTTAGAATAAAACCATTTCCAGTGCCCCATCTAACGGGAAGGCCTGCGGTGGTGGTCCATTTATGGAGTTCTTCAAACAGGCAGCCAGGTGTTCTCCTTGAAGCTGGTTCTCGGTCCTGAGAATAAAGAAAAAATAAATGCAGTTTATTTTTTAAACTTATATTTATCCCGGGAGACATATTGTGACCGAGGTCTCATTTACAAGTGTGCCCTGGGAACATCACCTCACAAACACAACAACAATTAAGGACAAATACAAACAATTAACAGATACAATGACAGAGCATTAATAGGGACGCACCAATTGTGAAATTCTGTGTGCAATGCCAAATACAAGATACAGCTTCCAGGTAATTGATGTATACTTCGGATGTTCTCCGGAACAGCAGCTGGGTAGGCTACTGTTGTCATGTCAGGTTGCAAATTACATAAACAACATTTAGTCCATGCAACATCTATGTGACCCTACCGTAGGGGTGGGCGATATGGGAAAAATATCATATCACGGTTTTTTCAGGAAAAATCACGATTCACGATTTTATCACGATTCTTTTTCATGTTGCTTTTTAAGACTATTTTGCTAATTACTGAGCTGCAATACAAGCAAATTATATCTCCATTTAAAGAATATAGCGTTACAAGGTAACAAAACATAAAAGTGAAAAAAAATTAAAGTAGCATATTTTAATCACGTGTATTTAAAGGAAGTGCAATGGTGCAAAGAAGCACCTTCATTCTCATCCGCAGCTTCACCATCCATTCACTGTGTAACCTGCCATCCATCTACAGCATCAGATGATCTACTGTGTTATCATCCTGAATTAAATGAATTGTGAATTATGCAGTAAAACATTTTACTAAAATAGTATGTAGCCTATTTATTGTCTTATGTAGCCATACAATACAAAATTAAAACCATGATTTTAAAATGCACAGGCTATGATATTTAAATTTCTAAAGATCGAATAAATTAAAATCAATCAAACTGTATGTCCTATTTTGATGTAATAAATGCTAAAACATTTTAGATCACAAGCGACGCGCAATCAAATGATTTGCGCATGATTGGCCGTATATATTGCAACACAGACTGTTGAAATAAAAACATTAGGCTACAGTGTATAATTTGATCATTTACATTTGTAAAATGTATTATAGTAATTACAGCCCAGTAACTAAGGCACTATAGACAATGAAACACGTATTTTACAACACAGTTTGTATATTGGTCACGGTCGGGTATATTCTGCTGTTACCCGGTAGATACATTAATCAATTTCGTTTTATATTTTCGTTCTGTTTATTTAGTAAAACATATATTTCTTTATAAACGTAGGCCTACCTCTTTTTCTAGTTCATTCAAATTCAACCAAGCCAATCAATCTATTATCTATGTATATCTCGCAGCTTTTGTCTGCCTGTGCAGGACACGCATACTAACCGGTTGCACTGCGCAGAGTGTTCATTAGTGATGTTATGAGTGCACATGAGACCGCAGCAAATTAATCGGTTACATATATCCAGTTTCATATAGATCGGACCAAAACGCGTCAAGTTTCATGTAGACCAGACCAAAACGCGTCAAGTTTCATGTAGACCAGACCAAAACGCATCCAGTTTTATATAGACCAGACCAAAACGGACCCAGTTTCATAAAGACCAGACCAAACCGGTGTCCAATATAGATCGGACCAAAACGAGATCAGACCAAAACGCATCCAGTTTCTGAAAACGGGACAAGGTAAAATGCACGTATTTAGGAAAAGTCATGGAAGAACGAGGCTGTAGCTTTTCAACATTATATATTTATTTTAATTACTAACTGCAACGCCCGCGGGCATGGGCTGTTGGCGCTTCTAGTGTTAACACGCTGACATCTAGCGCACCGCGCATTGCATGTTGATACGTAGCTGAAAAAACGCCATTGATCTGCATCTAATTGAACGTGCACTGGAGCGCGATTCTACGATATTTCCGAAAAAGTGAATCGTGGAGACATTTTAATCGTCCACGATTAAATATCGTCATATCGCACACCCCTACCCTACCGTTAAACAGTCATCGGCTAATGTCATGCCGATGTCATTCAACATGTAAAACATCGTCCGATTCCGATGTCTCATTTGAAGTTTCAGTACCTCATTAATACTAATTTCTCAGGTTTTTATTGTTAATTGTTGTGTATATATTTAAAAAATCTAAACAATACATATTTTGTTCTTTAATCTCGGAGCTGGCAACAGCTCTTCATTTTGTCTCCACTTATTTCCATTAGCCTGTAAATGGCATTTGAAATGCATGAACAAGACATGGGAATGTAGCCAAAGCACTTTTTACAAACAAAATCTAAACTGGTGGACATGACTCTTTGAAAGGGAATCTTTCAATATTTGTAGTCGTTTTGTATGACCAGAAATGGTCCAGCCAACTAGTTGAAAATGCTGATGTTTTTATGAAATTGTTATTACATTTAAACAATAACTTATCTGGATTTCAATTATAGTTTGAAAACATTGTAAAACACATTTTAATACTATTTAGTTCTTTGTGAAGATAAATTCGATATCTTGAAGCTCATGTATTGTTAGGTTATAGTCGCTAAGTTATGTAAGTTGCAAAAGGTTTATATGGTATGCTTAATTGAGACATTTACCTTCTATAAAGATAATGCAATAACTATTTATTTAACTGTTGCCCTTACCCTGTTTATTCTTGAGAAATCACTTTGGGTTCATACTGGAAACAGAGAACTAATGTAATGACTGCAATGAGGCTCTGACAGGGTTTGCCCGCTCATCAAACTCACTTGCCAGCAAACTCATAATCTCCTGGTTTTTGTTTTTGAAACAACATTTGGTTTACCATGGCATTATTGTGTTGTCAGTGTTGTGAACTATAGTTTATTGTAGTCACAATTGTCTTATTTCACCCACATTGAATGCCCCAGTAAAGACAGGATTCTTGAACATGTCATGTTCAGCGCAAATTTTCCTTCTTTAAAGAGGAAGTAGATAATTTGTTAGTTTTATTTTTAGGCATTTAACCTCCTGCTGGAATCTGGCCCACCGCTCCTCCATCGGAACATCTTTGACATCTCGCCCTATCCATTTCCCCTCTGTGTGCCGTATGTCGAAGGCTCCAAGTCTTTGGGGATCATCAAGGTTCTGATGGAGGCGATACCGGAATGATTCAGGGAGTGCAGTCTGTCTGGCCTCTTATGCATCCTTCATCTGTCTGTGTTGGCTGTCACGCGCCTGTAGCTTCTTTTGGCTCTACTACATCCTGCTACTCTCCTGCATATATTTCTTCATTTATTTTCTCTTCCTGATCATCTCTTACTGCCATAGCTGCAGCACTGGTTGAAGCCTGGAAATATCAAATTTAGAGGAGAGCTAATCGCACTGGTCGGGATTGTTCAGCTTTCCCACTCGTTTAAAAAAAAAAGTATCTAGATAGTTTGGCGTTAAGGTTTTTTCTAAATGATACCTCTGGTCCAGACTGTATTTCTGCCTTCTCAGAGGCAGCCCTATTAGTCTGTGGAAAATATTTTTCAATATTCATCTAGATTGAGGGAGCAAGCATCATGAGTGATTTAAAGAATTCTAATGAAAGTTTTCCACTTGCACGAGCAGTCGATATGACTACTGCAGCTATGTACATTAACTGTTACGGCATGCTCACACTGACAACTCCATTGCTCTATATTAGCATGCTTGCTAATATAACTTATTTGAAAAGTTGCGTCTCTGAGATTGGCAGTGTCATGTTATAGATTGACTAATTTATCAGTGGTAACTTGAATGCATCAGTTTTTGGAAAATGTGTACAGAGATTTATGATACAAACCGTTTGTGTACTCCGGATTGATTTTTCGGAAATTTTGCCAGCTCTATCTTTTCTGAGGGAAAAAGCAGTTTGTCCCATGCATTGATTCAGAGCGTGCACGGTGAGGGGGCTATTCACATACAGGTAGTGTAGTGAGAGAGCAAATCATTGCAGCTCTGCAATTACATATTTTTTCCCCCAGTTTGAACAGTAACCAAAATTGACATCTATATGTCGGGGTCACTTGATATTTTGGCCACAAGTAAAGCAATGCCTGGGATAGGGCTGCACCATTATGGAAAAAAATATAATCACAATTATTTTGGTCAATTTTTTGATTATTTTGGCACTATTTTCCATTTAACATTGTGTAAATATATTTTAGGAATAATATATGCATTTCCTGTTCACGGGAAGCATAGATGCATTTCCTGTTCACAGGACAAGCGCCTCCGTCTCACACTTTTTATAGCTTTGTGGCCGACTGCATCTCTTGTGGTAATCGTTACTCATCTGTGACTGTCTAGTGTCTGCATCTAGAAACTAAGCTGCGCGGTGCAGGGAACAACTCTGATTGGCTCATGGAGGCGGGCGATCAGAAAGTGTTTTACGGAGCGCTAGATTGTCTTTGGAAAAAATCCTTTGATACAGAGCGTTCTATGAACCGAATTACGCATTTAAAAAAAAAACGTGATATTACGCAAATTTCTTTGTGGCAAGCCAAAATGGTCATCGTGATTAAAATTTGATTAATCATGCAGCCCTAGCCTGGGAGTCTGTATGAGCCAAGAGTTGATTTTCACGGTGCGTCAGGAGAGCTCACAAAGTGTCAGAGACAGATGTAGCACATGCCATTTTCAATGTGTGTTAAACTAGAGAGAGCTCACAAAGTGTCAGAGACAGATGTAGCACATGCCATGTTCAATGTGTGTTAAACTAGAGAGAGCTCACAAAGTGTCAGAGACAGATGTAGCACATGCCATTTTCAATGTGTGTTAAACTAGAGAGAGCTCACAAAGTGTCAGAGACAGATGTAGCACATGCCATTTTCAATGTGTGTTAAACTAGAGAGAGCTCACAAAGTGTCAGAGACAGATGTAGCACATGCCATTTTCAATGTGTGTTAAACTAGAGTATCTCAAGGTGGAAGTAAGGCAAAACATTTTAATACCAAATGGTTATTGAGGCACCTGCCAGTGCCTCACCTAGAGGAGCACAAGCAGTATTCAAAGCTAGCTCAAGTCCTGCGGATGCCACCGTTGCTCAGTTAGCAGTACAGTGAACTATACAGTAAACCCACACTTGGCTGCGACAGTCGTAAAGCCAAACCGATCACAACAAAAATGGTGTTAATTGGACTTGATGACCAGCCCTTTAGTGTGATCGAGGACCTGGGATTCCGGCTAATGTCATTTATGGACCCGAGGATTGTTTGCTGTTGTTGCACTACAGGAGCTTTATCAAACTTTGTATTCACACCATACCTGCCTGCTAAAAGACAATGTTACTTTGTAGAGGTCGACCGATTATGGTTTTCTCAGGCCGATGCCGATCTTTTGAAATCCAGGTCGGCCGATGGCCGATTTATTTTGGCCGAATGTGCTGGTTTTAACCTCTATTTGCAAGATAAAATGTAACATTAATAATTACTTAAGAACAAAGACATAGAATTTTTCAATAAAAAATAGATGCACTAAGCAGCATTTAATCACAACATCCGAAAACCTTTAAATTAATCATTTCTTGTGGCTCTTAGTATATACTTTGACGAGTGTACTGACGCATTTTGGAGAATAAATCTCAAAATTTGAAAAAGCTATTTCAGAAAGAGAGCATTTTTTAGCTTTATTTTATTCCCAATAAATCAACTATTTTTTATTTGATGAAAATCATTTATTGCGGCTCTTGGAATATACATTGACGAGTGTACTGATGCATTATGGTGAATATCTCAAAATTTGAAAAAGCTTTTTCAGAAAGAGAGCATTTTAAGCCTTAAACTATTCTCAATAAATCAATGGCTGATTTTTGATAACGTTTTTTCTTGTGGCTATTAGATGGCACTATGGAGAGTGTATTGATGCATTTTGGGATAAGTATTTAAACATTTGAAAAGGCTATTTAAAAAACAATATCTGAAATGTATGTTATAGTTAGTGCGGCTATGGGTGTTGCACTTTTACGTTGGTCCCTAACTACTCTGATAGAAAATACTGTAGCGCTTGGTAAACACTGTTATAGTTAGTGCAGCTCTGGGTGTTGCACTTTTACGTTAGTCCCTAACAACTCTGTTTACTGAGCGCTACAGTATTTTCTATCCATTTTCCCGACTCTGCTTTCAGCCCGAAGAAAGACCGTTGTGCCGTATCCCCGGAGCTGGCGAATGTGTGAATGGGAATATAAAACTATCTTTACCGTGGTTCCACAACAACAACAACACTATGCTGCCCGCGCATGCACCTGCCTAATAATCGGCTTTATATACTTGAATATCTTTAATATCTCAATAATTATTCCGAAAGGAAAGGTTCGTCAAACTACGAGACTATGCCCAAAATAGGATTAGCTGAATGCAAGATGCTCCATTGCCCACATGGCCCTTTCTGCTTTTTGTACATCACAGTGTGCGGTCTCAGCGCTGCATTAGTGATGCGTAAGCTACCGGGAGATTAATTGTTGTCCTCTTTAAACATTTGTATCTCGTCTACTCCAGATTGCAAACTGTCCGGGCACAGCTAAACCAACCGATCTAAAGGCTGCAACATCATGTACCACCAGGTGGTATAGCATATTTGTTATGCTGAAAAGTCCACAAGAGCAGAAGCACGCATTGGCCTGTTCAGCTGATTACGATTTTCCCTCGAACTTAACGGCCAGTCAGTGTGGACTGATTGAAAGTGATATAACTTCACGCACCTTTTGAGGTGTTCACCTGAGAGTGTTGCTCATCATCTGCCTTTATCCAAAATTCCTCTTGATAGGTCTTCTGGGCAAAAATGTGTTGAAACAGATCTTGGAGTGCAAAAATCAAACTTGGAAGTTGTGAATTGATGATTTACCCCCATCAAAACAGAACCTATGTACAATGGGGTTGCAATCATGACACACAAGGTTAGAGAAATAGGCTTCGATCAGAACTATTGCTATTAACAAAATACATATTGGCTAAAAAAACCAATAAGGTCATAATGACATTAAAAGTAGAGTAAGCTTTTCCTATTTCGGCTAGGTAGGTGATTGTGAGAAATTCGATGCAAGTTGCAATAGTTGGGATTTCTACAAATCATACTCGAAGGGATAATGTCCGGTCCTTCACGGATGCTCTGACTCATTCGTACGCACAGCACGGTTTTATAAATCTGAATATTTCTGTCCGTACGCACGTTCTACGTTTCGTTCGTACGCCACTTCTGGCGCAAATCCTCTGCAAAGTTTTCTAAATGAGGCCCCAGGTATTCTCTGTTCTTTGCTGTTAAGTTGTCACTCTGATGGTGGTCAGGAGGCAGGTACTCACAAGTATGACTGCAGGCCTGGCCAATGTGTGGTATCTAGCCCTGTAAGACTTTCACAAGTATGACTGCAAGCCTGGCCAATGTGTGGTATCTAGCCCTGTAAGACTTTCACAAGTATGACTGCAAGCCTGGCCAATGTGCTGTATCTATCCCTGTAAGACTTTCACAAGTATGACTGCAAGCCTGGCCAATGTGTGGTATCTAGCCCTGTAAGACTTTCACAAGTATAAGGGATTTTATTGATTAGCAAGCTGTGTCACCAAAATACATGAGGACTTCATTCCTCAACACGTTGTCATAAGGATCCTCAGCATCCCCCTTTTGTTTGTTTTTTCACTACTTATTTCAGAGCTGTGAGTAGTATGTCCAGTAACGCGCCAGATCAACTTCAGCTGTAGTGGTAGAGGTTCTGGCAGGGTTTACACACCACCTTTGTTCAAGCAGTTGGCTGATCCTATTGACTCTTCTACTTTGTGTATCTTTAAAAAGTTTGTGCTTTGCTATATTAATCTTTTGCTGTTTTGTTCTCATCTTGGTGTCAAGCACGCTTTTTTGAATGTTTCACAAAGCATTTTGCAGGCCCAATTGCTTATGTAAGGCTTGAGTGCTTCACTGCAGAATTGATGTACATGCCTCAACTCGCAGCTGGTCAATGGACAGTGGACCACCCACGCTTCTCCAGCAGCCACAATATTAGATTTTCAGACCTGGCTGCTACCTCCATCAGCCATCTTCAGTGTCATGGTGGTAAGGCAGATTGACTTAATGTCCCAGCCTTCTGTGGCAATATACTTTGTCTTTGCGGTTTTCTGCATTGTAGAACATAGGAAAAGACAGACTATGAAGTTGCACATGTGGATTCATGTAGTTTCAACTGCTGTGTCAAATGCTCAGTGTTGTTGATAACTCCTTCAAGACTGTTGGAAAAGCATTCATGGGTAGGGCGTGGCGATATGGCTGAAAAATGTATCATGATATAAGTGATTCTTATGGGTCGATATTGATAATTATTGATATTTTTTGACATATTTAAAATAAGGACCAGGAAAAAAATATTACATTTAAAAAATATATTTTAAACTTAACCTTCCTCTGATTATAATCCCCTTAGTTATAAAGACAAAAATGTCAACACAACCATAGAAAACACTCAAATAATTAAAATGTAAACAGAAGTCTAAAATCACAATGAAAACTGAACAATTATCTCTTAAAGTGCAAAATTAATGAATACGTTAGAGTTCCCTTATCAAGTGTAATAAAATAGTGCAAAGTCTTAAATATAAACATAAAGAGACCTGAGAACTATTTTCTGCAAGTTTATTCAGCAAGCTGATTCACCTTCTGGTGAATTAAGTGTTTTAAAATATGTGCAGTGTTTTGTTAACATAGGAAATTAAAATAAAACTGAGGTAGACTTTACGTCTGTAACATAAAAAACTGATCTGGTACAGTACAATACCATTGATATAAATATATAAAACCAGCATAAAAAAAGGAAAAAGTAACTTCAAGTTATTCTTACTCTAAACATACTTAAACTATTCTAGCAAGCTGACTTTTCCTGTTTTATCAACAATTTCCTTGCTCGCTGCGGCACTCATTTTCGATTTATCACTCCACGGCGTTCTGTTATTGAAGAATCCAACACGAGACAACGTTATGGCGCAACCAAACAAGATACTGTTACATGATTGGCTGTTAGCGTGTCACTCCCTACGTTGCTTGGTTACCAGAGAGCGAGTGCCTTTGTTCATGCAACCAAACTTGCTTTGCAAGCTCTGTTTTTTTCCGACGAAGAAAAATTATTTATAGAACGTTTTATCGAACACATTTTTTATTGATATTGATTACGTGTCTATCGTGATACATATCGTTATCGTTTTATCGCCCAGTCCTATTCATGGGTAGCTAGATGACGGACTTAACTGATACCGTGAATGTTAAGTCAAACTGTATTGCATTTATATACCTCCAACAATTCTATTGTGGTGTAATATATAGTTAATCTTATTTGAAACTAATGGGTTAATTTATCGAATGTTGTGAATTCTTAGCTAGCCAGATCTGCTTTACTATACACAAGCTTAACATGTTTGAGTAGATCACCGGTTTGGTTTTAAGAAACTTGCCATTAACATTAAGCCATGCATTCAAGATGAACTATTTCTCAATACAAACTAAAATGAATGAGCTATTTGTAATGTATTAACTTACCGAGTCCTTTTCAATATCTGTCAAGACAACCAAGTGTTTTCCTCATGCGTTACACTCGTGCTCCTGTGCCATGCAAGTTCTTGCAGATTTTTTTTATATTTCTAGTAGATCATTGCTTTGCTATCGAGGAGGTGTGTATTAATGTTAAACCCAAGAGTGCTTACTGGCATTTCAATACAGCATTTTTGAATGATGCTCACTTTAAGCATGTTTCTTTCTAGGTGAGGTGAACGTTTCAGAAGGCCGCTTTTGTTTCCACTTAACAGTGGCGTCCTATTGGCGAAGTCTTATTCAGGCCCTCAAGGCTAAACCTAAACCTGCCCCATTTGCTGTTCTGATGTAATCTGAAAAGGGCAGTGGAGTTTTATACTGACAACTAGAAGCACCTATGTCTGGGTACTGAACTCGTTATTTGGCGTCGGTACTACAGTGTACCGATTTACGTAATACCTGAGAGCGCATCTGGTTGAAAGTAGAGAGAGCAGGGGTGCCTAAAATAGTTAATATTAAGCAAAATAAATGTACACTAAATTATTAACCAAACCACCTATTATCTTGTTTTGGGGAAAAGAGTTACCATTGAGTGTCCCTCTGTTTTGTGCATTATTGCACCCCCCACCCCACATCAAATGGTTTGGTCCCACGTACTTGCTATCAGAGAATCTCTGTTTTTATTTATATATATTCTAAAAGAATAGAAAGATGAGAGAACAAATAGGGGAACAGTATGTTACCCAATTTTTCAAGAAGGAAGTTAGGTGTAGTCGGCAAATGGTGGAAATTACTTGGTAGTTCAGTGCTTTGTGAAATGGACTCTTATTGCACTACTAACAGTTACTAGTTACTATATCTTCACAGAAAATTCTACGTGTTTAGATTTTATTCCTCTTTTATTCGACTGGTGCCAGGCTGGTGCCAGGCCCAATAGATGCAGCTTCATGGCCCTGCAGTCCTGTCTGTCCATCTCCCCACCCCTGAACCAGTACTGTCCATCTCCACACCCCTGAACCAGCCCTGTCTGTCCATCTCCACACCCCTGAACCAGCCCTGTCTGTCCATCTCCACACCCCTGAACCAGTCCTGTCTGTCCTTCTCCACACCCCTGAACCAGCCCTGTCTGTCCATCTCCACACCCCTGAACCAGTCCTGTCTGTCCATCTCCACACCCCTGAACCAGTCCTGTCTGTCCATCTCCACACCCCTGAACCAGTCCTGTCTGTCCATCTCCCCACCCCTGAACCAGTCCTGTCTGTCCATCTCCCCACCCCTGAACCAGTCCTGTCTGTCCATCTCCACACCCCTGAACCAGTCCTGTCTGTCTATCTCCACACCCCTGAACCAGCCCTACTCCAAACTGAAGGAGATCAGGTCAGTTCGCATAGTTGCTGAGGGAATTCTTTTTGATAATGTATAAAAGGAATATTTTGAAATCCTTTTCAATTATAAGTATATATCAGTATTAATTCTGCCTCTTTGCTAAAGAATACGGGTGGCCTTAAAGTGTACACTATCTTAAGTGCACATGGATATAAGCATTTATGGTACCATTTTACCGCACAAATTATTTTTTATTTAACCAAATTAATCTCAATATATATCTATTTTTAAAAAACTGATGGTGTTTATAAAAAATGGTTTGAATAGTTGCATCCAAAATATACCATTATTTTAAGGGGTTCTGTTGCACCACTGTTAACTTGTCTGATTCATTGTGCTTAATACAATATATCCTTGATATCTTATTAATTCATGTGACGCACACATGGGGATACATTTATGTAATACTCACAAACATATTGTAAGTAAATTAATTTGGTCCTGTTTTCATTTGCATGTAAAGAGGCGACGTGAAAATTAAAAAAATCTATGCCCACACACAACGCCAATTGTAATCGCTTTTTGATCTCCTTTGCCACAAAAAGTAGCCTACAATTTTGTGTTCTTATAATGGACAACTGTTAATATCTTGGTGGGAGCGTAACAATAGGCGATAATAGTTGATACATAAACACATTTGATATTGGCATTTACATTATTATGGGCATGAACAAAAAACATCTAGTATTGACTACATTCATCATATGAAACAGCACTCTGCACTGAATTAAATTAACTTAATATCATACAGTACTCAAAATGATAATAGTGTGATATTATGGTACTATAAAGGCGTCTCTATGTGCCCTTATTACATGATAGCGTAATTTTAGCGTGTACACTATCTGAATTCATTTGCAAGGCTATAATGCACTTTGAACTTATTGGTTTCTCTCTTTTCCCACCTGGTGACTGACAAGAACAGTTACAGATGGAAAAAATGAATAAAGTGGCGGATAGGGCGTCTGGTCGAGATCTTGGCTAAATAGCTTTAAATTCGCTTTTCCAGTGGTTATTTTAACATGAGGAGCATTCCTAGGAGGAGCAAGAGTGAGTTTATCAAGTGCCGAAAAAAACATTCTTCCGCCGCATCTAGTGTTATGTGTGATAGCACAGGATAATACAGTCACATCAGATCTATGAATTATGTCTTTATTTAGTCTTCCTAGGGGATAGTAGGACTGTTTACAAAAACATTTTGGATGGAGTTCATGATGGTGGAATGGTGACCGAGGAGGTATAAGCTTTTTCGGGTAGAGGGTACCTCCTTTTTACAGAGGTCTGGGTTTGTGGCACTTTAAAGGTGTAGCTAATTGCACTTATTGCAACATTAGTTACTGTAGGAACATACAACCTCCATAGAGATCACTGTAGAATCGACTGTTACAAAAGAGCACTGGTGAAATGTGAATGTGATTGAGGGTTTTGCAAGCCATTATTGCTGTACATTTTTTTTGTTTCATTCGTTAACCCAGGTGTTCAGTGGTAGATGCCGTTTCTGTTTTAGGAAGACAGTTTTCCATTGTTTAATAGTGTGCAAGGCTGTTTTCTATCTTTTCAGGTAGTTGTACCCTACTGGTTTTATTGGGGGGTTCTCTAGAGCACCCTCCTGCTTTCAAGTGCATGTTGTGAGTGTCTCTCTTGTGTGCTCTCTCTCGCTCTCTCTCTCGCTCTCTCTCTCGCTCTCTCGCTCGCACCACCCCTTTTTAATAGCTTAACTTGCAGGTCAAACATTGAGTAAATATTGCCAAAGCCTCAATGTGCATTGTTCTATATTAATAATATCTAGCAATACATTTTTGTGAAAAGATAATAAATACAAAGACAATAGTACACATAATCATCAAGGTTTTTTCAAATAGATACTGGTGTAGGTTGTGTTTCTTCAGTCTATGGCAGAATAATATAAATGTGGCTGCAAGAGGAGCTGTTGGTCTTTTGCTCATTAGCATATTTTGCGTTCCTTCACTCGCGATTACATTTGATTACTAAACCACTGAATGATGCTGGCGACTTAGTTATTTCTGTCGGTACTGGTGGCAGGTTGCATGACCTTCCAAAACGTTGGCATACCTTCCTGCATCCTCTGGTGAGTAGACACACTGGTGCTTTGGTCGGCAGGTCTGTCACGGACCTCTACTTTTGAAGACAGGGACATGGTGGTGTAGACAGCCAAGCAACGCATCCAAAATAAATAGGACGGGCATCTAACACAAGTATTTCGATCGTCACGCCTGGCTAATACGCTACGAGGACACGGACCGGAGAGCGGTCAAGGGTAACGAGCACTGTTAAACCAGCAAATGGACTTGCCCGGCCAAGTGGCATAGCCTATTTATTTATCCACTTACCCAATTCAATCTGTCTAATAGAACCAACAACAAAAGGTCTCTTAGTATCGAGTATTCCTGAGACGGCTATAGAATCACAAGTGCTTAGCACGATAACTGGGGTTGGGTACCGTTGTTTTCTATAATTTTGTATTTAAAAAAAAATTATAATACATCCAAACTTCTGAATTTCAACTTTGTTATTTATATAAAACATTCAAAGATGATCAGACAGAATGAAAACGTTTTTATTTAAATAAACTGTATTTTAGAACTGAAAGTACCACATGATTGATTGGCGTACTTCATCTATACATGGAATGGGTTCAGAAGCTCAACGTTTCTTGTCACAACCCTAGGTCTGGTTTGTCTTTAGATTTCTTCTACTAGTGAGTCCTCTTTCAGGACTTTAAAACTGCTGATGTAAAATACATACAATGAATCAGATTAACAAATACATTAAATGTTATTCAAAGTAAGAGGAGTCTATGAGGAGACAAGTTAATCTCCCCTATACCAGTAATTAAAATGTCAGCAAAGCGTTGCCTTTGTGATAACTAGTTATTGGAGTCTAATTAAGATATCAATAAGTGATTATGCTAAAATGTATTAATAATGATTCTTTCTTTAGCTTATAGCCTTGATGTTTTTAACATACTTAGTAGTGATCAAGGAACAGAATGATAAAGTGCACTGTGCTGGTTCACTGAAACTCTTTACATTATTAGGTAGCTTAAAGTTGGTTTGACTATCTTGGTGTGTAAAGTTTACGACTGAGTCCTTGAGTTGAAGTATTTGAGAAAGGTTTGTCAGTAAAAGTAAGAAGGGC
This sequence comes from Dallia pectoralis, assembly GCA_029465975.1. Lineage (NCBI taxonomy): Eukaryota > Metazoa > Chordata > Actinopteri > Esociformes > Umbridae > Dallia > Dallia pectoralis. The sequence goes on along the minus strand of CM055754.1, from coordinate 12,372,614 downwards.
GCACGTGCATAACATTGTGTGCACAGTCAAGGCTGGCAGGAGTTGGGAACCAGTCATATATTAAAGTTATGAGGTTGGCAAAGCTTAAGGAGACACAGGTTCATTGAAGGACGATGGATTGCCCTGATTCACAGGGCAGAGTAATCAGAAATGGGTGCACACAGAATAAATGATCCATTTTAAAAAGAACAACAACGTGACAGCATCATTTGGGTCCTCTGTGCATTTTTATTGCTTATCAAGTAGAATGGACATAAACTTCTTCTCACTAAGTGGTGTTCAGTAAGTGGTGTTCAGTAAGTGGTGTTCAGTAAGTGGTGAGAGTCAGAGCAGCTCATTCATTCATCATGACACATGATAGACTTGGCAGGTGGAGAACCCCAAAAATGTAGTCAGCATCTATGTAAAACTAATGGCTTGGTTACACTGATCTTAATCTGTGTTTCAGTGTTCTTTTGTCAAAACAATTGCCGTTTGTTGTATGTCTATGTAATTGTAGTATGTCTATGAAATTGTAGTATGTCTATGAAATTGTAGTATGTCTATGTAATTGTAGTATGTTTATGTAATTAGCGTTCCCTTATGTGTTTTGTAAAAAATCCCAACTGGTCAAACAAGTGTTTTGGGAAAATGGGTCATTTTACTGTTTTGTAGTCAGGCTCCCATATTGAAACTGTACTAGTTGTAAATACTATAAATAGCTAACTAGCTTGCATTATTACACAGACAGTGAGTCTGGGAGCCTATGCTAGTGACCCTCACCGTTACATTTCACATATAAAGACACCCACCGGGGTGGCTACCCACCGGGGCCCTATGCCGTACCCACCAGGGCCCTGTGCCGTACCCACCGGGGTCCTTTGCCGTACCCACCGTGTTTATTTGTATTAATTTGCATGAATACGTATGTATAATTTCTGTGTATCTGTTTCAAACCAATGCTGCAGCAGTATATGTTCATCAGAAGCAGTGTCTTGGACCCCCCTAGGTGCTTTGGGCTCTTTTCTAATAGATTATTGTCTCTCTTTTTTTAGGTCCAGCGAAACAATGAACCTCTGCTCCAAATGTTTTGCAGGTAGGTGTGTACTCAGCAACCCCCCATCCCCTCGAAGCTAAGAGGGCGTTCAAAGCAAACAGCTTTGAGTCATGCAGCAATACCAAAGATCTGTGCTCTGTGTGTGTGAGAGAGAGAATTGGTGTGGAAAGAACGTGTGAGAATCCGGGTGATTGTGAGTACACATGCTGTGAGAACATTATGCACATCTGATTGGATAGAATCCCTTGACTGCAGTGGCTGGCCTGGAGTGGCGTATGAGTGGCAGATGATATGTAAGCTAGGGGATTGTGTGAAGAGGAGGTGGAGAGGGAGAGAGTGAGTGAGAGGGAGAGAGTGAGTGAGAGGGAGAGATTGAGTGAGAGGGAGAGATTGAGTGAGAGGGAGAGAGTGAGTGAGAGGGAGAGAGTGAGTGAGAGGGAGAGAGTGAGTGAGAGGGAGAGAGTGAGTGAGAGGGAGAGAGTGAGTGAGAGGGAGAGAGTGAGTGAGAGGGAGAGAGTGAGTGAGAGGGAGAGAGTGAGTGAGAGGGAGAGATTAGGTGCATCTCCATCACCACCACCACCTCAGCAAACTCTACTGCTGGATGGTTTAGCTGTACTACCCTGTCGTATGGAGATCCCAGGGTCACACATGCTCAATCACATGCGCGCACACACGCACACACACACACACACACACACACACATGCTCAATCACACACACATTCACACATACATGCTCAATTAGACACACATGCACACATACATGCACAATCACGTGCACACACACATGCACACACACATGCAAACATATCGGGAAGAATCACATATGAAAGCAATATCACCTTGCTCACTGATGTTTCCACATTCAAGTGTCTGGAGCTGGTTGTAATCCAGCATTGCACACATACACACTGTACAGACACACGCACACTCTGTCAATCTCTTGTATAACTGCCAGACATTGAGAAGAAGCAGCCAGATGAGGACTGTGGCTCCAAGCCCGCCCCTAGCTCCAACAGCAGCAGCCAGTCAACTCCCTTCTGCAGCGACACCAGCAGTACACAATCTCTGTCCGTGCCGGTGAGCTCAGAGGAGCCGTCGCCCAGCGACACAGGAGCGACGCCTCGACCTGCACAAGAGGGTAAGGGCAGGCCTATGGCCTTCATTTGGAAGTTTAAACTACACACAATGTTAATTTGATAGAACTTGATTGCAGATTTTAATTGTGGTTCCTGGACCACCGGTATATAGATTTTGCAGACAATCACTTATAGATGATTGTCATTTTGTGTTCAAATGCCGGTTGAAATAATTACTTACAGTGATGCAATAGATTTTTATGACAATTTAATAGAAATTGACACTCTAAATGTTGCAGTGTAAAGTACTGTCCTGTTCTTATTTAAGTTTACAGTCAGATCATTTCCCTTGGATTATTGAAATAAGTACACCTTGTTTGCACAGGACTGAGACAAGGAAAATACAAACAAATGACTTGGACTAAATGTTATTTTGTTAACTGTTAAATGCTATTTTTATTAATTTGGTTAAAGCAAGTCTGTCATTTTTGTTTTATGTGTACTTAATCTGTGGTATGTGACTTATGCCTTCAGCCAGTTTACTTTAATATCTGTGTCTTTATATGTCTATATTTTACCAGATTTTTAACTGACCATCTGCTTTATAAACTGCCTGATCAGACTAATGTTGTATGGTGAATTGCATTAGACAGTGAAACATTGTTTACAATTTATTTATCGTATAGTTCACTTAACCGTATAAATATTCCTTGAGGTGAAGGCAACAAGTAATTGACAGGTAGTTAAATAATTTTCAATATGTCTTTGTCACCACAGCACAGACTCATAAATGTGATTGCAATATAAATCATTTTACAAGGCTAGACCTCTCAGTCACATGTCATTTCGGTTTTTCAGCTCGTCAATCAACTAACAACATAAGCAGTTTGCGAAAAAGACCTGACAGAGTTTTGATGTAATATCCTAGTAGCTTCCAAGTTTGCCTAATGTACAGCTAATTTAAATGTCATTTATTAATAAAGGGGAATAATTCCTTGTCACAAAAGATAGAATGCTGCCACGTTGCTGTAGCCAGTCTAAAGGGTTTAGAAGAGTTTGAGTGTGCAACGTTTTGAAAATCTCTGTCCAATTCAGAGATTAAGCACCACAGTATGCCATATTTAATTATTAATATTTCAACAGATTTGCTGCCAGTAAGTGAATTGTGTGTACATTACTCTATCCAAATTGAACATGTATTTTAATGTGATAACTGACTTGACATTTTAGGCCATATTTTCATCTAAAAGCCTTGAAGATAGCCTGCACCCACTTCTAGAAGTCTGTTATTTTGTACATGATAAATTGAACTAACGCTATGATTTTTTTTCCTCTTGTTTTTTTATTTCTTTTCCTTCCAGAAGTCTCCAGCACAGACACAGCCCATTGCACACTATCAACCCCTACAAAACGGCCCTTCGACTCAGGTAGCTTACGAATTAACTAAACTTGCAGTGGTTTGTGTGTACAGAGCCATGTTCACACTGTGCGTTTGTCAACTCTAGTGTCAAAGGCTGGTGTCGTTGTGTGAATCAACCACTGAGAATTGATCTGAAATGGGCGAGTTAATTGACCCGATAGGAAGAGTAAAGTAAAAGCAATATGGCTGGCTATTGGAAAATAAGATACTCTGCTTTTGTTAGGTCATTTTAATTAAGTGTATTCCCTGGTGAATTTAATGTGCACACACATTTCAAAGTGAACTAGCTAGTTAAGTAGCTGTAGTTTGTTTATATTTGTCACTTAGATTGTGCTGTTTATTGATAAGATTTGTACATTAATGGGTGGCCCTGCTGCCACGTGAACATATACACTAAAACACACATGCTTACACACACACACACACACACTAAAACACACATGCTAACACACACACACACACACACTAAAACACACATGCTAACACACACACACACTTGTGGGACTTAGACAGTAGAGGCTCTTATCCGCTTCATGAGTTTGTCCAACAGCCTTCCATTAAATGCTACGCTGCTACAAGGAATATGCATTGAAACGCCTCTAAGGCTCTGATGTACGAGGAAGTCTGTGTCTTAAATGGCACCTTAATTTGTACCTAGCATTGTACATAGATAATAGGGTGCCACCTGCTTGCTACCAAGTTGGTTGCATTTGGCATGCATCCATGACAATTCTGTAGGATAATGGCCACAGTCCAATTGATAGCGAAGCACAGAGATCCGGAGGACCAACTTGGCAAGATAAATCTCAGAAAACTATGCCAAGATATTTGTTTCACAGCCACGATCGTTAGACAATTTTCAGCGAAAGTAGTGGTGAGCGGACTTCTTGTGTAATTCTCAACTTATTTCTGACAGCCATTTTTTTATTGAAAATATATTGTGAAAAGGCTTAATTTAGACTAGCTATTGTAATGTTTAATTGGTCCCTCAGCCTTTGTATTGTATGTGTTCCAGTGCTTACACAAGTACCTATTAAAATGAGATGGCTAACGTATTGTACAGATGATGCATCTCATTATTAATCTAAATGTAAATTATTTGCTCCATTAAAGGTGCCAGCCTAATTTCACGAGTGTACATGTGTGATGCATTACCAAAACAGAATGATTATTATTAAATATTAAATATGTAATCATTATTTAACAATTTGTGTAATTAATTATGGTCTTTACCTAGTTTGCATTGAGCCCCTAGTTTATTCATTAGGGCAAGTCATGGCAAAACCTTTGACATCAACACAGAGGGTCTTATTGAACAGGTTCTGCCTACTTTATTTATTTTATGTTTTATATTTTCTTGGGGTCGCCAAGTACAATCGTTATAATATATGTTGTGAGGGTAGATTCTCTTTAAATCATAGTACATTCATCTGGTGTGTGTTGTTTTTGTGTGTCCCCAACATCACGCTGTTTTAAATATGCATAAGCAGCCTCTGAGTCCGAAAGTGACACGTCTCCAGAGAAGCGGCTGTGTGTACGTAAGGGCCTCGGGTCTGAGGAGTTGTCTTCATCGTCATCATCATCTTCATCGTCGTCGTCATCCTCCAACGGGGGTCCGAAGCAGAGGAACCGCAGGCGCTGCCACCGGTGCCAAACCAAGCTGGAGCTGGTACAACAAGAGCTGGGCTCCTGCCGATGTGGTCAGTACCAATGAGCCTGAACCTGAAAGAGCACACATCAACAAGATGATACACAGCAGCTAGAAAAAAACCTCATTGATGGTTTGAATTTAGGAAGAAACCTGGAGAGGAACCATGTCCTTGGGGGGTGACCATTCCTATTCTGGTGCTTTTCAAACAATTTTACTCTAACTTAACCCTGTTTAATCCTTACATTAGACCATTTCCCATAAGCCTAGAAGCTGAAGCTCCCACAAACACACTAGGAAACCAATAGGCTCGAAATAGCTTACAACTATAAATGCCAGTGTTTTTTTTATTCTCATGTACTTTGTTTATGCTTGATTATCTTAATCTCCACACTCACACAGAGTGTTAAAAATGGTGTCTGTGTTTCTTATTGGTCAGGAAAATCTAACTGCATACATGTTTTGGCCTCAATCACAAATACATCTGTAATGGGAGCTTTAGACTGATCATTTGTACTGTGAACAGAACCATGAAAAAAGTCTGTTTCAGAAATCAACGGCACTTTTAAGCAAACTACTTTGAGCTAATGAACTTGTGGCAAACGGAAGTACTTACTTTATGACCTAACTTGTCTTGAGAGAAGAGTCGGTCCTACTTGTCTGATTTGACTTATCTTTTAGACCGGCAGAGCAATATTTTGCGGGATGGTATATGGAATTTTAGTTTACATTCTAGTTTAAATGCAACCTGAACTTAGTTTAGAGAGAGCTAGGAGAGATTGAATGGACCCAGAGAACCAAGTTATACCACAAACCTCTAGCACTGTATGTTATCTATAATGAAATATTAATTTAATACAAGAAACTGACGAAAGTCTTCATCAGTTTCCGACAATGACCACCCCTATTTCCATGTTGTTAATAGCATGTCTACATTTTATTGAATTACGAACCATTTTTTTGGCTTAGCTATTGATATCTAATGAATCTGACTCATGTTTGTGAGCCTATCATTTCAGCCACATGGCTGTTGATGCAGCCTACTTGAACTGTCATCAGTGAAGCCTCAGCAATGCCTGTTTGGTGGCAAATAATGGCTTAATGGTACGTCTCGCTTCTAGGACTGAATTTGCGGCCACCTAATTGATGGCCCAAATTGATGGCACCTTCTGTTGAGAGCTTGCAGCCGTTAGTCATTAAATCTAACAATAATACTCCAGAAAGTTTTTTACTCACTAAAAAACTGCCAGTTTGTCAGTGGAAGTACTTTATTTGTTGGTAGAAGCACCTCACTTTATTTCTTTATCACCTGGCAGTACTTATGTTTTCCCTTTAAATCATGTATCACAGTACTTAATGACTACAGACCTGTTGCCCTGACTTATGTGGTTATGAAGTCGTTTGAGCGCCTGGTGCTGTCACACCTCAAGACCATCACTAACCCGTAGTATATCCACTGCAGTTTGCCTTTAGAGCCAACTGTTCTGTGGATGACACAATCGACATGGCTCTCCACTTCATCCTCCAACATCTAGGCTCCCCTGGAAGCTGCGCCAGAATCTAATTTGAGGACTTCAGATCTGCATTCAGCACCGTAATTCATGCTTTGCTCCAGGACAAGCTCTCTTTACTGGGAGTGCTGGTGGCTCACAGGCTTTCTGTCCAATAGGAGGCAGCACGTGAGGTTGTGGAAGCACCTGTCAGACCCATTGACCATCAGCACTGGCTCTCGTCAAGGATGTGTTCTGTCCCCCCTACTCTTCTCCCTGTACACCAAAAGTTGCACCTCCTTTCACCACTCTGTCAAGCCCCTGAAGTTTGCGATGACACCACCCTCATCTGACTTATTTCTGTTGGAGACGAGTCCGTCTGCTGAGGAGAGATTGACCATCTGGTCTCTTTGTGCAGTCTAAACAACTTGGAGCTCAAAAGACAGTAGCGATTATAGTACAGGAGGAGCCCAGCAGCCCTTGGTCCCATTGTCTTGGGTGGCTCCCTAGTCAACTCTGTTTAGTGTTTTAGGTTCCTGGGCAACACCATCGCCCATGACCTCAAGTGGGAACTGAATATCACCTCTCATAATGAAAGCACAACAGAGAATGTGCTTCAAGCGGCAGCTTAAAAGGTTCAATCTGCCAATGATGGTGAACTTTTACACTGCCATCGTTGAGTCCAACCTGACCTCTATCACCGTCTCTGCAGAGTGGGTCGGTGGCTGTGATTTGTCGTCTCTACACAACCTACACACCTCCAGGTCGCTGAGGCAGGCAGCAAAGTTTGAGACTGATCCCTCCCAGCGTGGAAAAGGATTATTCAGAACTCTCCCCTCTGGCAGAAGGTTTAGGTCAAGAAAGACTAAAACCTCTGGGCACAAGAACAGTTTCGTTCTTACAGCAAACTGACTATAGCCATTTCATTTTCCCCCTGACAGGTTGCTTTTCTGTGTTTTTCTCTGGTGTGCCCATTTACATTACTTTGGTGTGTGCGTGTGTGTGTGTGTGATTGTCTCTCTGCTCATTGCTAGTGAGTAACCCCTGCACCACCACACCTTTTACCACTCCTGCTCACAGCTAAATAATCACCCCACCCTCATTATTTTAATTAATGGGTGCGACAGCCGCTGTCGCTCTGAGCTTTTTAATCAGCCCCCGTCTGTGTGCAAATAAATGGTCCCTATTAACAAATTCATTAAGACTCAAAATGTTACTTGCATGTTTTTTTTGCTTGCTCCCTCTGTTAACGAGACAGTTTTTAGCTGCCTGCCGGGCACTTTATGAAGTGCTGACTCAACGGGATATTGGGGAGGAGTTTGAGGGGCTGTGTCTGCACTGGCAGTCTTACTCAAGGCGTTTGGTCTCCTAAGCGCTGATTGGAAATCAGGGTAGTCACCCTGACAGAGAAACATTGAGGGGACTGTTGTAGATGGTGGGTTTCATTGCTCCTAATAACTGACTGATTTGTCATGATGAGTTCCTGTTAGTTGCAAATACTTCACATGCTGGATGGATTTATCTGTTGAGTTTCTATTGTGCTGTTCCTTTACTTTATATATAAGCTAATCATTTCACACGGGTGCCTATACCATGTGGGTGGGTGCCTATACCATGTGTGGGTGCCTATACCATGTGGGTGGGTGCCTATACCATGTGTGGGTGCCTATACCATGTGTGGGTGCCTATACCATGTGTGGGGGCCTATACCATGTGGGTGGGTGCCTATACCATGTTGGGTGCCTATACCATGTGGGTGGGGGCCCATACCATGTGGGTGGGTGCCTATACCATGTGTGGGTGCCTATACCATGTGTGGGGGCCTATACCATGTGTGGGTGCCTATACCATGTGTGGGGGCCTATACCATGTGGGTGGGTGCCTATACCATGTGTGGGGGCCTATACCATGTGTGGGTGCCTATACCATGTGTGGGGGCCTATACCATGTGGGTGGGTGCCTATACCATGTGTGGGGGCCTATACCATGTGGGTGGGTGCCTATACCATGTGTGGGTGCCTATACCATGTGTGGGTGCCTATACCATGTGTGGGTGCCTATACCATGTGTGGGGGCCTATACCATGTGTGAGGGCCTATACCATGTGTGGGGGCCTATACCATGTGTGGGGGCCTATACCATGTGGGTGGGTGCCTATACCATGTGTGGGTGCCTATGTCATGTGTGGGTGCCTATGTCATGTGTGGGGGCCTATACCATGTGGGTGGGGGCCCATACCATGTGGGTGGGGGCCCATACCATGTGGGTGGGGGCCCATACCATGTGGGTGGGGGCCCTATACCATGTGGGGGGGGCCCTACCATGTGGGTGGGGGCCCGTACCATGTGGGGGGGCCTAACAGAATAGTCAAACTCCCAGACGGCAGTTAATCTTAAAAGGTGTTTGTAGGTATTGTGACCATAGCGTATATATGCGTAAGCCAGGACCAGTTCAGAGAGATGGGTTAGTGAAAATCAATCCCATAAAAAATACTTTTGTTTTTAATTATTTGCATTAATTATTTACATTTTAATATACTTCTACCATACAGTATAATGCAATTCACAATATTATTCTGCAAATAAAACAATAGCTTTTTTGTTATAGTGTTTGCTTCCACAACTTGTGATGACCTCAATATGCACCTATACATTAAACTAGGGGTGATCACCACATCAACAGGGTCGTCTAAAGGATCATTCATTCAATAACATGTAAATGAACTACTTCAATATGGATACCAATCTATTGCTGTCTATGCTGGCACAGATGCATGATGGTTATTCCATCTCTATGATGGATTGTGACAAACATTTCTTGTGTTTCTTTCTCCACCCAGGCTACGTGTTCTGCATGCTCCACCGGCTGCCAGAGCAGCATGACTGCCTCTTTGACCACCTCGGCCGCGGGCGCGAGGAAGCCGTCCTCAAAATGGTCAAGCTGGAGCGCAAGGTGGGCCGCTCATGCCAGCGCATCGGCGAGGAGTGCTCCTGAGCGTACCCCGCCCTGAACCACAAGAGGGCGACAAAGAGGAGAGAAACGGAGACTGCGTCTCAGTTTACCCACCTTTATCCAGAAGTGTGCGTTTGTACAGTCTCTCCATTATCAACCAATATTACGTGAGTTTAGGATTGGTGTGACGCGTCGACTGCGTTGTTAAATCCACATGCAAAAATTTGTTAATTCCGACTTCAGGGAAATGGTGTAAAATGGGGAAGCAGACAAATCCAACCGTAACACAAGTGTTTGTCCCCCGCGGCCCTCATGACTATGCTCTTACCTCAAATAAGCAAAAGAAGCACTGCTACTTTTCATAACGCGGCAAGGGACTGCTAATGCCTCCTAGTTATCGCTTCCAGGTCTGCCAACCTCTCCTCATTTCTCATAAAGTTCCCTGTAGACACTGAACTAAGGTCAGTTTTGAGTTGCGGTCAACCTAGTCAAAAAGTATGATGCACAGGCGCTAAATGGTGACGTTCACCCATTTTTGGAGGGGACTCAAACATGTATTTTATTGTATTATGAGTTGGTTGGTTTTACATCATGCTTAGACACATTTTCATAATGCTTTGTAGTGAATTGTACGTTTCGGGTCAACAGAATTTGACAACCAATTTCCTCTAACAAAATGCTATTATGAAATCACTAATAATTTTGGAGGTGGTGTCAACTACTAGCTCATATATTGTGGAGATTAATGCTGCATGTAAAATGGGTCATCTTGTCCTGTCAGCGTAAGGGACTGCTATCACCAACCATTCCTAGACCAGTTCTTTCAGTCCTGTCCTCTGCGGTTTGGAGTTTTTTTAACCAGTTAAGCTCTTCTCTCCAAATCTCATTTTACCAATCCTATACCTTGATCAGGTTATGCAGGGCAACCCTGTACTCTGATAAAAATGCTTAGTCAAAATTTCGACTGACAAATCTGAACAAAACAGATATTCAAAATTGTACAGATCTATTGTTCAGATTTGTTGCTGTCTCTGAATTAAGACTACGTGTCCTGTTTTCTGAATGTTGTCTTGTTGCAAGCAAAGTTATATCACTCCACTGGCAGAAACATTTGCTTAATTCAAGCATTTTTATTTTTGAGGAAGCATTTTTTGCAGTGTATGAAAAATAAAAAAAGTATACCTCCACTTCACTATTCTGGTTTTCTCATTATCACCACTAGCTCAAGTAATGGGCGAATACACTGAGGGTTTTACAGGGCACAAGCGGCTCAACTCAGCCCAAGTCCCTGAGTATCTGACCTTCACCGCAGTTGTGGCTGCAGCCATACGGGACAAAGAACTTCTGGTGCGTTGGGATTCACACTGGTTGAGGACCCTCTGTCACCGTGGAAACAGACCTACTGGCGGGATGTTCACGCTCCCTGCGGTGCTGGCCAAGGAAATGTTTTTACGGTGACGTCAAGGACAGAGAAAACCAAGAGCTGTCACAAGATTGTTCTGTGCCTCCATCGCAATGTGTTGCCTCCTGCACAATTCTTATGTGGACACACAAACACACCCACAAATCAGCCCAGATTTGCTGAGCGCCCTGTCTGGAAAGGAGAATGGTGGTACTCTATGGACTAACTTCTGCTATCTATGGACTATGCTAAAGTGGTGAAGCATCGACACATGGTTTTGTTCAGGTCTTGCTCGATGTTTCCCATAATGACTTCGTCACTGACTCAATTTTCTTCCAAGCCCCACTGTTTGTTTTTTTGGGTGGGGAGGGGGTGTTGGCCTGACAGCCAAAAAGGAGCCCTTAGTGGAATAATAATGCTCTAGCATCACAAACTCATTCTGCCCTGGGCTGTTCCACGCTACTATCTCTCTTCACTTTCTCCTTTCGGTTTCCAGCCTGTAGTCTCCCTCTCACCCAGCTTCCTATTAATCAATATTTCTTCATATTTCTACAGACATTGATTTTCTCACTCACTTGTTGCGCGCACACACAAACACATTCTTTTGCATGAAATCTTACACCGACTGGTGAGCACAGTTTGGGGTTGACCACAAGGGTTTGGAGGCAAATGGAAATGAATAGTCACCGATTTTGTTCTACATCTTAAAGATAAGACATCCTTTTTTAACCCTTTGCATTTTCCCCGCTGATTTTACTTACATTAATTTAGAGCAGTTGATTTAGGTTAACGTTGAAAAATAAAAGAATGCATATTATAATTCTGTAGCCTTTGTTTACATTGTTTCTTTTGTGCACTTTTTGTTGTTGAAATTAAAAAGAATAATCTGTATTAGATGAGATGTCATCAATGTCTCATGTTTGTTGGATGTATGAACAAAAACACTGGGCACCAAGTTAAACGAAATATGTATCCTAGTACAACATAGCTTAGAAGATGTGGTCACTGCTAGGTCACTGCAGAAGTGGTCACTGCTAGGTCACTGCAGAAGTGGTCACTGCTAGGTCACTGCAGAAGTGGTCACTGCTAGGTCACTGCAGAAGTGGTCACTGTTAAGTGGTCACTGCTCCATCACTGCAGAAGTGGTCACTGTTAGGTCACTGCAGAAGTGGTCACTGCAGAAGTTGTCACTGCAGAAGTGGTCACTGCATAAGTGGTCACTGCTAGGTCACTGCAGAAGTGGTCACTGCTAGGTCACTGCTAGGTCACTGCAGTAGTAGTGGTCACTGCAGTAGTGGTCACTGCTAGGTCACTGCAGAAGTGGTCACTGCAGAAGTTGTCACTGCAGAAGTGCTCACTGCATAAGTGGTCACTGCTCCTTCACTGCAGAAGTGGTCACTGCTAGGTCAATGCAGAAGTGGTCACTGCTAGGTCACTGCTGAAGTGGTCACTGCTCCATCACTGTAGAAGTGGTCACTGCTCCATCACTGCAGAAGTGGTCACTGCAGAAGTGGTCACTGCTAGGTCACTGCAGAAGTGGTCACTGCTGCCTGTTTCACAGATGTGTGTGCTGTGTTTCTGTGTGGTCTCAGCATGCACAGATGCTCACGTTTGCTACTTGGCTTTCAATGCTTCTGGCTCTGTGCCGTCTCAGGTGTTAAAATTTCATGGTGATGTAAATATCAGTTTATTGGCTACGTTGTACCCACTTGCAGCTGCGCCAAATAAAAGGGTTATGTTTGGGGTGTGTGTGTGTGTGTGTGGTGTGTGTGTGTAATAGACTTTCCCATGTTGTCTATCTGTATACTCGAATCTCGCGAAGTGAAGACATAAATTCTGTCCTACCCTCATTTATGTAGTTTGGTTTGGATTCAGGGTATGTTTTTGTGGTCCTCACAAACACAGAAAAACAAGTATGTTTGACTGTTTCTTTGTGCATGTGTCTGCGTGTGTCTGCGTGTGTGCACTGTAGTGTATGGAGACTTCACAAACACACTAGTTTATGCCAGCAATGAGTTGGCCCTACAGGCCTAATACCCACTAATTAGTGTATTTTAAAAAAAATAACGTATGTAAGATCAAAAGTTGGCTTCAAAGCAATACCAACGCCAACAGCACATGGGTAGAATTTGTAGTAGCTCTGCCCAATGTTGTAAAGTGATGCCTAGTTCCTCGATGAAACAGGTCTTCTATGACTGCACATTCAGCGGCTCTACTTTTCTTTGCTCTATGCCCTTATTTTAGTTTATTAGTTGGGAATCATTCCATATTCTAGAAATATTCTGAATTCCTGGTTGGATGTTGTCCATTTGCTCTTTGTTCAAGTTTGGAGATTTCGATAATTCTCAACGTGTTAGTTAATTTGTACGTGCAACTCCGTATGAGGGTCTATACGCCTCTCGGCTATGGGGAAATATGAGCTGTAATTGCAAGTAGCTTAATTGAGGAAAATGGGGATTTGTAGATAATGATAAGGGTGAAGACTAATCCGTTTAGAACAACCCAACTCGAAGGATCAGAGTTTAGCTGAGCGTTTTGTTGGTCATGCAACTGTAATCTATACAATATTAGATGTCTTTCTGGTAAGTGCCCACAGAATGCTCACAGTTTATGGTCCCATGGGGTTTATTAGAAGGTTTGGAACGCAAATGTGTTTATAATGTGCAATTCAAACCTGTGAATCATCTCTACATTTGTGATGCATTAGAGAGTGTGGCTTTAGCTATGTACTGTATTGCACCTTTCAAATTAAACTTGGGCTAGAACAGACATTTTGATGCAAAACTCTTCTATACATTTTAATTTTCTCATGATAATTATCATGCCAGGTTATTTAACTGGTGGTGTTGTTGGTTTTTCATCTTCTGTTAATGCATTTTTAAACCTGACCCACAAATAGTTTTGTCCCCTATGTGTAAGTACGTATTCCCTTAATGACTCTGTGAACACAGCAGTTGGAAGTCATATTCTTTTAATGCAATAATGGGCTTTAATCTGGGCAGCGAGTAAAATTCAAGCATTAAGGAAAGTATGTTATATAAGATTTCAGAATAATTATCCTAAAAGCTTCAGTTCAATTACATCGTAGACACACTATTGCACACAGAGAACACATCAGCCTTAATGATGTTGATAATAGCCCATCACACCAATTGTAGTGTAATATGGGTTTTGATATTTCTAATATTTATTTCTGCACAGTAAGGCTGAAATGGTACTGGTATAGGCTAGTGCAAGAGCTGTTTAAAATGCTTAGAATGTTTGCCTATTTTGGTGGAAGATTTGTAATTGACCAATGACTGTTAACAATGACATTTGGTAGGTCGATGAGCTGTAGAACATTTAATTATCTCTATTTGGTAAAACATTTTTTGATTTGTCTGATTATAAAAGCTTAAAGATTTGCAAAAGCAATCTACGAGAAATCTGTTTTTTTATTACTTGTTAACGCCCACACCATCTAGTTGAGGGGTACAGATACATTAATCCTTTTCAGTGAGGTTATTTAACTGTGTCGATTACACCCTAGCTGTCTTCAGCAAATGTTTTGCTTCTTAATGTCACATCCCTTCTCTAGTTCTGTGTTCAGGGATGTTTTAATTCACATGGTTTGTAGCTAGCTGGTAGTGTAATTTGTAAGTCGGCAAGACTTAAAAAGTCATTTTGTCCAATATCTGTTAAATTCCACCAGGATATCAACCATTCTCATGAGCACTGTTGGCTCAAACGATGATCCCACTGCCATGCACAGCAGAGTCAAATGTATAAACAACCTACCCATTAAATGGTTTGTTACGTTTAACTTCGTCCAAATGTTTGAAAACCACATTACAATGATGTAGCAACCACAGTAGTGGTTTCAAATAAGTTTCATATTATACATTCTTTCATTTTTCACACTTATCACAATTATCTAACGCAGAAGCAGACAACATCTATTAAGGAGTAGTTACATTTATACTGTATATGGTTACATATTAGAAGGCCACAATACTGCTAATGTGGTCCGGGATGGAAATGAGTTTGCCACTTCTGCTATAGAACATTTAACGTTAAAAAGTTTGTATAAAATCTTGTAGGTGCTAATATCCAAAGGCTATGCAATTTGTGACTCTTTCCCCTGAAGAATATGATTTGAAGGATCTAGGTCATCAGACACCTATTGTATTTCTGGCCTGTAACCTATATTAGGATTTAATAAAAGTGTCTTTGGCTCAGAACACGCTTACATTTCATAACAAAACTATCCTCAGGTTAAAAGCGAATCGCTCTTAATTGTGCGTTTTTGCATAATGCTTTGTGACATCATATCTTATGAATCTATATTAAATGAATTCTGTGGCAAATGCTGCCTCATTACATATTATGCACCCTTTTGGTTGTGCTGTCCGTTACAAATCAATAAGCTGTTGGGAAGTGACTACCAGGCTTTCAGCTATTGCTGAAATATGGCTACATCACGGCGACAGACCAATAGCTGATTAATGAACATATCTTTAATTGATTTGGATAACTTTAACAGTTGGCTATTAGCAGACCCGCTTTCTCTCTCCGCCTGGTGGTTTGCACCCAACCAGATTTCAGTGAATAATGCCTTATCACAAAACGGAGTGAAATAGAATTGTTTCGGAGATAGAAAACAATGCTGTTAATCCAGATTGTGACTTTTATTTGGTGAAGATGATTCAGAGTTGTCTGCCGTACCATACCATCAGAAGATTCAGAGTTGTCTGTCATACCATACCATCTGATGATTCAGAGTTGTCTGTCATACCATACCATCAGATGATTCAGAGTTGTCTGCCGTACCATACCATCAGAAGATTCAGAGTTGTCTGTCATACCATACCATCTGATGATTCAGAGTTGTCTGTCATACCATACCATCAGATGATTCAGAGTTGTCTGTCATACCATACCATCAGATGATTCAGAGTTGTCTGTCATACCATACCATCAGATGATTCAGCGTTGTCTGTCATACCATACCATCAGATGATTCAGAGTTGTCTGGCATACCATACCATCAGATGATTCAGAGTTGTCTGGCATACCATACCATCAGATGATTCAGAGTTGTCTGTCGTACCATACCATCAGATGATTCAGAGTTGTCTGTCATACCCTACCATCAGATGATTCAGAGTTGTCTGTCGTACCATACCATCAGATGATTCAGAGTTGTCTACCGTACCATACCATCAGATGATTCAGAGTTGTCTGCCGTACCATACCATCAGATGATTCAGAGTTGTCTGGCATACCATATCATCAGATGATTCAGAGTTGTCTGTCATACCATACCCTCCATCAGATGATTCAGAGTTGTCTGCCATACCATACCATCAGATGATTCAGAGTTGTCTGTCATACCATACCATCAGATGATTCAGAGTTGTCTGCCATACCATACCATCAGATGATTCAGAGTTGTCTGTCATACCATCCTCTCAATCAAATGATTCAGAGTTGTCTGTCTGAATAGTTCCAGAGTCTACACCATTTGCTGTCCCTCGTGTCAATGACATAGAATCTTTTTGCCCCAATCAATTGAGAACCTTTTACTGGACATGGCCTGGAAGCCGTGTGTTTCAAGAGAACTGAAAACCACTGGGTCAGATTAACTGGAATGCGTAATAGTTGGTATGTGCTGCTGTGTCGCCACCTGACATTATTTAGGCATCTGTGGTGCCAGCAGAGTGGTATAAAGCAGTGGCATATTTAATGGGTCATTTTACAACCACTGTTGTGGTTCATCGTTGTCTGTCATTGGTTGCTGCCACATTGTTTGTTTTGTGCCAAGTCTCCATTAAATATCCTGCTCTGCACCTGTGTGCTACCTCAATATCCTGCTCTGCACCTGTGTGCTACCTCAATATCCCGCTCTGCACCTGTGTGCTACCTCAATAGCCCGCTCTGCACATGTGTGCTACCTCAATATCCTGCTCTGCACCTGTGTGCTACCTCAATATCCTGCTCTGCACCTGTGTGCTACCTCAATATCCTGCTCTGCACCTGTGTGCTACCTCAATATCCTGCTCTGCACCTGTGTGCTACCTCAATAGCCTGCTCTGCACCTGTGTGCTACCTCAATATCCTGCTCTGCACCTGTGTGCTACCTCAATATCCTGCTCTGCACCTGTGTGCTACCTCAATAGCCTGCTCTGCACCTGTGTGCTACCTCAATAGCCTGCTCTGCACCTGTGTGCTACCTCAATATCCTGCTCTGCACCTGTGTGCTACCTCAATATCCCGCTCTGCACCTGTGTGCTACCTCAATATCTCGCTCTGCACCTGTGTGCTACCTCAATAGCCTGCTCTGCACCTGTGTGCTACCTCAATAGCCTGCTCTACACCTGTGTGATACCTCAATAGCCCGCTCTGCACCTGTGTGCTACATCAATATCCCGCTCTGCACCTGTGTGCTACCTCTATCCCGCTCTGCACCTGTGTGCTACCTCAATATCTCGCTCTGCACCTGTGTGCTACCTCAATAGCCTGCTCTGCACCTGTGTGCTACCTCAATAGCCTGCTCTGCACCTGTGTGCTACCTCAATATCCCGCTCTGCACCTGTGTGCTACCTCAATAGCCTGCTCTGCACCTGTGTGCTACCTCAATATCCCGCTCTGCACCTGTGTGCTACCTCAATATCCCGCTCTGCACCTGGGTGCTACCTCAATATCCCGCTCTGCACCTGGGTGCTACCTCAATATCCCGCTCTGCACCTGTGTGCTACCTCAATAGCCTGCTCTGCACCTGTGTGCTACCTCAATAGCCTGCTCTACACCTGTGTGCTACCTCAATAGCCCGCTCTGCACCTGTGTGCTACCTCAATATCCCGCTCTGCACCTGTGTGCTACCTCAATATCTCGCTCTGCACCTGTGTGCTACCTCAATATCCCGCTCTGCACCTGTGTGCTACCTCAATATCCCGCTTTGCACCTGTGTGCTACCTCAATATCCTGCTCTGCACCTGTGTGCTACCTCAATATCCCGCTCTGCACCTGTGTGCTACCTCAATATCCCGCTCTGCACCTGTGTGCTACCTCAATATCTCGCTCTGCACCTGTGTGCTACCTCAATAGCCTGCTCTGCACCTGTGTGCTACCTCAATAGCCTGCTCTGCACCTGTGTGCTACCTCAATAGCCTGCTCTGCACCTGTGTGCTACCTCAATATCCCGCTCTGCACCTGTGTGCTACCTCAATATCCCGCTCTGCACCTGGGTGCTACCTCAATATCCCGCTCTGCACCTGGGTGCTACCTCAATATCCCGCTCTGCACCTGTGTGCTACCTCAATAGCCTGCTCTGCACCTGTGTGCTACCTCAATAGCCTGCTCTACACCTGTGTGCTACCTCAATAGCCCGCTCTGCACCTGTGTGCTACCTCAATATCCCGCTCTGCACCTGTGTGCTACCTCAATATCCTGCTCTGCACCTGTGTGCTACCTCAATATCCCGCTCTGCACCTGTGTGCTACCTCAATATCCCGCTTTGCACCTGTGTGCTACCTCAATATCCTGCTCTGCACCTGTGTGCTACCTCAATATCCTGCTCTGCACCTGTGTGCTACCTCAATATCCTGCTCTGCGGCTGTGTGCTACCTCAATAGCCATCGTGACATGGATTCAACTCAAACACAGAAACAATGGCCAGCCGGTGGAATGAAGAGACTAGAAGGCCAATATTACAAGAACTCCACATTATTTCTCAGGGACTCACTGTGATAATAGTGAATCCAGATCAGGTTGAAACAAGGAAGAGACAAAGTAGCTGCAATCAGAAATGCTTTGGAAACATTGTGGAAAATCTACTGTTGCAGTACAATACTGGTCGTCAAGTTTACAGCTTGTTCATTCATTCAGTCATGTACATGTGCCTTTAGTTAGGGAGGTGGTGGCATCAGAATGCATTGTGGGAAGACAACAAGTCAGCTGGGGGAGTGTGATGCTATAGGCAATGTTCTGCTGGGAAACCCTGAGTCCAGACAACCTTGCAATCACTTTGGACACCTTGCATTCACACTGCTACCTAATTTATTGTATCTGCCATTTGGACATTGCGTATCGTTTACCACTTGCACTGATGTTCTCTGCTGGTGTAGCCATTTATCCATGTCGATTGCACATCATCACACTGTACGCCATATATTTTTGCACTGCTTTTTTGCACTTCTGGTTGGATGCTGTGGTGGAAATTTCTATATGAGTCTTCAATAAGCTACTAAGATAGTGTGGAAATCTAATTTCTTTAAATACAATTAGAGAAGCAAGCTTCTGAAATTTCAAGTAATTATGCAAATTGTTTCATGACTAGGGGACTTTCTACCCTGATTCTGTGTGTGTCTTTGGTGTAGTCAAATTCAGTCAGCTTTCAGTCACTGACGATAAACAATGACATGACACTACTTGTTTAATACATCTATCTTTAATACATAAAATAATGTAATACCAGCACTCCATGGACTAAAGAGTTTCCTTTTGATTTATTAGCCTTTTGTTAAACATGTCTCCTGTGAGCCATTGCATAAAGCTGGATGGAATCTGGTATACCGAAAAAAGTATGATACTGTGTACTAAATAACAATAACTTGAAATTGGGAAAATATAAGTCAGTCAAGCAAGTGCACAGATAGATCCTAGAAGGGCTTGAGCCAGTGCCCTTACCCGTCACTCAACAACTTATTTAATACATCCAGGGAGAAAGATGTGGTCCCTGGGACCTAACCCTCTGGTGCCGTACTGAATTCTGGTGCCCTACCGGGCTCTGGTGTCCTACCGGGGTTCTGGTGTCCTACCGGGGTTCTGGTGCCCTACCGGGGTTCTGGTGCCCTACCGGGGTTCTGGTGCCCTACCGGGCTCTGGTGCCCTACCGGGCTCTGGTGCCCTACCGGGCTCTGGTGCTGTATGAACCGGGCTCTGGTGTCTTACCCGTTCTGGTGCCCTACCGGGTTCTGGTGTCCTACCTGGCTCTGGTGCTGTATGAACCGGGCTCTGGTGGATGACTTTACGGATGCTAAACTGCATGCACACATCTAATGACCCATAAAATTTTAATAAATATTATTAATATTAATCTATCAAGAAATATTATGGAGAATATATCTATGTTGGTTATAATGACCCAACAAGGTCAAACTAGTCCCAACTTAGCACTTTGAATCTCATAGAATATATATATATACGGGATTTTGTATTCTGCATATAGGAATCTGAAAAAGATTATTGGCAGGTGTCGACGGGGTTCCCAAAACAATGACTATAAATGGATAGTCATGGTTGACAAATCGGTCCAGGTATGGTCCCAGGTACGGTCCCAGGTACGGTCCCAGGTACAGTCCCCGGTACGGTCCCCGGTACGGTCCCAGGTACGGTCCCAGGTACGGTCCCAGGTACTTATTGTTCATTTTACTTAACTCATTGTTCATGCAAACAACAAGATTATGGAATATTTGTGGCCGACAGCAATTGATTTTATGGAAAAATTTAGAATTGTAATGGCACATATAGCCACTTCAGACTTACTAAAATACTATCAAGGCAATTTTGTTCTACACTGCTTAATCATGAAGGTTTTAATAAACAAGTACACCTGTAGCCTAATAAATAATTAAAACATTTATTTGTTCTACGCTGCTTAATCATGAAGGTTTTAATAAACAAGTACACCTTATAAATAATTAAAACATTTATTTGTTCTACGCTGCTTAATCATGAAGGTTTTAATAAACAAGTACACCTATAGCCTAATAAATCATTAAAACATTTATTTGTTCTACACTGCTTATGAAGAAGGTTTTAATAAACAAGTACACCTGTAGCCTAATAAATAATTAAAACATTTATTTGTTCTACGCTGCTTAATCATGAAGGTTTTAATAAACAAGTACACCTGTAGCCTAATAAATCATTAAAACATTTATTTGTTCTACGCTGCTTAATCATGAAGGTTTTAATAAACAAGTACACCTGTAGCCTAATAAATCATTAAAACATTTATTTGTTCTACGCTGCTTAATCATGAAGGTTTTAATAAACAAGTACACCTATAGCCTAATAAATCATTAAAACATTTATTTGTTCTACACTGCTTAATGATGAAGGTGTTAATAAACAAGTACACCTGTAGCCTAATAAATCATTAAAAGATTTATTTGCGGAAGCAGTCATTTTGCAAATCAACCCCACCCCCTGAAAACCAGGGCCGGTACCAGACTGAGCTTTTAGGTTTCAGGATGTTTTTTTTGGGTGTATCACAAAGTCTTCATGATGTACACTTTTTTGGCAGATCAGTGGAATATGTCACAACAACAACAGGTTCATTTTTCGGACCTTGACTCGTGTCCTTCTTAGGAGATGATCAGCATTTTTTACTTTATCTTTATTTTTTTCACTATCATTTTCACTTTAAGTATCTTACAGATTGGAGGATAGGGGACTGAGTGCTGAGGAGAGGATACAGAAGGTTCTGATGTTCTACAAGCTCAGGTGAACTGAACTTACTTAAAAAAAAGTGTCTGTGTTCCGTCTGGACCGTCCTCATCCGCTCCTCGTCCCTGAGAAGGATATCCTTCACGGTCTACAAACCAGCAGCCTCCTGGGCCAATCATATTCAACGGCCTTTAGTCTGCTCAGCTCCCCAGACACTCCTAATCAATGCCCCTCTGATCACCTCTCATCACCCGGACAATCACTCAGTATTACGCACACCTGTTCCACAATCACTAGCACCACATACAGTATACCCCTGTAGTGTATCAGTCAATGTGCAGTGTTGAACCTGTCCATACCAACTTCTGTTCTATTCTCTGCTGGGACTCTATAGAACCCCCCCTACTATAGGTGCACCTGTTTCCTGTCTCTTCCTGCCCACATTAAAGTGTGTCTGTAAGGAAACTATTTTAAGAGTGTTTTTTAATGCAGATTTTGTACAAATAAATGACAAAATAATACTTTTTTTAAAACATACGATGTTTTACACCAGAGAGTGTGTGCCAATTACAGAGGTATCACACTCCTCAGCCTCCCTGGTAAAGTTTACTCCAAAGTGCTGGAAAGGAGGGTTCGGCCAATAGTCGAACCTCAGATTGAAGAGGAACAAAGCGGTTTTCATCCTGGCCGGGGAACCACGGACCAGCTCTTTACCCCTTGCAAGGACCCTGGAGGGGGCCTGGGTGTATGCCCATCCAGTCTACATGTGTTTTGTGGATCTGGAGAAGGCGTATGACCGGGTACCCCGGGATATTCTGTGGGAGGTGCGGGTGGAGTATGGGGTGAGGGGGTCTCTTCTCAGGGCCATCCAATCTCTGTACGCCCAAAGCATGAGTTGTGTCTGTGTTCTCGGCAGTAAGTCGGATTCGTTCCCGTTGGGGGTTGGCCTCTGCAAGGGCTGCGCTTTGTCACCAATCTTGTTTGTGATATTCATGGACAGGATATCAAGGCGTAGTCATGGTTTGGAGGGGTTTCCGTTTGCTGGGCTGAGGGTTACATCACTGCTTTTTGCAGATGATGTGGTCCTGATGGCTTCATCGGTCGGTGACCTGCAGCACTCACTGGATCGGTTTGCAGCCGAGTGTGAAGCGGCTGGCATGAGGATTAGCACCTCTAAATCTGAGGCCATGACTCTCAGTAGGAAACCGTTGGAATGCCTACTCCGGGTAGGGAGTGAGTCCTTACCCTAGGTGAAGGAGTTTAAGTCCCTTGGGGGTCTTGTTCGCGAGTGAGGGGACAATGAAGCGTGAGATTGGCCAGAGAATCGGAGCAGCGGGGGCGGTGTTACATTCGCTTTACCGCACCGTTGTGACGAAAAGAGAGCTGAGCCGGAAGGCAAAGCTTTCGATCTACCGGTCAATCTTTGTTCCTACTCTCACCTATGGTCATGAAAGCTGTGTCATGACCGAAAGAACAAGTTCGCGGGTACAAGCGGCCGAAATGGGTTTTCTCAGGAAGGTGGCTGGCCTCTCCCGTAGAGATAGGGTGAGAAGCTCAGTCATCCGAGAGGAACTCGGAGTTGAGCCGCTGCTCCTTCGCGTAGAAAGGAGCCAGTTGAGGTGGTTCGGGCATCTAGTAAGAATGCCACCTGGGCGCCTCCCTAGAGAGGTGTTCCAGGCACGTCCAGCTGGGAGGAGACCACGGGAAAGACCCAGGACTAGGTGGAGAGATTGTATCTCCACACTGGCCTGGGAACGCCTCGGAATTCCCCAGTCGGAGCTGGCAAATGTTCCCCGTGAAAGGGAAGTTTGGCGTCCCCTACTAGAGCTGCTACCCCCGCGACCCGACCCCGGATAAGCGGTTGAAGATGAGAGAGAGACGATGTTTTTAGTTTAATGTGAAGCTTTTTGCAGGTACGTCAGTCTTCAGTCCAGATAGACAAGATACTAGACAAACATAAATATCTGAGATGCTATAGGTCTCCTTGCAATGACTGCATTCAAGTATTGACATTGTCTGTTATTCAGCTTGCTGCTACAATATCTTGATGAAGCTTATATATGGAATATGACAAGGGTTGCATGGTAAATGTGTCGTGGTTAATGTGTCGTGGTTAATGTGTCGTGGTTAATGTGTCGTGGTTAATGTGTCGTGGTTAATGTGTCGTGGTTAATGTGTCGTGGTTAATGTGTCGTGGTTAATGTGTCGTGGTTAATGTGGCGTGGTTAATGTGGCGTGGTTAATGTGGCGTGGTTAATGTGGCGTGGTTAATGTGGCGTGGTTAATGTGGCGTGGTTAATGTGGCGTGGTTAATGTGGCGTGGTTAATGTGGCGTGGTTAATGTGGCGTGGTAAAATCAGTTGGAGAAAAGTGTTTGCTGCATGAATCTCGTGTGCAATGTTGTTAAAAAAACTAAAAAGTTTTTGTTTAATGTAGTGACTTATTTGTAGTCGTGAAATTATAAATTAAACGACATAAATGGATGAAAATAAAAATTTTGTAACAAAAAAAAAGATGAAATCCGGTCTCTCAGCAATTCATGAATACAAAAGCAGCTTCATCACTTAAGTTCATGACATTTTACATTAGTTATATAAATGGTCCCTGACAAGTCATATTCATCTGGAAAGCCTGTCATAACCACCCTTTATCACATTTATATAATGTAGCCTACAAACATCAGACAAAAGTAAACTAGTGTACAGTATTAACCCTTCAATTTCCAATAAAATTCATCCCAAATGTATTTCAACTCTTCCATCCATAGGTTACATTGAAGACACTCCATCAAACCGGTTGACATTTAATAACGTTTAAGAAAAAAAGTAAAGAATCCCAGGCACATATATGTATTTGTTTTTTCTTGTGACCTTTTACCAAGCCACAGACAGAATCATTTTCTGACTGGACCAAGATAAACCAGGACATTTAAAATGTTAGTAATTTGGCAGCCACTTTTATCCAGAGCAATTTACTGCTCTTCTGAGGTACATCCATTGGTGTCAGGCACTACCATCAGCCCTTAAGGGGTGGCTGCACCTAAAATCAATGAAAGCAGCTGTATTGTCTGTCTTGTGTCTAATGCCAGTGTCAAAGCTCATGAATCGACAAAGTTTGAGTTCAATTGCGGCATCACAATTATCTATCAACTGTGAATTGAAATTATGAGTAAAAACGTTGCTTTGATTGAGATCTAGTGTAGACGGAAAATACTCATGTCAATGTGATGGTGAATGAATCACAACATGAAGTGTGTAGTGAAGATGTAGTGATATAGGAGCATGGAGAGTTATTTTGCTAAATAACAAAATCTTTATTCTACATGTTGTAATTCATTGAACAAAATTACGTGAAAGTTATTTTGCTAAATAACAAAATCTTTATTCTACATGTTGTAATTCATTGAACAAAGATCATGTGAAACCAAAATCACCAACCAATTGAGGGCTGGTTTTAAAACAGGACGTGTGCACTGCTGACATGGGCTGGGCTGCTCATGATGAGACGGCAGATGGTGTGGCGTCTCCAGGGACCTCCTTCCATTCATGGATCAGGGCATCAGTGAGCTCTTAGACAGTCTGTGGCGCTACTTGGCAGCATCGGATGAGTCACGTTTGCAGTTGAAAACACGAGGCTCAGAGCTGTAGTACGTCCCTGTCTATTGGCGTTTTTTACTCACAAATTCAGCAACTGGAGCGCAGAAATGAAACTCAATTACACCATACACAAACAATAATCCACAAAGTGGACTCCAAACAGTCAACCTAAATAGGCTACCCAATTAGGGTAAAACTTGGCAGCTGTCACTAATTGGGGAGAGAACACTAACTCAAAGATAAACTAGAAGGCATGCTGGCTATCATGCCCAGGGTCCATTACACCAGTTTAAGGTCTGACGATGGATCTGAGGATTTTGTCCCGGTACCAAAAAGCAGTCAGGTTACCCGTGACTAGCACATTGAGGTCTGTGCGAACCTCCAAGGATATGCCTCCCCAGACCCAGACATGTACTCAGTGTGAACCTGCTCGATACGGTGTCCTCCGGAAGGCCACAGTGCCAGATATCTGCTGATATGTTCTCTCAGAAACCTGGAGAGCCGAGGGAAGAAATGAGAACGGAATAAAACAACAGGTTTTCTAAAAAACATCAACCACTTCCAGTGGGAGTGACCGCTACGCCGACCCAAATAGGTTGAGAGTATTGATTGGTCAACCTTGACATGGATCTCACAAGTCAAACAGGATGCTCTCTGCACTGATGACTCCTCTGGCTGTGACTCAACAACTGAATGCGCCTAGAATATGCAAGCACTGGTCACTGCTGCTGTTAAAAATAGCTACTCCATCAATCAACATTTTCAATGGATTTTGCTCTGGTGTCGTCCCCATGTCTTCCAATCAGTTACATTAGATTCCTCTCTACCCAAAATACAACATTATTCCCACCTTTACCAAACACAGTATAGTTGTGAGGCGTCCCAAGCAGTGTCCATGCATCGTTTGGCATGTCCGGAATGTGCCTTCTTTATATCACAAGTAAACTGGATAGATGGCTAAAAGGTACATTGTTCTCTATAGCCCCGGTTTCTAAAGCTCTTCTTTTACCAGGGTAGAGTCTTGTTCATTATCTGACTCATATTCTACTCTGACAAGTTTTCTTCAGTAACAAAGAACGTCACTTTAGGGCTTCCCTCTGTATTCATAGCATCATTCTGTCTTTATATAAAAGGGTGTGTTTTGGTCAATGGAAGCCAAGGGCAGCTGGTTGATAGATGCCATTGAGAGGACATCCGATTCCACATCACTACTTCTGTACTTTTATTAATCTTAGATTATTGTTGAGCATTCTGTGGAGCATACCAAACAACGGGTTATCTGAAATACAGCTTGGATTGTTCTATTTGAAGGAAAGTATATATTTTTCAAAATACCGTACAGGGACTTATGTTGTATACTACTTTACCTTGTCAGCTGCATTTACAATGTACATACCTAAAAACAAAATTGGTAATGTTAAATGTCCTCAGTTTTTCATGTTTTCCAGCTCATGCACAGTCAAAACTGAATCTGACATGACATCTTCCATGTCTTAGATGTAAGCCTGTGTGTATCTCCTGTGTGTATCCCCTGTGTTTAATTATCTTCTCAATGTCCTTCTTAATGGCTAACATTTTCCCATAGAAGACACTGTTGACGTAATGTGTAAAATGACACAATCCAATATGTGTGTTATGCTTCTGTTATAGTGATACTAGACTCCTGTTTTTTCTCAACGTTATCTGTCTTTAAGTGGAGCTTCATAACAGGTGAAAATAAGTTAATTGACCCTAACTAGCTATGTTTCCAATAATTGACAGGAAGGTTTCTTATAAACAAAATTAAAACCTATTTTAAGTTAAACGAGTATAAGTATATAGCGCACAAGTCAGGTTTCTTGTTACCTGAGAAAAGACCAATCACTATCAGCTTCATCATAGGTACAGTAACTATAGAGCCAAAATCTGCCCTTGTAAATTCAGAGAGCAGCAAGTTGTCAATATTGATCTGAAGCCTCAAGCTAGAAACATTTACCATATTACCTGACTAGATAAAAGTATTTCCTAATTAAGAGACAATGCCAAAGTAGTTATAAAGACTATTACAAAGCATCTTCCTTGTAGAAATTGTCTTTGTTTGAAGGACAAATCTGGAATCTTCAGGATGCTGGTAAAAACCTTAAAAAGCGGCATTAGAAAGCGATAAGAAGAACTAATGATATACCATCATTTAACTGGTCAATAGGAAAAGTGGTCTGTAAAAGCAGCCTCCACCTCACAGTCCCACAGCTCCTCTTGATCACTGTCAGCCATCACATGGAAATCATAAACGGTGTCAATGGGGACATGATCGACCTCTTCACCTACAGCAGAATTTACTATGGTTGACTTAACAATCTATTCAGGTAGCATCCTCGATATCCTGAGAAATGCTGCTCTACCGATGCTTTCCTTCCCAAAACACAATTAGACACCAGTACATTGAGTCTGTTAATTCTGAGTCATGTCAGTCAGTCAGTCAACCACAGGGTGACCAACCGTCCTGCGTAGCGCGTGTGCGCGCACAGTGTTTGAAGCCCAATTCATGCGTCCGGCAAATTGAGACCGTGTCACACGTAATCAATGCTTGCTCAAAAGTTGGTCGCTCTATATCCTCGAGCCCAGGCAGCCAAACGAACATTACTGTTACGCTACTGTTTCCACACCCACCCCTTCAGTTGAACTGCTGACTAGGTTGTTGTCAACTTTTTCGTTGTTGTCATGACAGTGCACGCAGCCACACACGTGCATACCAGACACACACTGGGAAGGAACTTCTAGATGCGCGCTTAGTCTGAGGCACCGCCATTAATTAAAAAGGGTTCAAGAAAGACTGGGGAAATGAAAATGTGTGGCTGAAAGGTGTTGGCCCCTGCCTCGGTTGAAGATTGCTTGAATGTTCTCAAAAGACCACTGAAAGAGCAACGAGAGGCAACAACCAAAGGTAAAGTCAAAGTTATGTTCATGGATATAACATTGTTGTGTGTTAGCTATTTGACTAACGTTAGCTAGCTAATGTTCGATAATCATCTTCATCTACTGGTATGTTAAAAGTCAACTTTTCCTTCAATTCACTGATATTACATCAGTTAGCTAACATATGCTGCTCATCCGTGCCTTCGTGAAAGGCTCTGTGTATCCTTACATGATTGTGAGCAACATTTCACTATTCTAATTTTTGAAAAGGTATAAATATTTCAATAGATAATATTTATATAAAATCAATAATGATCAAAACAGTAAAGCGGTATCTTGTATATTTTATAATAATCTGTTTTTAGAGAATCTCTTTTAAGTTCATCCCATCTGTGGGTGTGTCTCCACAGCCCACACGCCATTCTTCTCAGTGGCTTCAGATGCTTCCAATCATGGGACCACCAAGCTCTTCCCAATGTCAGTGCGTTACTGGACGCCAGACTCGGGAGTACAGACAAAGGTCCTTGATTTCTATGAGAATTATTATTACATGAAACAGGGATTAGAGATATGATGATAATGCCCGAACACAGGATCATTGGATCTCCTTACTTCTTTTAGGTTTACCTGTCCTTCCCCAGCTGAAGATTTTCCGCAACACTGTGCTGGTGCTGGAGAGAGTAGATGGGGCTGTCTGTTATGCTCTACGATATGATGTTTACCCTAAAAACCAAGCTACAGCAACGACCGAGTGATGGTTTCTTTTGGACAGACAGGCAGCTGTGCTCAGAGTGGACATGTGCAACCACATTCCTCTCTCTACCAGTCCTCTCTCACCGACCATCTTCTG
The DNA here is from genome assembly GCA_029465975.1 of Dallia pectoralis. Taxonomy (NCBI): domain Eukaryota; kingdom Metazoa; phylum Chordata; class Actinopteri; order Esociformes; family Umbridae; genus Dallia; species Dallia pectoralis. Next base: position 12,343,816 of record CM055754.1, on the reverse strand, counting down.
GAGCAGCGCTATGACTTCTCAGACTCCAACTACCAGAAGAAAGTGGCTTGCCTGGCACTAAAAAAGTGCCCATTCAACTTCTCCCAGCTCTGTGAAGCTGCAGAGGTCCTGCAGCTAAGCAAGAAGTTGTACATGGATGCGCTATATGATGAGTATTGTGTCGTTCTGCCTTCCTGTGTTTGGTCACGTCTCATCATTACACACACCTGGTTCTCATTCCCTTATTAGTAGAGTATATAGGTCCCCTGTGTTTGGTCATGTCTCATCATTACACACACCTGGTGCCCATTGCCTCATTAGTAGAGTATATTGGTTCCATGTGTTTGGTCATGTCTCATCATTACACACACCTGGTGCCCATCCCCTCATTATTAGAGTATATAGGTCCCCTGTGTTTGGTCATGTCTCATCATTACACACACCTGGTGCCCATTGCCTTATTAGTAGAGTATATTGGTTCCATGTGTTTGGTCATGTCTCATCATTACACACACCTGGTGCCCATCCCCTCATTATTAGAGTATATAGGTCCCCTGTGTTTGGTCATGTCTCATCATTGCACACACCTGGTGTACATCCCCTCATTAGTAGAGTATATGGGGTCCCTGTGTTTGGTCATGTCTCATCATTACACACACTTGGTGTCCATTCCCTCATTAGTAATCGTATATAGGCTTCCTGTGTTTGGTCATGTCTTTGTGTGGCATTGTTGGTACCTCTGGCCTCTCCTCGACCAATCACAGCCTTGGATTGTCGCATGTTAGGGTCAGGTATAGTGAGGAAGGTCACGTCCCCATTTCCATGATCACAAATTACAATCACACTGAACAAATATAGAGTCACCTTATTTCCCAGTGGTGTTGGGTATACGATGGTTGTCACTACATAACCATGAGGTTTTTTGCCAGGGTAAGTGTTTAGATGTTTCCATAGGTGTGACATGGGTGGAAAGTCCAGACAACGTCTCCACCGCATATATCAGATTAGGGAGGGGTTATGCTGTGCTCGCTACCATGTAGTGGGGTCAGCTCTCTGCTTGATAATGAACAGGTATAACACGATTAGTGACATTCTGAAATGTCCACTATCTATACAAAAATATGACATTTAATAACACTGCAGGCTTGTCCGTCGTTAATAGCACACATTCTGGCATGGAAAATGTGCAAATGAACTACTCCTACTACTGTTTCCCACATAGGGCTAGTTAAAAATCTCCCCAGTAGTTATTTCTTAAAATGACTTTCCTCTCAACCACAAGAAGACATGGCACAAAACACTTTTTTCACTGAATAATCTATACAATTAATATTGAAAGGTCCAGAAAATAACATGTGAATGTAAATATCAGTGTGTGAAACACACGATCAGGTCCTGTGCCATGCTGGCGGTTGCATTTCTATGTTCAGTGTCTGTTGGTTTTGTTTAGTCTGATTTTATGTTCTATTAGGAGTTTTAACTGTGTCTCGTTTCTCCTTAGTAGTCTTTTTATATACAGTGAAGGAAGAAATGATTTGATTCCCTGCTGATTTTGTATGCTTGCCCACTGACAAAGACATGATCAGTCTATCATTTTAATGGTAGGTTTATTTGAACAACGAGAGACAGAATAACAACAAAGAAATATTTTGCAACAACCCAGCTGTCGTTACATCAGGAGTTGCATGAGTTTGTGACTTAAAGACAGTCAAAGGTACTACATTTTTTTCTTTAACGGATGTGCAAAGTTGAGATGCTTGATCATTGTTGTTGTATCCCTTATATGAAATTAACTTTGAACACAAATTACGTTTTGCTTTCTCGCTATATTTGGCATTAGTAAGATGGATACAAGCCTTTGCCTGCTTAGCACGTTCAGCCAACTTGAGTCCTCTACCTTGCAGCTTTAACACTGTTCTGCTGATTTTGATCTTTTAATTAATCATAAATAAGAGTTGGTGGAATATGTTGTATCCTTGGTACCCATTGTCTGATATATGAAGGTCAGCAACCATTTTGAGACAATAGTATTTTACATGTGTGTTACCTCATTTTTATACTCTAAATAAAGAGGAAGTATTGGAAGACCAGAAGACAGTGTGTAAAGATGTAGGATGTACACTTGATGAAAGTCTTGAAAACCAATAGTTTTTTTTCTTGTTGTCCCTAAAATGCACCACACAGACAGTATGCAATCAAATAGAAGATAAAAGCATTATCGACAATAGAAAAATAACCCATTTTGTCCAGAACCCCCTAGCTGCTTACATGCTTAAACCGATTTTCTCAGAGTGCTGGGATTTAAACTGGCAACCCTCCGGTTACTTGCCTGTCTACATAAACTGGAAGTGCACTGTCCTAATATTCAGCCTCAATAAATAATTGTATTATGTAACTACACTCTAATATATTTTTGCTGGATTTTACTGTGGTTATGCAACCACTAATACAGTATTCATATAATGGCATTTTTACAATATTTCAGCTCATTTATGAATAGTAGCCACCTGAACCCCAATTACTGTGTTGAACAACTTCTGTGCGGATGGTGTTGTTCTGTGTTGGGTTTGGTGGGAAGGCATTTTGGATGAGTGGGTGTGCAGGTGAAACTCTGTGAGAGAAAGAAAAACGAAATGTATGGTATACAATTGGTATTAAACTATTACTACTGCTGTAACCTTCTGACATACCTCCTAAGTAATTTATTTTAAATTGTTTTAGTCAAAAGGAATGCTATAAAGTGGGAAGAGCCGAAATGGATCTTCAAAACATACAAGCAATTCGGGGGAGGTCAGCTTAGATTCAGAATAAAGTGTACGTTTTATTATTTAATACTTTAAGACACAAAAAACAGCCACATGTGTTTTAAACTATATATGTATTTCCTAGTTAGATATGACCTATATGAATATTTGACAAGAAGGAAAGCCATCATTTAAAAATAAGTCCAGCCTCTTGGTCTCACTCTGCCCTGTTCTGTCCACGACCACCAGCAACAAACAAGCATTAGTCTCTCTTATAACTCCATGTAGTGCCTTTCAATTACTTGTCTCTCTAGTGGCTTCCAAACTCTACACAGTCCTATTAGTTGGAGAGGCACGACTAACAAAAGGCAATAAATTAGGGAGCATGAGTATTATGCTGTGCTGACTGCCATGTAGTGGGGGGTCAGTTCTCTGCATGATAATAAACAGGACTGGATTGGTTTAGCAGAGACAGATCACTCATCAGAACCAGGCACAACCTTAGAAATAGAATCTGGAATTCAAGATTCAGATTGCATATAATAGTGCGCTTTTCATTCAATTTATACATTTTGGTTAAGATGACCGATCAGCCATAATGTTATGACTCACCAGAATAATATTGTGTAGGTCCCCCTTTTGCTGCCAAAACAATCCTGACCTGTCGAGATATGGACTCTACTAGACCTCTGAAGGTGTCCTGTGGTATGGACTCTACTAGACCTCTGAAGGTGTGCTGTGGTATGGACTCTACTAGACCTATGAAGGTGTCCTGTGGTATGGACTCCACTAGACCTCTGTAGGTGTCCTGTGGTATGGACTCCACTAGACCTCTGAAGGTGTCCTGTGGTATGGACTCTACTAGACCTATGAAGGTGTCCTGTGGTATGGACTCTACTAGACCTCTGTAGGTGTCCTGTGGTATGGACTCTACTAGACCTATGAAGGTGTCCTGTGGTATGGACTCCACTAGACCTCTGTAGGTGTCCTGTGGTATGGACTCTACTAGACCTCTGAAGGTGTCCTGTGGTATGGACTCTACTAGACCTCTGAAGGTGTGCTGTGGTATGGACTCTACTAGACCTATGAAGGTGTCCTGTGGTATGGACTCCACTAGACCTCTGTAGGTGTCCTGTGGTATGGACTCCACTAGACCTCTGAAGGTGTCCTGTGGTATGGACTCTACTAGACCTATGAAGGTGTCCTGTGGTATGGACTCTACTAGACCTCTGTAGGTGTCCTGTGGTATGGACTCTACTAGACCTATGAAGGTGTCCTGTGGTATGGACTCCACTAGACCTCTGTAGGTGTCCTGTGGTATGGACTCTACTAGACCTCTGAAGGTGTCATGTGGTATGGACTCTACTAGACCTCTGAAGGTGTGCTGTGGTATGGACTCTACTAGACCTATGAAGGTGTCCTGTGGTATGGACTCCACTAGACCTCTGTAGGTGTCCTGTGGTATGGACTCCACTAGACCTATGAAGGTGTCCTGTGGTATGGACTCTACTAGACCTATGAAGGTGTCCTGTGGTATGGACTCTACTAGACCTCTGTAGGTGTCCTGTGGTATGGATTCTACTAGACCTATGAAGGTGTCCTGTGGTATGGACTCCACTAGACCTCTGTAGGTGTCCTGTGGTATGGACTCCACTAGACCTCTGAAGGTGTCCTGTGGTATGGACTCTACTAGACCTCTGAAGGTGTCCTGTGGTATGGACTCCACTAGACCTCTGAAGGTGTCCTGTGGTATGGACTCCACTAGACCTCTGAATGTGTCCTGTGGTATGGACTCCACTAGACCTCTGAAGGTGTCCTGTGGTATGGACTCCACTAGACCTCTGAATGTGTCCTGTGGTATGGACTCCACTAGATTTCTGAAGGTATCCTGTGGTATGGACTCTACTAGACCTCTGAAGGTGTCCTGTGGTATTGACTCCATTAGACCTCTGAAGGTGTCCTGTGGTATGGACTCCACTAGATTCCTGAAGGTATCCTGTGGTATGGACTCTACTAGACCTCTGAAGGTGTCCTGTGGTATGGACTCTACTAGATCTCTGTAGGTGTCCTGTGGAATCTGGCACAATGACGTTAGCAGCCCTTTAACTTGTTAGGTGGAGCCCCCATAGATCGTGCTTGTTTGTTTAGCACATCCCACAGATGCTTGATTGAATTGAGATCTGGGCAAGTCAACACCTTGAACTTGTGAAAATGTGACTGCTCAGACCAGGCCAACTTCTTCCATTGATCCTTGGTCCGGTTCTGATGATTACATATACTCAAATAGTATTTGGTAGCATTGCCTTTACATTTATTCACATGGGTCAAATGATTCCCATGATAAGTTGAGTGAATATAAGCCCATTCCTCCTGACAGAATTGGTGTAACTGAGTCAGGTTTTGTAGGCCTCCTTACTGGTAAATGTTCTTCCCACACATTTGTACTTCCCACACATTTTCTATAGAATTGAGGTCAGGGATTTGTGATGGACACTCCAATATCTTACTTTGTTTTCCATTTTCCACAACATTGAAGTTATGCTTGGGGCCATTGTCCGAATATGGAAGAAATATTTTCCAACCAAGCTTCAACTTCCTGATGTCTTGAAACATCGATTCCATATTTCTACATTATTATTATTTTCCTTCCTGCCGATTGCCTATTTTGTGAAATGCACCAATCCCTCCTGCAGCAAAGAACCCCCACAACATGACACTGTGCTTCACAGTCGGGACTGTGTTTTTCAGTTTACAAGCCTCCCCTGCTTCCTCCCAACATCTGTTTTTTTCATGGCAATTTTGGTGCAGTGGCTTCTTCTTTGTTAAGCGGCCTTTCAAGTTATGTTGATATAGGACTCGATGTTGATATAGGACTCGATGTTGATATAGGACTCGATGTTCGACTAGGACTCGATGTTGATATAGGACTCGATGTTGATATAGGACTCGATGTTGATATAGGACTCGATGTTGATATAGGACTCGATGTTGATATAGGACTCGATGTTGATATAGGACTCGATGTTGATATAGGACTCGATGTTGATATAGGACTCGATGTTGATATAGGACTCGATGTTGATATAGGACTCGATGTTGATATAGGACTCAATGTTGATATAGGACTCAATGTTGATATAGGACTTTACTGTAGACAGTAACACTACTTTTGTACCTGTTTTCCTCCAGCATCTAAACAAGGTCTGTTGCTGTTTTTCTGGGATTGATTTGCACTTTTCGTGCCAAATTACATTAATCTCTAAGAAAGTGGTTTTCAAAATCAGGGCTGAAAGTGGGTACTAAGGGGACCTCAACCAATTGGTGGGAAAATGAGAGGAATAATACAAAAGTTTAATATAAAAAAATATTAAAATCTTTCCTTGTGTATTATAAGTTATATTATAATAATATATTAATTTTTGAATTTTATTTGGCCATGGTCAAATTTGTTGCTTGCCAGTAACCTGGTAATGATCATCGCATGCCAGAAACTGCTCTGCACTTAACATTTATCTAGCTAGCTAGTGCTAATTCAAGGAGAAGACTTAATGAACAGACCTACATCCCAGCTGACAAAAGCTTAGCTGCCAAAAAGCTGAATTAATAAATCAATTGTAATCAAATGTAATTATTATCCTATTAATAAATGTTTTTTTTGCTGTAGTGTTGTCAATGGGTTTTCACAGACATCTTGCAAAGGGGGCCCTGGCCAGAACTGAATGCTACTTGGGGTCCGTTGCATGGGAAGGTTTGGGAACCTCTGCTCTAGAAGACAGAATGTGTCTCCTTGCTGAGCGGTATGATGGCTGGGTATGTATATGCCAGGAGGAACCCGACGTATCTGTACCACAATTAATGGCAATTTTTTATGTCAAACGTCATTCAACCTCCCTTTGCCAAGATAACATTATTTTGAGTCTTTTGCTAGAATGCGTATTGAAATCATAGAGAACACATAGCTGTAAGGTCTGCGGGCAGCTGTAACCCTCCACTAAGTCAACAGAACTCAACAATCTCTGAATGCTGAGATCCCAGCTCACACAAACGCACCATTCCTCCCAGCTCTCAATCACTGGAATTCTAGACACCTTATATGGTCCATACTACATTCTGTGTGAGGTATTCTTTATAGATTACAACATTTGAGATATCAACTACTTTACTGGTTTTGACGTTTGCTTGCCTGTCTACTAGTTTTTGCCTAATTCTTTCAGTACCTCTACCTAGTATGACGAACAAACCTGACTCTGTTATGTTCCTGCCTTCAATAAAACCACACTTGTGAGCTCTGCAAGTGGGACCATATTAGTGCCTAGTCATATTCAGATTAACATTCTCCTCTTCATTTCATCCATCAAGTTTTTCCAAGGAGTATAGATTAAACGACCTTGAATCTCAGGTCAATGAACAATTTCTGTGTTGATTTTGAGGTGAGCTTTGGGTCATTGTCCTGTAGAGGCAGTCAGATTACGGTATGATATCTGCTAGTGCAACATTTGTGTCACCTTTTATTTATATCCCAGTGAAACAGGAAGTCATGGTTTAACACTGTTTCTTATCACTCTTATCACTCGCAAACTTAAAAAGTGTCAAATATATACAGGAATATGGATAATTTAGATTTGAGTCTTTAACATTTCTATGGGTGCAAATAATTAGTTACAAGTACATTAGTTCTTTTATTCATTTTTTTAATCAATAATTTTACTACAATTAAAAGTTTGATTTTGTGTATCTTTTGAATAAACAAGCATTTCTCTCACAGCCCGTTTTGTAGTTACCTAGGGTTACCCCAAGATTTTCAAACATGGACAACTGGAATTGTGTTTGAATTTAGCTGGAATTATTTCCCAGAATGTATCTGTCTTTATCAGAAGACTACTTTATGGAGAACAATAATACCATGGCCTCTAATTTGCAAAGTTAATCTTATGAGGTTGACATTGTCAGAGGATGAGAAATTGCAGATTTTTCTGATGCCAGTAATGGTGAAGACATTGAGATGATGTGTTGAAAGGAGGATTCTTAGGCTTTAATGTCATCTTTATTTACCGATCGGGGAGTAAAGAGCCCAGACAAACAGCACTCTATTTAAATTAGAGTTGCATAAAGACACCCGTTCGCTAACTAGGCAACGTTAACTAACCAGCTAACTTATGTTTCCTAATGCAAGCAAACAAACCTGTCTCTTCTTGTGTTGCGTGTTGCACTTTAACAGTTGAACTGAGCATTTCAATTGATACTTTTAATTAAAATGCTAAAAACACAATGCCATCTCTGAAGGAAAACACAGACAGCATAATGCAAGTTGTGTATGTGGCCCATCTCAATTTTTTATTGGCCAGCCTGAGATATGGCTTTTTATTTTCAACTCTGTCTAGAATGCTAACATCCCACAGTCGCCTCTTCACTGTTGACATTGAGACTGGTGTGTTGTGGGTACTATTCAATTAACATGCCAGTTGAGGTGCTTTGAGCAGGATTTATGATTTGTATTTTTTTGATTTAACATTTCTTTAAACAGGTAGGACGATTGAGAACAAATTCTCATTTGCAACGGTGACGTGGCCAAGATAAGGTATAAAAAATGTGCAGGACAACATACATTTACCCAATAAATACACAGAACACACGAGTGCAAATAGCATTGGGACATAACAAAGCAATACAGGATCAAGTGGAGAGTCAATATATAGATAATACAGGATCAAGTGGAGAGTCAATATACAGATAATACAGGATCAAGTGGAGAGTCAATATGCAGATAATACAGGATCAAGTGGAGAGTCAATATACAGATAATACAGGATCAAGTGGAGAGTCAATATACAGATAATACAGGATCAGGTGGAGAGTCAATATACAGATAATACAGGATCAAGTGGAGAGTCAATATACAGATAATACAGGATCAAGTGGAGAGTCAATATACAGATAATACAGGATCAAGTGGAGAGTCAATATACAGATAATACAGGATCAAGTGGAGAGTCAATATACAGATAATACAGGATCAAGTGGAGAGTCAATATACAGATAATACAGGATCAAGTGGAGAGTCAATATACAGATAATACAGGATGAGGAATAAATAGGTCAGTTGAGCAGCATTGATAAGGCAATAACAACTATAGAAAAAAAAATCTATATACAGGATGTTCAAAGATTAAAGTGTGTCTAGCAGGTAGGTCATTTGTGTGCACAGATGATATGACCGAGGTTATGGGGGAAAGAGCATCTGAGAATACCTGAGCAAATAGAGTGATTCAAGATAGTAAACAGGTATGACAGCAGTACAGGGGAGAGAGATCACTGTGCAAAAGGGCATGGCATAACTGAGAAGAAGTCAGAGACGGTTAACAGGTACAGAGATCGGACAGGTTTTCAGACAGGAGTATTTTAAAGGCAACTGGTGAGATAAGAGTTTCTAGTTTTATTTTTTTTGTCATTCGTTCCAGTCATTGGCAGCTGAAAACTGGAAGGATTGGAGGCGGGCCAATGTTGGACAACGCAGGCCTGATGTTTCTCGAAGTTGAGAAACATGTTAACATTTTAATTAATCAGACGATCATGCCAAAGATCCAATTTTCCAACGAGTGCGTTGACATTGTCTGAAAGTATAAAGATGTTGGCATCTCTCCCCTGCATTAATGTGTTCAACAAATTCAACCTGTCTAAAATGTCTACATGGTATGACAACTGCGCTAAGGGGGTTGTCCAGGTACCGCGCATGGTCGGACTTCGCATCAACAACAAACACCTTCACCTCTGAACAATTCGTAAAGGTGATGTAAAACCCAACCTTTGGAGAGCCAGCGAATCTCAGTATGAAGCAGCTCATGTTCGGCTCCAATTTTTTGATTAGATTTACCTTTATTGTCATTGAATAGTACAAGTTGAGTACAACAAAATGCAGTTTGCATGCAACCAGAAGTATGAGTCAAATGAGATGGAGTACAATGGAAGGATGTGCAATTGAAATGGATGTAAATGTGCAGGTGTTCAGTTCAACGATGTAACAAATGCTAAGGGCAGTACAAGCGGAAAACATCTGTTGTGCCTTTTTGACCAGGGTTGTGGTGTTGAAGGACCAGGATACATTGTCGGAGATGTGGACACCCAAGTATTTGAAGATGGCCACGTTTCACTTTGGTCTCATCAATGAGAACCGGGGCATGGATACAGCTTAAACCTCCTGTAATCCACAATCAGTTCTATTGTTTTCTTGGCATTGATGGCCAGGTTGTTATCTACGCACCTAGTGGCTTGGTGCGTATATAACAAGCCACTAGGTGCTTGACTTCATCTCTGTAGACTGCATCGGCGTTGTCCCTGATCAGACCAACCACCTTAGTGTCATTTGCGAATTTGACGATGGTATTGGGGCTGTGTACAGGGATGCCATACAAGAGTGGGCTAAGCACACAGCCCTGTGGGACACCGGTGTTCAGAGTCAGGGTGGATGAGGTGATGTTGTCCAACATGAAAGACGGAGATCAGTGGGTTAAGAAGTCTAGATTCCAGTTGCAAAGAGAGTGTCAGATCCCAATGTCATGGAGTTTTGTAACCAGCCTAGAGGTTATGACCGCATTGAATTCTACGCTGACTATCTATTACCAGCATCATCACATAGTGGTTTGTTTTGTCCAGGTGGGTCAGAGCAGAGTTGACGATTGTGGAGACCTGTTAAGGCGGTAGGCAAACTGATCTGGGTCCAGAATTGGAGGGAGGCAGGAATTGAGGTGAGCCAATGCAAGTCATGGTTGGGGGGGTGAGGTCAACAGGCCAAAAATTATTTGCATTCAAGTCGAGTGGTTCGGCATTGGCACAATGGTTGTGGCCTTGAACACGCTAGGGTCAGTGGTCAAATTGCTCTTGACCGTGCAGAACATCAAACAAAATGCCACGCCAGTTGTGTGCGCTAGAGGAGACAGACAGAAAAGAATGTCCTCCTGAATATGATCATCATTATTAATATATCTGACATAGGTAAGCAGCTGTGCTAGCCATGAAACATCAGTTGTTTCATCAAGTACTGCATAGTACTGACTTTGCATGATGTTAGCCAGCAATTGCTCCTTAACCTGTTCAATTAATTAAGGATAATGTAACACATAATATCTAGCATGAGCTAAAACAAAAAAAAAGTTTTTTTTGTTTTTTTTCAGTGACTTTGAAAATGTATCTCAGACTCGACCTGAAAACACTTCATATGTGTTCCCCTAGGTCTCAGCATTACACCAGGCTTTGTTTCAATTCTCGTTTATTTAATGAGATCCATCCATTTTAGTGAAAGCATGTCTCTTTAAGAGAAGTGAGTGAGTGAACTAATCCCTCCCAAACGGACATTGCAGGCGACTGAGAACCCGCCCTCTTGGAGATTAGCCATTCACCTTCGATTTCTTCCTGGAAAACTCAATTTTGAGCAAAAACAATGCTTCTTGACTGTTGACTATGGATTACTATGGGTCATAAATGATGCTAATAATATCACTGGGACTATAGGAAAAGAAAAATGGTCGACTTTGGCTGATGTAAGTACAATATTATCGTATATTATCGCTATGGTTTAAAAACATTTGCAACAATGATGACGTCATCATCGCCATTAGCAGTCCTTTCAATTGCTAATAAAACGGTCTGTGTTTTAGCTATTTTAAAACAGAAAATGTTGTTAGAAAGGGGAGATTCTAACCTTTATGCATAATATAAGCATGTAGTATATTATATAACAGACGTTTTTGAATTTCGCAATCTTTGTGTAGAGGTTGTAATGGTTGTATTGTATACTGCACGCAGGGGCGGCTCCAGACAATTTTGATTGGGGGGGCAATGAGGGGTCCTGGTCATTTCAAGGGGGGTCTCATGAAAACCAACAAAAAATACAGTGGACATAGCTAATAACTGCATATTACTAATACTAAACAACAAAAACACAGCATATCAACTACTTTGTTTTTAATTAATTAATCAATTGCAGTTTGCGAACAATATGCTCAAACTTTCCTTGCCAGAGCCACACCCAGAAAACATATTTACAAAATAGTATCTATTCTCATACTCTCACCACCTTTTGATTGCCCTACTTCTGTCTAGTCTGCTCCTGTCTTCTTCTCTCCTCTCTTACTCTCCAGTCTCCTCCTGTCCTCTTCTCTCCTCTCTTACTCTCCAGTCTCCTCCTGTCTTCTTCTCTCCTCTCTTACTCTCCCGTCTCCTCCTGTCCTCTTCTCTCCTCTCTTACTCTCCAGTCTCCTCCTGTCCTCTTCTCTCCTCTCTTACTCTCCCGTCTCCTCCTGTCCTCTTCTCTCCTCTCTTACTCTCCCGTCTCCTCCTGTCCTCTTCTCTCCTCTCTTACTCTCCAGTCTCCTCCTGTCCTCTTCTCTCCTCTCTTACTCTCCAGTCTCCTCCTGTCCTCTTCTCTCCTCTCTTACTCTCCAGTCTCCTCCTGTCCTCTTCTCTCCTCTCTTACTCTCCAGTCTCCTCCAGTCTCCTCCTGTCCTCTTCTCTCCTCTCTTACTCTCCAGACTCCTCCTGTCCTCTTCTCTCCTCTCTTACTCTCCCGTCTCCTCCTGTCCTCTTCTCTCCTCTCTTACTCTCCCGTCTCCTCCTGTCCTCTTCTCTCCTCTCTTACTCTCCAGTCTCCTCCTGTCCTCTTCTCTCCTCTCTTACTCTCCAGTCTCCTCCTGTCCTCTTCTCTCCTCTCTTACTCTCCAGTCTCCTCCTGTCCTCTTCTCTCCTCTCTTACTCTCCCGTCTCCTCCTGTCTTCTTCTCTCCTCTCTTACTCTCCCGTCTCCTCCTGTCCTCTTCTCTCCTCTCTTACTCTCCCGTCTCCTCCTGTCCTCTTCTCTCCTCTCTTACTCTCCCGTCTCCTCCTGTCCTCTTCTCTCCTCTCTTACTCTCCAGTCTCCTCCTGTCCTCTTCTCTCCTCTCTTACTCTCCCGTCTCCTCCTGTCTTCTTCTCTCCTCTCTTACTCTCCAGTCTCCTCCTGTACTCTTCTCTGCTCTTCTAACTCTCCTGTCTCCTCTGCCTCGTGGGCCGCGATTGCTCCGGTCGCTAGTTGCTCCGGTCGCACCTCCTCATCATCCTCCAATTCCTCGGTGTCCTCTGTTTCTAGAATTAAGCAGGGCTCGCCCTCCACTGCAACGGGTATATTTTCACTCCTATTGCTATAATTTAGGTCTGCTCTCAATTTTTTTTGAGGTATGACAAAGCGATCCATTTTTAGCTTCAAACTAACTGTAGTGTGTAGTAGCTCTGGAGGTCTGCTACCCGACTCGAGCCCGACGGGTCCCGAAAAATTTTCGGGTTTCGGGTCGGGTTTATGTTTAATGAACAGCCTCGGGTTCGGTTCGGGTTTGTAAGTAAGACAAACTAAAAAGGCTATATATAGTTTGCGTGCCGTCACCGTGTGCTTTGCCTGTTTGCTGTGTGTTGTTGTGGTGACCGGCACGCGAGACGAGACAGAGAAAGTACATGCGTGCGCAGATGTGCAATGTGCACTGCATGCCATAGGCTACACACAGACACAGGCGCTCGCTCTCTCTCTCGCTCTCTCTCTCTTGCTCAAAAAATAAAATAATATATATAGGTATTATTTATTTTATCATTATATCATTTATATCACAAAACTGTTTTGCGCATGTGCTACCGCTCTCGCGCGCTATTTCAGTCACAACACAGGTTATTTGTTTACCGTTTCAAGCAATCATTAAATAGAACATATTGCAAAAAAAAATGTTGATGTAAGAAACAGAGTGGACCTCGGGGTCAGGTCGGGTTCGGGCTTAACATGTAAATGTAACTGTCGGGTCGGGTTAAATGATCGCGGGTACAGGCCGGGTTCGGGCTTCAGTTTAAAGCCCGTGCAGACCTCTAAGCAGCTCTATCGGGCTCGCGGCAGCGCCTTGAACGCAATGACGCAAGGCACAGCGACGTTCGCGAGGGCAGCGACGTTCATGGGGTGTCGCAGTGATTCTTATGTTTATATTTTTTATACATGTTTATCATTTTTAAATGTCGAATAAATTATTAATTATTATTCTGCGCAGTTTAAAGAGAAACAATTTTAAATCTTTATTTATATAATTTTTTTAATCAGGAAGGGGGTGGGGGGTCAAATGGGGGGTCAAGGCGTTTTTTGGGAAGGTCTTGAGACCCCCCAAGACCCCCCCTGGCACCGCCGGTGACTGCAAGTATCCCTAGTGGTTGTAAAATGGTACTGCAAAATCCCGCAGACGGGATAGCTGTTTAGAACAGGTTAACGTCACTTGCTATGTCATATATGGGGTCAGAGGGCTCCTCATGGGACTCTCGAAGAAAAGGAAGAAGAGAAGGAAACGAAGGGAGAGGAGAACATTTTGGAAAAGGAGGAGGAAGGGGCCACTCCTCTGGGGACAAGGGACACATAAAACCCAGACACTGGGCGAGGAGGTAAGGGCCATTCTGCCAACTCAGGAACGTAGGAGACGGGAACCAGCTCAGAAACACAGAAGATGGGGCCCTGTACAGGAGCACTGAAGACGGGGGCCCGCTCAGGGACACTGAAGACAGGGACCAGCTCAGGGACACTGGAGACAGGGACCAGCTCAGGGACACTGGAGACAGGGACCAGCTCAGGGACACTGGAGACAGGGACCAGCTCAGGGACACTGGAGACAGGGACCAGCTCAGGGACACTGGAGACAGGGACCAGCTCAGGGACACTGGAGACATGGACCAGTTCAGGAACACTGGAGACAGGGACCAGCTCTGGGACACTGGAGACCGAGACCAGCTCAGGGACACTGGAGACATTGACCAGCTCTGGGACACTGGAGACAGGGACCAGCTCAGAGACACTGGAGACAGGGACCAGCTCAGAGACACTGGAGACAGGGACCAGCTCAGAGACACTGGAGACAGGGACCAGCTCAGAGACACTGGAGACAGGGACCAGCTCAGAGACACTGGAGACAGGGACCAGCTCAGAGACACTGGAGACAGGGACCAGCTCAGGGACACTGGAGCAGCTCCAGCCATGCCCTCCACCACCTCTCAGCCACCTCTGGGGGCTGGTCGCTTAACCATCCACTCCCACTGCTCCGAAAGGCGATGGTGGGATCATTTCTCCCTGGAACTGGTGCAATATTATAACCACAACGAACTGAGAAAACATACAATGAATGAAATAAAAATGTGTGCTACCAAGTGTCTTACTAACAAATATTTAAAACTATGCAGACAAATACTAAACACTCATCAAACGGATGTGACTTCATAAATGATGAAAAGCAAGCGCAAACCCAAACTAGAGTGCTAAATAGCCCTGGTGATTAGCTTAACAGCCCCAGCTGTGCTAACAACAAAACAGTCACCAGAAACAGTAAGTGCACCCCACTAAACTCTATGTGTGGAACAAAACTCACCACACTCGTGACAGGAGTCCACCTGTAGCAAAGTCACTGGATTGAAGTTTTAGAAAATCACACATGGTCCCACACTTGTCAAAGAAAAAAACAAGCCATGAAGTCCAACATGCTTTATTGATGACTAAGATTGAATTGTGTCAAGGGACAGATCTAGAGATTGCTAAAGCATTTCAAGTTACCAGAAGCACAGTGAACTCCATCATTGTGAGAACACTTTGGATCCACCAAGAGTTCCTAAATGGACAAGAAGGGCCTTGTTCAGGGAGGTGACCAGGAACCCAATGGCCACTCTAAAATGTCTCTGCAGAAATTAAAATAACTGCCAGAAGCACAAGAATCTCTGCAGTACTCCATCAATAAGGACTGTATGGTACAGTGACAAGCCGTCAGAAGGACTCTGAAATCATTATGTGAAAGATTCTCTCAAGTTAAACTACTATATATATATGCCAAATACAACTGGAGAAAACACGCCAACACCCATCACCCGGCTGATATATTTTCCTATTGTAATGTACTGAATGGTTATGGGAGCAAATCCAGCGATTGTAAATAGAGGTGTACTGAATTTCTCATATGGTAAAGAATGGGATGGAGTGTAAGGATATACGAGCCGAACGGATTACCTTTTAAGAAGATTTATTTACACCAATATTGCTTAGACCCAAGAGCAATATGCCCTCTCACATTAGACCAGCGCTGGTTAAAGGCAGGAAAGAGACAGTTCCATGGGCTCAACCGCTTTCATACCCCAACCTTACACCAGTCAGAAACATCGACCCATCCCCCAGTTCACTCTCAATGACCAATCGATACATTCCTAGTCATAGCTTTATCAGTTAACCCCACCCAGGCAGGATCCAAGACCCCACCCATGTTAATCACACCATTTGCTTTGTCCCAGGAACATTGGAATGTATGGTGGATGGGTGTCACTGAAGATGTCTGTTCCTTCTCCTAAGTTTACCAAATACCATATGTGTTTATAACTAATTATAGTAAAATGATATGAAATTTAACAGATATATACCCAAATGTAAACAAATAATGTAACAACCGAATTATGTAAGCAAACTAATACCTAAACTAATAATGCTGTTGAACAAACTACTCTTCTAAACATCTACACGAACTGAAAATCCACGATACTCACAATATTAAATTGTATTTCGCTTAGGTTAATTTGCTTGAAAGGTTTCCAAGTGAATTGTTTTCTGTAATTTGTTAAATTTGGTAATATTTATCAATGATTGTCTAATAAAAAATAAAAGTTTATCAAGTCTGACTTGACCTTCAGCAATGTAAACTGAATAGGTATTTCTAAATCTGGAAAGTACATCCTCAAATAGATTACCTCCGAAGCAGTATGTGCTCAGACTGTTCTCATCAGTGACAATTGTTTTTACACTTCTATATATTTCTCAGAGGAATGAGATTATAGCAAATAAAATAGAAGTTTAATGTTTACAATCCACAAGCTATTTGAAGCTCACCGGGCCTGTGCAAATTGACATGTGTCTTCTCTGACCTCTGTCCTCTTCACTTCACAGATTTTGAATAGTTTTATTTTTATGCTCGATATCACTGCAATAAACTGTCCACTGTGATTTCAGTGCTATCTTTCTTGTTATTATCAGCATACTGATATATTACTGTAAATGATATGCTGAATATGAATATCAACACATGCAGCACACATAGCTCTGAGGTTTTTGTCTCCAGAGGGCATCCTGAAGCCAGTTAAAATCCTGCCTGTTGGTGGGAGAAACCCCCCACATGCTACTGTTGTGATAGCAATTAGCAGCAGGAGGATATGTGCCATTACAGCACGATGGACAGTGACAATGGCACTAAGATAGGTTGAATGATTCAAACAGTTATAACGCTACTTTAATTGTGGTGTTACAACTCTATACGGTGATAAAAGAAACAACTTGTATGGTTTTGCCTGACTTCTGGGATGTGCACGTTTAATAATTGCATATAGTCCTTACCTTTCAGTGTGATGCCTGCGCCTATTCCACATAAAGCTTGTCACAGCGAGGAGAGATGAGTCTCAGTGGCATTTGCAGCGTGTTTCAAACTTCCATCATTATCCCTAGATGCGTCTTGACAGTTAAACACATTGTATTGCCTGCCAGTAAGCACAGGTTGGGGTATTCAGCTCTGCATCTCTTCCAAAAATATCCCAGAGATGAAGCTGAATTGAACGGTCCACCTTAATTCCTGATCTCTACTAACGTTACCTCCCCTTGAATATGTGAGTCATGAGGGAGAACATTGGCAAATAGTTTTGGCAATTCAGTATGTTTGCATGAAAGAAGTGTTTAAACTCTTTGAAGTGTGCAGTCAGGTGGTCCTTGGCCAACTTTTACAGGTGTGAATTCTCATAGTCTCAGAAACTGAGAACAGACTGATTGGCTGGAAAAGATGTCCGATACATTCCTGTTTGTTCTGTTTGACATTACTTGAGTTCATCTTTAAAGGCAAACAATTCTAAGCTCATTTAAGAGAGAAAATATATCTGACAAGTGCTCTCCCAGGAAAATATTTTTATTACAAAAATAATCTCAAGTGGCCTAAACATGGTCAGGATAAATTATGTACGGCAGGGACTCATTCACGTAATAGTCCTTTATGTTCAGGTATGGTATCCATTTTCTTAGCAAATGTGTTACCCAAATACAGAACTTTCAAATGTATTTAAATATTTTTATCAGGTTGGTATGCTAGCGATATATTTTTCATATATTTTTTATGTATTTTTTATTTTTTTCCTTCATTTAACCAGGTTGAGAACAATTTTCTCATTTGCGACCTGGCCAAGATAAGGCGAAAAAATGTGCAGGACAACATACAGTTACACAATAAATACATAGAACACAAGAGTGCAAATAGCAATGGGACACAATAAGGCAATACAAGGTCAAGTTATACAGGATGAGGTATATGTAGTTCGGTTGAGGAGCATCGATACAACAATAACAAAAGATAGAAAAATACAATGAGTATCAATATACAGGATGTACAAAGATTAAAGTGTGTCTAGCGGGTAGGTAATTAGAGTGCATGGGATTATATGACTATGGTTATGGGGGAAAGAGCATGTAAGCATACCTCAGCAAATAGAATAATTCAGGTGTGTAAACAGGTAAGGCCGCAGTACAGGTGAGAGAGGTCCACTGTGCAAAAAAGGGCATAAGTGAGAAGAAGTTAAAGACAGTTAACAGGTACAGAGATCAGACAGGTGTTCTGACAGGAGTAGTTTAAAGGCAACTGGTGAGATAAGGGTTTCTATTTTTTTTTCTGCAATTCGTTCCAGTAATTGGCGGATTATCGTGTACCAAATGGTTGCCTATTAACCTGACCTGTTTTTTCCTGATCCTGCGTGAATAATAAAAAATACTTGTGGCTTTGCAAGTGGGACCACATCTCCATCTGGGTTGTGTTCTTACACATAGGGTAGGGCGATATGGCCTAAAATTGCGATATAAATTGCAGCCACTTGAGATAACTATGTATAACACAATATATAAATTATAATAGAACCATTTCAGAACAGGTTACATAGACCCTAAGGAAAGACAAACTGCTAAATGTGTTTTTTATAAAGAAAGAAAGTAACATTGTATGTAGTTTTGGGAACATTTATTTAGCAAAACTGTAATAAGATGCAGTAGTGCCAAGCTTCCCAGGCTCCGTTTCACCCTCTTGGGTTGCCTCTCAACAGCTACTTCAGCTGTGCTTGTGTGTGGCTCAGTGACCTTTGAACCTCCAACAGTGACAGGATTTCTGCTACCGCTCTGGTCCTGATGAACTCCTGGCGGTCATCATATATATATGTATCTTTAGACCATGGGTCGACCAAGGAGGTCATCCGTTTCTGGATTTGAGTACTTCTCGTATAAGTACTCTAGGGGGACTCTATTCATGTCCATGGTCAGCTCGATGACATAATCAGCTGTAGCAAAAACAGTGTTGAAAAGATGTAGAACAGGTTTGAAGTATGACACAGTTCTTCTTCAGACAGCTGTGAATTCCAGCAGTGGGCCGAGGGTCTTGCTAACAGATTCCATGACATCTTTATCTTACCAAGTGGCTACAGGTGTCTGGGTTTCCTGTTTGCTTTCAGTACCTGTAATGGGGCCTTCTCTTGTTCACCCTCTGTAATTATCATCTGACTTGATCCCCACATTACATTTTTTTCTGTTCACAAATTTCATCATCATCATCAATTTCATCTCGGTCTCTCCGCACGCACGCACGCACACACACACACACACACACACACACACACACACACACACACACACACACACACTCAAATTCATTTGAAATACAGTGTAGACATTATTAATGTTGTAAATGATTATTGTTTCTAAGAATGGCTGATTCACAATGATATGACTACATTGGAGAACATAGGCCCAGAACATACATAGGCCCAGAACTACATAGGCCCAGAACTACATAGGCCCAGTCTCAGGAACCATCACTCCTGTGTTCTAATGGCACGTTGCATTTGCTAATCCATGTTTTTATATTTTAAAAGGCTAATTGATCAGTATGAAACCATTTTAAATTATGCTAGGACAGCTAAATACTATATTTTAAAATGTGATTTATTTTAGGATCTTAATTATGATATAAGTGAAAAACTACACTATACGTGAAGGTTTCCACTCATTAAACACAGTACTTAAAAGATAAGCACATGTCCTAGCTGCTGTCTTGAATTCCGAATTCACAACCGAGAGAGTACGAGGGAAGATCAGGTGCGTAACTAGTTAGAATAGAATAGAATATACTTTATTGTCCCCTAGGGGAAATTTGTCTTGGACTCAAGTGTGCAGATAGCATAGTGCATAGTAATAATAGCTGCCCCTAAAGACAGTAATACAGTAATACCCGTAAAATACAAATAACAGCTAAAGACGTACCTATAAGCTACATAAACACTCATGACACATCTCATAACAGTTTAAACAAACAAAAATAAACAAATTAATAAATACAAATTAAAACAATGTACAAGAAGCAGAACACCAAGTTATTGCACACATCCCAGGCCTCAGCTCACTGGTCTATTTACAATTTTGATTTAAAATTTTGATAGAGGTGGGTATGAAAGAGTATTTAAAACGGTTTAATTTAGTTTTGGGAATTCTGTACCTCCTGCCAGAAGGCAAGAGATCATATTCCGTTTGAAGGATGTGGGACGGGTCCAACAGTACTCTCTGCGCC
Source organism: Dallia pectoralis (assembly GCA_029465975.1). Taxonomy (NCBI): domain Eukaryota; kingdom Metazoa; phylum Chordata; class Actinopteri; order Esociformes; family Umbridae; genus Dallia; species Dallia pectoralis. The sequence continues at coordinate 12,323,440 of CM055754.1, read as the reverse complement.
TGCCTGAGTACAGACTGCTCATAGATGGACTGAAGGGAGAGCTTTTCAGTCCTCCCCATCACCTTCATAGCAGTCTGTACCAGTCGCTGTAACTTTGATTTGGACTGTATGGAGAGATTGCCGAACCACGCTGTCCCATACCTGATGACACTCTCCATCACTGCCTGATAAAATAAATACATAATATTCTGGTTGACACCAAACAATCTCAGTCTGCGTAAAAAATACAGTCTTTGCTGTAGACGAGAACATACGTACTCAACGTGATCACTCCAGCTTAAGAGGTTATCCAGGTGGATACCCAGATATCTATAGGAAGTGACCTGTTTGATCTCCTCCCTGTGAATGGACAATGGGGTATGATCCCCCACCGACCGAGGGTCAAAACCATCTCCTCAGTTTTTTTAATGTTAATGGTGAGAGAGTTTTTGTCACACCACTGAACAAATTTATTAACCTCCGTGAAGTACAGTGACGGGTCTGAGTTCTGGTGAAGCAGACTGAGAATGGCAGTATCGTCAGAGAATTTAAGAAACAAGTTGCCCGGGAGACTATTGGTGCAGTCGTTAGTGTAAAGGGTGAACAGGACCGGTGAGCTTACACAGCCCTGAGGTGCACCCGTACTGATGCGTTTGGATTCTGAAAGTGAATCATTAATCCTGACATTTTGGGTTCTATCTATTAAAAAAGAATAAAACCATTTAATAATAAAGGGATTAACGTTCATCTGAGTCATTTTCTGTAAGAGCAGATGAGGCCGTACTGTGTTAAAAGCGGAACTAAAATCAATGAACAAACGGCGTGCATAAGCCTTGGGATCCTCCAGATGCTTAAGAGTTAGGTGGGAGATGCTATTAATTGCATCGTCTGTACTCCTTCCTTGCCTATAAGCAAACTGGAGTGGATCTAGTTCAGTAATAACTTCGGATTTCAGTACAGATGAGAAACATACGTGATTCACATCTGCATCTGTGGACAGAGGCAGAGCCTTGTGTCCAGAGGCAGAGCCTTGTGTCCAGAGGCAGAGCCTTGGTCCAGAGGCAGAGCCTTGTGTCCAGAGGCAGAGCCTTGTGTCCAGAGGCAGAGCCTTGTGTCCAGAGGCAGAGCCTCTGCAATTGGTGTTCTTTCCCCCTGAGACGTGTCGGCTGTTACATGTCTACATTCTATGTATTTTAATTGTAGTTTATCTGTTTTTGTCGGCGGTTTGGATCCCTTGTGTTTATTGGTTTCATTTTATGTGTAGTTGAGTCTTGTCATTTGTGTCTTATTTGCCCTATCGTTATGTTCCTATTTGGGTTCCTCTGGTCCTGGTGTTTTTATCAGTCATATTGGATGTCACTGTTTATGTTAGGATTGTGTTTGTTACTTACAAAGCTCTGTAAGCAAGTTTGCCTTTGAATAACGTTATCTATGACTGTTATCAGACACCAAGAAATAAAGCTTATACTTTAGTAATAATAACATTCATGTTAGCATCAGAAAGGAAAATTAAATTTGACCAAATTGTTCGACCACCACCCTCACATCACCATCCAGTCCCCCTGCCAACTTTCCTACCCTTTATTGAAAGTAAACAGGGATCCGATATTTGAACATTGGCTTTGCCAGCCGGCTAAACATACCTCCAGTCCACCAGCGTTTGTTTACAGTGCTGAAGGTCACACGGTGGCCGTGTCCCTACAATCCAGATGAAGCTGTTCAATGAAATTGATCTGCTCAGATAGGGTGACGGGACATATATATCTCCACCCCACCCCCACCCGACACGGCTAGCACGTCATGCTATTGGTTAGAGCCTGCCGCCTGTATTGTAAGATTACAGCAATTAGCAATTAGGTGGTAGCGCTCCTGGCAAACAGGAATTTATGTTTCTATCTGTACCTTTCTTGAGAAGCCGGGGAATCATTACAGGAATTGTATCACTGCGCTGGGTAATGGAATCCGGGATGGGCTGAGAGATTGTGTTGTCACTGTTTTCTGACAGACGAGCGTTGGTTTCCTCACAGACCTAATCCCCTGCCCCGCCTTTTAGTACCCCCCCCCATCCGTCATCATCCCACTCCAGTCCGGTGGAGTTGTGTGCACACCCGTGTGGATCAGGGAGGAGGGTTGGGATGACGCTGTTTGAAGGTTGGGGACTGTTAAGCTTGTATGTGTGCCTGTGTGATGGGGGCAGGTTTGGGTGGGTCTTCGTTTACACATGACCAGCTGCCTTACAAGAAGAGATAGCGACTCTACACACAAACACAGGATGGGGAATCAGGTTTGGGACGGCTCATTAATGTTTACAGATTTTCACAGTAGTATAATGGATTACAGGCTGATCTATTTGGCCCCGTCAGTAGGCTGGGAGCTGGCTTTTCCATTAACTAGCTCCATCCGTGGTGACATTTACGAGTGTAATATCATGCGGGAGGCAAAGGTAAACAAACAAGAAAAATGTATATCTGCCCTGTCTCCACCTTATTCCCCCGTAGTCAGTACACTGGCCTGTTTTAAAACCTAACAAGTATAGTCATAGTAGTTTGACGACTAATTAAATACATTCGATTACAAGCAAAGAAGCACTGCAGAAATGAGTAAGTACTCTCCCTAATATAAGACGTGGCTACATTCAGGATTTACTTCTTCTGAATATTTCCCCGTTTTTTGTGTCTGAACCTCAAAAAACTGTAGTTTCAATATTGTTGAAGTGTGCAAATCAGTGTGCCAAAATTTCTATCACACCACATTTGATTTAGTTTAATAAAATGTAAAACATGAAATAAGGGTAAACTGCTTTTTAGACAGATATGCGTCATTATTTGTCACCTTGCATTTTATTTCCATGATAACACTTCCCTGCTTACAGAACCCATCAAAACCAGTAAATGCATGTTAACCTTTATCTAAACATCAGAGGCCAATACTATGAAGCAAGTTCAACATGCCCAGGATTTATTTATCTGACTTCACTAAGCCCAATATCCACAAGCTGTGTCACAACGGTGGTTATCAAATTGTTAAATCAATACAGGTTTTCCCAATCTAGCGATATGAGCAATTGCAAACATGAACAAGTAAACCAAAGCCGCATATTTTACTCAAGAGGAGCAAACAAGCATTCCAGAGAAATATGACAAAATATAACTACAATCCAGGCTAAAAGCAACACTGTTGCTGCTGCCAAAAGCAGGAAGGAAAGCGTGCATATATGTTTTACTTACTCAAACGTCTTCTGAGGGCATAAAAAATGCGATTGGTTAAGTCAAACACACAATTTTCCAAGCATCTGCGAAAAAGTATCTTTGCTTTGTTATTTTATAGTGAACATAACTTAATTACATGCTGAATTTGGTGTACTTTGGTGTACTGAATATTTAAGAGACAGTAAAGGTGTGGACGATTGAGGAGAATGTGTGGCAAAGGTCGCAGGCCAGAATTGAACCCTCACAGCAGCGATTCATGTGCCCCTAAAGGCCACTGGACCACCCCAGCCCACTGTGGAAGGAACTCTAGCACGTTAGGGTACCATCCACTGGGCATCCACTGTGCATCCACTGTGAAACCACTGGGCATCCACTGGGCAATTACTGGGCATCCACTGTGCATCCACTGTGCATCCACTGGGCAATTACTGGGCATACACTGGGCATCCACTGGGCAACCACAGGGCATCCACTGTGCATCCACTGGGCAATTACTGGGAATCCACTGGGCATCCACTGGGCAACCACAGGGCATCCACTGGGTAACCACTGGGCATCCACTGGGCATCCACTGGGTAACCACTGGGCAACCACTGGGTAACCACTGGGGAACCACTGGGCATCCACTGGGTAACCACTGGGCATCCACTAGGTAACCACTGGGTAACCACTGGGTAACCACTGGGCATCCACTGGGCATCCACTGGGAAATCACTTGGCAACCACTAGGCATCCACTGGACATCCACTGGGCAACCCCTAGGCATCCACTGGGCATCCACTGGGCATCTACCGGGCATCTACTGGGCATCCACTGGGCATCTACTGGGCAACCACTGGGCATCCACTGGGCATCTACTGGGCAACCACTGGGCATCTACTGAGCATCCACTGGGCCAGTGGGGCATTATAGCCCTTGAAACATTTACGTCAAGGTGGCCTAGTGGTTAGGGACTAGGGCTTGGGTCTGGAAGGTCCCTGGTTCTAATCCCCCCACCACCAAGGTGAAAACCGCGTCGTCCTTGAGCAAGACAGTTAACCCTAAAATGCTCCCCGGCCGCCTGCAGCCCTAATCAGTTACCTGATTTGACTTCCACGTCACCTCAGGGTTGGGTAAAATGCAGAGAACACATTTCAGTTGAAGGCATTCAGTTGTAAAACTGACAATATTGGTGTATTCTATCTATTCTATCTCATCAACTGAGGTGTTGTGAACGCTCCTCCATGCTCTCTCATCTCATCTCATCTTCAACCGCTTATCGGGGGTCGGGTCGCGGGGGTAGCAGCTCTAGCAGGGGACCCCAAACTTCCCTTTCCCGGGCAACATTAGCCAGCTCTGACTGGGGAATCCCGAGGTGTTCCCAGGCCAGTGTGGAGATATAATCTCTCCACCTAGTCCTGGGTCTTCCCCGAGGTCTCCTCCCAGCTGGACGTGCCTGGAACACCTCTCTAGGGAGGCGCCCAGGTGGCATTCGTACTAAATGCCCGAACCACCTCAACTGGCTCCTTTCTACGCAAAGGAGCAGCGGCTCTACTCCGAGTTCCTCACGGATGACTGAGCTTCTCACCCTATCTCTAAGGCAGAGGCCAGCCACCTTTCTGAGAAAACCAATTTCGGCCGCTTGTACCCGCGATCTCGTTCTTTCAGTCATGACCCAGCTTTCATGCCCATAGGTGAGAGTAGGAACAAAGATTGACCGGTAGATCGAGAGCTTTGCCTTCCGGCTCAGCTCTCTTTTCGTCACAGCGGTGCGGTGAAGCGAATGCAACACCGCCCCCGTTGCTCCGATCCTCCGACCAATCTCCCGCTCCATTGTTCCCTCACTTGCGAACAAAACCCCGAGGTACTTGAACTCCTTCACTTTTAGTAAGGACTCATTCCCTACCCGGAGTAGGCACTCCACCGGTTTCCTGCTGCTCCTCCATGCTGTCTTGTGTAATTGTCCTCACCTGTTCCTCATCTAGTTGATTCATCTGTATTATGTTTCCTCTGTTCACTCATCACAGCCAGAAGAGGACTGGCTACTAGCCTGGTTCCTTTCTAGGTTTCTTCCTAAATTTGACTTAGTTTTTCCTAGCCACTCTGTATCAACTTGTTGATATAGTTCATTGATTAATACTTTTTGTTAAATTATTGTATATCCTACATTTATTTGTTGAAACCAGTTACAACGCTACTTTTTTAAGGGACCTAATTAGTTTTATTGTCGAAAGTTTTTTAGTAATGTCTACTAGGCTTGTAAAACTAAAGATCCATTTATTTACTAGTATACCAATGGAACATCTGAAGACAAATTCATTTTAATGCTTTCTCATGCAGGCGCAGCCATGTCTGGAGGCAATTTATTGCCAAACTATTGCCAAATATTGGATGGAAGTCCTTTATTTCACCAAGATTTACAGAGATATTGTTATCCATTTTGGTACCAACGATGTCAAGAAGAAACAGTCAGAGGTCACAAAGCGGAACATAGCATCAACATGCAAATTAGCAAAAAAAATCTGTGTTGGCATTGAGTAATTGGCATATTTTAGTCAATTTCAAAATCCATGTAAAAAATCAAATGACCCTCCAATGAGCTTTTGAAGCCATCATTTAATCTGTTGGGTTTGTCCAACCTGTCTCTGAACGTACGCATTGCCAGTTCATACCCAAGACCACACATGTCAAACACATTTTGACCCAAAGGTACTTGCACTCTTTTTGTCGATCACCAGGTGGTGCAAAGACAAAAGAAACAAAAACGTTAAAGGCGCACTATATCCTTGCAAATCACCTCTCTCACTAAGAAAGCACAACAAAGACTGTAGTACAGTAAAAACTGCCAACATCCATGACGATTAATGTCCACACAGCCATCCTGACCTCCTCCATCACCATCTTAGCAAGCAAGCATTTGCCCACTGACAAATATATACAATATATAGCTAAATTCATATATAGAACCAATTCAATGTGCTTTTACAAAGAAAAAGATAATTGACTGTAGGAGCGGTGATGTATGAGGAGGAGAGAGGATGAAGATCCTGGAGAGGAAGGATTGTGTTCCTAATATGGATGCCGTAACAGGGCCTTCTCTCATCTCACTGTCCTTCTGCCCCATCTCCCTGTTGTCACAGCATGGTTCCTGTTTGTGACTTCCTGCCTGGTATTAGGCACTAGACGCCCTCCTAAGCTTCTGACCAGCGCCGACCTCTCGATACACTACAATAGCACTCTCTCTCGAACAAATAATGGTAGAAATCAGGGTAGGTAACTTCAGTGATCACAAAACAAAAAAAGAAGCCTAACGTCCAAATCCAATTGGTCAGGCAGGGAACAGGATTTAAAACAAAACATATCTGTGTATTGCTAGTGTGAAAGTTTAAGGGGTGTGTTAAATAAAGACACAATAAATTAGAATGGTTTGTATGTTGTTTGTTTATTTTTTTCGTGACGTAGATGAGAATCAATGACAATGCAAATCAAATTGTAATTTATTTGAAATTAGTTTTTCTGGATTTGTTGTTGTTGTTCGTTCTCTCACTGTTCAAATAAACCAAGCATTAAAACGTTAGACTGATTTCTCTTTGTCAGTGGGCAAATGTACAAAATCAGCAGGGAATCAAATCATTTCTTCTTTCACTGTACTTGTACAGGCAATAGGAACATTTTCACTCATATCCAAAGAACCTACCCCACTATCTCTCATCTCATCTCATCTCATCTTCAACCGCTTATCCGGGGTCGGGTCGCGGGGGTAGCAGCTCTAGCAGGGGACCCCAAACTTCGCTTTCCCGGGCAACATTAGCCAGCTCTGACTGGGGAATCCCGAGGCGTTCCCAGGCCAGTGTGGAGATATAATCTCTCCACCTAGTCCTGGGTCTTCCCCGAGGTCTCCTCCCAGCTGGACGTGCCTGGAACACCTCTCTAGGGAGGCGCCCAGGTGGCATTCGTACAAGATGCCCGAACCACCTCAACTGGCTCCTTTCTATGCAAAGGAGCAGCGGCTCTACTCCAAGTTCCTCTCGGATGACTGAGCTTCTCACCCTATCCCTAAGGGAGAGGCCAGCCACCTTTCTGAGAAAACCCATTTCGGCCGCTTGTACCCGCGATCTCGTTCTTTCGGTCATGACCCAGCTTTCATAGGGACGTCAACAAAGTAAAAGTCTCAACGTTATTAATTCAATAGCTGTTTAACCATTTGGCCTTGAAACTTCAAATCACTTTCAGATTATTTATAGAGGACACCCACATGTTGCACTGCCTCTGTTTTTTTAAGGAAATAGTGAAAAGAAAAGTTTAATAAACATTTAAAAACTTTAAAACTCAATAGTGTTTTTGTTAAATAACTTTGAAAATCTACTCAATCCACATTCATATTGTCTACAAAGGCCATTCATATGTTTCACAGGCTTTGGTTTTTAAAGAAAGGGTGTAACAAACTTTTAATATACATTTTTAACTGGTATATCTGAAAAGCTTTTTTGTGCATTGACTTGTAATCATCGATAACAACAAGTAGTCCTTCCAAGACGGAAAGATGGTAAACGAAGCAAGGCAGAAATATTATCTTTGATCACAACTCTCCACTTATTTATGTGAGTCGGCCTTTTCACACATGAAAGTCATAAAGTCAAAGTACCACCATGACTGCTGATCATTTGTTAGTGTGCTTGAGGCTGCCTGTCAGCAGCTACTGTCCGGACTATGCATCCCTGGCTGATTCCATTCAGTGCAAGTCAGAGTAAAGTCAGGTAATGACAAAAAAGTACATATTTAATTGTGTTGTGCAATATGGGCTCATGCGGGTATGCAAAGTACATCAACATGGATTGTAAAAATAATTCTTAATATATTTATAGATAAATCTACGTTTTGCAAATTTGTAGTAGGTAGATCATTTTGACTTGGTGAATTGAGGGCAGAGAGGATGAAACCCCATGTTTAATAATAAGCAAATTATGTACATTTCCACAGATTATGAAAATGTATTAATACAACTAACTTAGTGGCAAAAAAAAGATCTTAATAGCTGTGTCACGAATACGCTCTGACACAGCGAGGTGGTTCCAATCGCGGTAAGCAATGCATTTATTTGTACAAAGGCAGTAGGCAAAAGGATGGTCAGGCAGGCTTGGGTCGATGTTGGGAGATCAGAGGCAGAATACAGTACAGGTGGAACAAGCGTAGACGTGGTCAGGATAAGAGGCTAGTAGTCGAATACAGGAATCACAAATAAGCACAAGACAAGGGTTAGGCAGACACAGAGTATATAAACGGAACTAGGAACTGGTACATGGGTAAACTAGATTGATAATAGAATTCAGAACGCTCAGCAAGTCGGGCAACGAACAATACATTCCACTGGTCTCAGGTCAGAGGGATCCCTTTATCCCCTGCCTGATTACTCACAGGTGTGATTAGTACAGGTGCCCTGGATGGTCGAATTGGCGGCCTACCCCGCGGTCTAGGTGCTGGACGATTCGGGTGATCGCGGTGGAAGGATGCTTTCAGGCACCCACGACCTCTCCTCGGGACCGTATCCCTCCCAGTCCACCAGGTATTCCAGTCCCTCCGTCGTGAGTCTAGGATTTTGTGAACACTGAAAACGGGATCTCCGTCGGGTTCAAGCGGAGGTGGTGCCGGTTGGTGCGTCACAGGAGGATACATAGGGCTGTAGTGTACTGGTTTGAGCAAGGAGACGTGGAAGGTGGGTGCTATCCGGTAGTGACGAGGTAACTGTAGGCGATATGTTACAGGATTCATGCGTCTAATAACCTTGAGCATTAAGGTTGAGCTTCTTGCAGTTCCGTCGGAGGCGGTTTTATGTTTCGCAGGTTCATCTATGGGTCGCTCGAACTGACGAGAGAGAGAGTCTGCCTTCACATTCTTCAAGCCTGGGATATAGGACACATTGAATCGGAATCGGTTAAAACACAGAGACCATCTTGTTTGCCGTGAGGGTAACCGTTTTGCCTGCTGCAGATATTAAAGGTTTCGATGGTCGGTCAGAACCAGGAACGGATAAGTGGCTCCCTCTAGCCAGTGTCTCCACTCCTCTAGAGACAATTTGACGGTTCCCGGTTTCCCACATCATAATTTCTCTCCGCTGGGTTCAGTTTCTTTGAGAAAAAGGCACACAGATGCAGGTTTGGGGGTGTGCCCTGTCGTTGGGATAGCACAGCCCCAACTCCGACCTCCGAAGCATCCACCTTGACCACGAAGGGCAACGTAGGATTGGGCTGACACAGGACAGGAACAGAGGTGAATCGGTTCTGCAGTTCTTCGAAGGCCTGTTTCAAAGTCTCCGTCCATACCAGGTTCCGCCCCCTCTGGCTGGTGGTGGCGGATAAGGGGGCTGCTGTGATGCTAAAGTTGCGGATGAACCTGCGGTAATAGTTTGCAAATCCCAAAAAGCGTTGTAAATCTTTGTTGGACTTGGGTAATGGCCAATTACGCACCGCGCACACCTAACTTTCATCGAGTTTCACCCCTCAGGGTGTCAGGATTGCCCCCAGGAATGAGATGGTCGTGACATGGAACTCACTTTTCTCCAATGTTACGAACAGTCAACGCTCTCGTAACCGGCTCAGGACCTGCTGTACGTGAGAGATGTGCTCGGGAAGAGAGTTTCAATAAATCAAGATGTCGTCGATGTATACAATGATGAACCGGTCAGTCATGTCCTGAAGGTATTGTTCATAAACGACTGGAACACCGCGGGCGCGTTTGTTAGACCGTAGGGCATGACACAGTATTCATAATGTCCCCTATGCGTTATGAACGCAGTCTTCCATTCATCCCCCTCTCGAATCCGTACCAGGTTATATGCACTCCTTAGGTCCAGTTTACTATAAATGACAGCTTGTTTTAGCAGGAATCAGAGGTAATGGTGACCTGTTCTTTACTGTGATGTCATTCAATCCTTTGTAATCTATACATGGACGGAGACCTCCATCCTCCTTCTTCACAAAGAAAAAGCTAGAAGCTGCTTGAGACGTAAAGGGCCGAATAGCATCTTGGTTCATCGATGTACTGATTCATAGCCTCTCTCTCTCAGGTTGCGACAGCGGGTAGATGCGTACTCTGGGAGGCGTAGCACCAGACAGCAGATCTATGGTACAATCCCAAGGGCGATGTGGAGGCAGGGTGGACGACTTCTCCTTGAAGAATACTTTTTCACACAGTGCCATGTAGGTTTGGATTTAGTTTTCCCTTAATTTAAAAACTGCATTTTGTGTTATCTTTGACTAATGTTGAAATTTGTTTGATGATGTAAAACATTTATGTGTGACAAACTGTCACATATTGGGTGAGCTGTGTTGTACACAGGGTGTTTAGGGAGCACTGCACTTCTGTGTATTGTTGTAATTATGAGCACAGCTGTTTTGGGTTTAGTTAAGCACCGTGCATAGGTAAATCAATCAGTGGGCTATTTAAGGTCCCTGGTTAGGTTCACTAGTGCTTGTTATTAATATAATGTTACATAGGTTAGTTAATCAGTGGGCTATTTAAGGTCCCTGGTTAGGTTCACTGGTGCTTGTTATTAATATAATGTTACATAGGTTAGTTAATCAGTGGGCTATTTAAGGTCCCTGGTTAGGTTCACAGGTGCTTGTTATTAATATACTGTTACATAGGTTAGTTAATCAGTGGGCTATTTAAGGTCAATGGTTAGGTTCACAGGTGCTTGTTATTAATATAATGTTACATAGGTTAGTTAATCAGTGGGCTATTTAAGGTCCCTCATTAGGTTCACTGGTGCTTGTTATTAATATAATGTTACATAGGTAAATCAATCAGTGGGCTATTTAAGGTCCCTGGTTAGGTTCACAGGTGCTTGTTATTAATATAATGTTACATAAGTTAGTTAATCAGTGGGCTATTTAAGGTCCCTGGTTAGGTTCACTAGTGCTTGTTATTAATATAATGTTACATAGGTTAGTTAATCAGTGGGCTATTTAAGGTCCCTGGTTAGGTTCACTGGTGCTTGTTATTAATATAATGTTACATAGGTTAGTTAATCAGTGGGCTATTTAAGGTCCCTGTTTAGGTTCACTGGTGCTTGTTATTAATATAATGTTACATAGGTTAGTTAATCAGTGGGCTATTTAAGGTCCCTGGTTAGGTTCACTAGTGCTTGTTATTAATATAATGTTACATAGGTTAGTTAATCAGTGGGCTATTTAAGGTCCCTGGTTAGGTTCACAGGTGCTTGTTATTAATATACTGTTACATAGGTTAGTTAATCAGTGGGCTATTTAAGGTCACTGGTTAGGTTCACAGGTGCTTGTTATTAATATAATGTTACATAGGTTAGTTAATCAGTGGGCTATTTAAGGTCCCTCATTAGGTTCACAGGTGCTTGTTATTAATATAATGTTACATAGGTTAGTTAATCAGTGGGCTATTTAAGGTCCCTGGTTAGGTTCACTGGTGCTTGTTATTAATATAATGTTACATAGGTTAGTTAATCAGTGGGCTATTTAAGGTCCCTGGTTAGGTTCACTAGTGCTTGTTATTAATATAATGTTACATAGGTTAGTTAATCAGTGGGCTATTTAAGGTCCCTGGTTAGGTTCACTGGTGCTTGTTATTAATATAATGTTACATAGGTTAGTTAATCAGTGGGCTATTTAAGGTCACTGGTTAGGTTCACAGGTGCTTGTTATTAATATACTGTTACATAGGTTAGTTAATCAGTGGGCTATTTAAGGTCAATGGTTAGGTTCACAGGTGCTTGTTATTAATATAATGTTACATAGGTTAGTTAATCAGTGGGCTATTTAAGGTCCCTCATTAGGTTCACTGGTGCTTGTTATTAATATAATGTTACATAGGTAAATCAATCAGTGGGCTATTTAAGGTCCCTGGTTAGGTTCACTAGTGCTTGTTATTAATATAATGTTACATAAGTTAGTTAATCAGTGGGCTATTTAAGGTCCCTGGTTAGGTTCACAGGTGCTTGTTATTAATATACTGTTACATAGGTTAGTTAATCAGTGGGCTATTTAAGGTCACTGGTTAGGTTCACAGGTGCTTGTTATTAATATAATGTTACATAGGTTAGTTAATCAGTGGGCTATTTAAGGTCCCTCATTAGGTTCACAGGTGCTTGTTATTAATATAATGTTACATAGGTTAGTTAATCAGTGGGCTATTTAAGGTCCCTGGTTAGGTTCACTGGTGCTTGTTATTAATATAATGTTACATAGGTTAGTTAATCAGTGGGCTATTTAAGGTCCCTGGTTAGGTTCACTAGTGCTTGTTATTAATATAATGTTACATAGGTTAGTTAATCAGTGGGCTATTTAAGGTCCCTGGTTAGGTTCACAGGTGCTTGTTATTAATATACTGTTACATAGGTTAGTTAATCAGTGGGCTATTTAAGGTCACTGGTTAGGTTCACAGGTGCTTGTTATTAATATAATGTTACATAGGTTAGTTAATCAGTGGGCTATTTAAGGTCCCTCATTAGGTTCACAGGTGCTTGTTATTAATATAATGTTACATATGTTAGTAATCAGTGAGATATTTAAGGTCCCTGGTTAGGTTCACTGGTGCTTGTTATTAATATAACGTTACATAGGTTAGTTAATCAGTGGGCTATTTAAGGTCCCTGGTTAGGTTCACGGGTGCTGGTTATTAATATAATGTTACATAGGTTAGTTAATCAGTGGGCTATTTAAGGTCCCTGGTTAGGTTCACAGGTGCTTGTTATTAATATATTGTTACATAGGTTAGTAATCAGTGAGCTATTTAAGGTCCCTGGTTAGGTTCACTGGTGCTTGTTATTAATATAACGTTACATAGGTTAGTTAATCAGTGGGCTATTTAAGGTCCCTGGTTAGGTTCACGGGTGCTGGTTATTAATATAATGTTACATAGGTTAGTTAATCAGTGGGTTATTTAAGGTCCCTGGTTAGGTTCACAGGTGCTTGTTATTAATATATTGTTACATAGGTTAGTAATCAGTGAGCTATTTAAGGTCCCTGGTTAGGTACACTGGTGCTTGTTAATAATATAATAAGTCGCAATCGGTCAGTTTTATTTTCAAGTCCGTTGGTTGTTCTATGTTTTTTTTAACTGCAATTAAAACACGACGAACGTGATTCTCTGGCTCTGCATCCCCCTCCTTCTGCACTTCACCTGTACGGATCCGTGACACAAACATGCAATCAAATGCGAAATCAGGAAGACGGCAAACACTTTCACACCACTGTATATATGTGGTGACACTGACTTACACCATTTTGTGTATTTCAAGTCAGATGTCAGGATTTCTGAGCGCTGAGAGTTCATTTATTCCATACACAAACAGGCAATACAATAACAAAAAACTACCAGGGGAATAGTCCCAAAGTAAAAGGTCCGGAATACCGGGTGTGTGGATCAAGAAGGGACAAGACGCTAAGCAGGCAGGGAGTTCCAGGAGACAGGCAGATAGGATCAAAATGACTGGATATGAGCGAAGGTACAGACAAGGAGAGGGCAGAGAGTGGTCAGTCAAACAGGAGGTCCAAAACACAGTTAAGAAAGAATAATGAGCTAAAGATCTTTTCTCCAACAGGCTTAGTATGTATGCGTACAAACAATACCTCACATAGAGCGGTGCATTGTGGGAAGAACTAAATAAGCAGAGGTAATGTGGCACAGGGGATCAGAATTCAGGTGATTGGGATCTGTGGTGTGAGCAGCATTAAGAAGCGGTAGGTGAGTGTGTGTGATGGTTGAGTAGAGTTTGGCCATGGTGTTAAACTCAACCTTATAGTGATCAAATTACCAAGGGAAACATTTTAAAATGAAAAAGGTGGAGGGGAAAAGCGCATGTCAAAAAGCAAAAAGACAAGATCTCAGAGATCTCTGTGGTATTTATCAAAAGTCACTTGTCATTGTGCATGAAACAGTCATAGGATCATTTAATAGATCACACATTTCTATGCATAAACACATTCTTAATTCCATTGATAATGACACATTCTTAATTCCATTGATAATGACACATTCTTAATTCCATTCATAATGACACATACTTAATTCCATTGATAATGACACATTCCAAATTCCATTCATAATGACACATTCCAAATTCCATTCATAATGACACATTCCTAATTCCATTCATAATGACACATTCTTAATTCCATTCATAATGACACATTCTTAATTCCATTCATAATGACACATTCTTAATTCCATTCATAATGACACATTCTTAATTCCATTCATAATGACACATTCTTAATTCCATTCATAATGACACATACTTAATTCTATTCATAAAGACACATTCCTAATTCCATTCATAATGACACATTCTTAATTCCATTCATAATGACACATTCCTAATTCCATTCATAATGACATATTCTTTATTCCATTCATAATGACACATACTTAATTCTATTCATAATGACACATTCCAAATTCCATTCATAATGACACATTCTTAATTCCATTCATAATGACACATTCTTAATTCCATTCATAATGACACATTCTTAATTCCATTCATAATGACACATACTTAATTCTATTCATAAAGACACATTTCTAATTCCATTCATAATGACACATTCTTAATTCCATTCATAATGACACATTCGTAATTCCATTCATAATGACATATTCTTAATTCCATTCATAATGACACATTCTTAATTCCATTCATAATGACACATTCTTAATTCCATTCATAATGACACATTCTTAATTCCATTCATAATGACACATTCGTAATTCCATTCATAATGACATATTCTTAATTCCATTCATAAAGACACATTCCTAATTCCATTCATAATGACACATTCTTAATTCCATTCATAATGACACATTCTTAATTCCATTCATAATGACACATTCTTAATTCCATTCATAATGACACATTCTTAATTCCATTCATAATGACACATTCTTAATTCCATTCATAATGACACATTCTTAATTCCATTCATAATGACACATTCTTAATTCCATTCATAATGACACATTCTTAATTCCATTCATAATGACACATACTTAATTCTATTCATAAAGACACATTTCTAATTCCATTCATAATGACACATTCTTAATTCCATTCATAATGACACATTCGTAATTCCATTCATAATGACACATTCTTAATTCCATTCATAATGACACATACTTAATTCTATTCATAAGGACACATTCCTAATTCCATTCATAATGATACATTCATAATTCCATTCATAATGATACATTCATAATGACACTGTAACGTTTGGGCTTCTAAGGAGGTTGAGGACACACTTGCAGAGGTTCTTGAACTTATAGTTTTATTTCGTCTATAGCACAGGGCAGACAGGAACTTAGGATGAAGCCCTAATACAGCTTTAACAAAGAAACAAAACCAAAGGTCAAACAGACAATTATGCCTTACACCGAACAAGTATTGAAAACACCACACAAACAATCAGGTAACAAGCATCCAGACATAAAACACTGACAAGACACACTGACATAGAAACAGAACCCCACGTACCTTTAACAATGACCCGACACTGACAGACTGACACAGACCAAACTATATACAGACACTAACGAGCCAAATGAACCCAGGTGAGAACACACACACAGGTGATAGAAATGTCCTTGATTACTTCCTCACTGCTGGCAAGGGGAGTGGCCACACTGGCATAGAGGGGAACAGAGGCAGTCTCTTACAGTACCCCCCCCTCAAGGCGCGGCTCCAGAAGCGCCAAAACAAAAACAGAACCAACAGCTGCGGGGAGGCGGCAGAGGAGGTGGGGGGGAAAGGGGGCAAGAACCAAAAACAAAAACCACAGGTTTAACGCCAATACCTGGAACGAGGACAGAGTCAAGAAAGATAGTCCAGTCTCCTCCGTGGGGCACGGGCAAACCTAGATGTTGGACCTGATAGGAATAGAGGGGTCCCGGCCGAACCAAGAGATTGGTCTCGGGCAGAACAGAGAGATGCGTCTGGTGATCGTTGCTGGGGAGACGGTCAGGAGGACCCACTGGTGGACTCGATTCAGGAGGCCATGAGGGCTGAGGTAGAGCGGGGGACCGGATGTGCAGACGCGAATCAGGAGGTCGAATTGTTGGAGGCAGGTCAGAGGATCCACCCAACGAATGCAGATCAGGTGGTCGACCTGACGGTTGCCGGACAGGTGGTCGACCCAGCAGATGCGGGTCAGAAGGCAGACATGGCGGATGCGGGTCAGAAGGCAGACATGGCGGATGCGGGTCAGGTGGTCGACCCGGCAGATGCGGGTCAGGTGGTCGACCCGGCAGATGCGGGTCAGGTGGTCGTCCCGGCCGATGCAGGTCAGGTGGTCATCCCGGCCGATGCGGGTCAAGAGGCCAAACCGGCAGAGACGGATCAGGAGGTCGGACCGGCAGAAGCGGATCAGGAGGCCATATTGGCGGCGTTGGGTCAGGATGCCATATGGGCGGCGATGAGGCGATCAGGCGGTCTACCCGACGGTTGCCGGACGGATGGTCGACCCGGCGGATGCTGGTCAGGAGGCCGGCCCGGCTGAGGCGGATCAGGAGATCGGACGGGCCCCGACGGCGGGTCAGGTGGTCGACCCGGCAGATGCCGGTCAGGAGGTCGAACAGGCATAGACGGGTCAGGAGGTCTACCCGGCGGGAGCGGGTCAGGAAGCGGCGCCGGAGGACACGGGTCAGGTGGCCGGGCCGGAGGACACGGGTCAGGTGGCCGCGCCGGAGGACACGGGTCAGGTGGCCGCGCCGGCCGAGACAGTTCAGGTGGCCGGGGTACTGGCTTTGGCCCGGCAACAGTCTTTGGCCCGAGAACTGGCTCGGCCAGGATGACGACCTCGAGAACCGGACGGGGCTCAGGCTGGGGGAGAGGACTGGAGTCAGGCTGGGGGAGAGGACTGTAGTCAGGCTGGGGGAGAGGACTGGAGTCAGGCTGGGGGAGGACTGGAGTCAGGCTGGGGGAGAGGACTGGAGTCAGGCTGGGGGAGAGGACTGGAGTCAGGCTGGGGGAGAGGACTGGAGTCAGGCTGGGGGACAGGACTGGAGTCAGGCTGGGGGACAGGACTGGAGTCAGGCTGGGGGACAGGACTGGAGTCAGGCTGGGGGACAGGACTGGAGTCAGGCTGGGGGACAGGACTGGAGTCAGGCTGGGGGACAGGACTGGAGTCAGGCTGGGGGACAGGACTGGAGTCAGGCTGGGGAGCGGGCTCTGGCTGGGGAACGGGCTCAGGCTGGGGAACGGGCTCAGGCTGGGGAACGGGCTCCGACAAGGGGTCAGGAGTGAGCTCGGGGTCAGGAGTGAGCTCGGGGTCAGGAGTGAGCTCGGGGTCAGGATTGAGCTCGGGGTCAGGAGTGAGCTCGGGGGCTGGGACATTCTCAGGCTGGGGGACTGGCTCAGGCAAGGACACGGGGACTGCCTCAGGCAAGGACACGGGGACTGCCTCAGGCAAGGACACGGGGACTGCCTCAGGCAAGGACATGGGGACTGCCTCAGGCAAGGACATGGGGACTGCCTCAGGCAAGGACACGGGGACTGGCTCAGGCACGGGGACTGGCTCAGGCACGGGGACTGGCTCAGGCACGGGGACAGGCTCAGGCACGGAAACTGGAGGGAGCTCAGAGACTGGACGAAGGTGTGGTGCACGGCAGAGAAGCTGTGACCTCAGGTAGTCCAGAAGCTTAGGGTAGAGATCTTCCTGTCCACTCGTCCACACGAAAAACTCCCTATGCCACCATCTCTTTTCATCCTCCATCACCGCCATCTCCTGAAACCAGGCCAGAAAGTCTATAAATACCCCCAGATCCTCCCGCAGAGCCCTCTCCAAGGCCGGGGAGGTAGCCGACGGTGACATTGGCCTGAAGGAGACCGGATAGACCGGTCCATTGGGGTCCTCTTTGAGTGGCGGAGCGGCGGCCATTTCGTGCAGCGGGACGGCGGCCATCTTAAGCTGCGGGGCGGCAGCCATCTCGTGCTGCGGGGCGGCAGCCATCTCGTGCTGCGGGGCGGCAGCCATCTCGTGCTGCGGGGCGGCAGCCATCTCGTGCTGCGGGGCGGCAGCCATCTCGTGCTGCGGGGCGGCAGCCATCTCGTGCTGCGGGGCGGCAGCCATCTCGTGCTGCGGGGCGGCAGCCATCTCGTGCTGCGGAGCTGAAGACTGGAATGCTGGAGGTAATGCGGGTACCAGCTGGAGGGTGTAGGGGTCCCAGCTGTACTCTCCCTCCAGGTACTCCTCCGACTCAGGGCGGATTGACTCCCTCCACTCATGAACCGCCCTGTAGTCGGCCGGTAACCAGATTGCCGGTGGAGCCGAAAGTCGTGGAGGGAGAGGTGGTCCTAGCCGTGTCGCCCGCCAGCGAAGACAATCTGGCACTTCGGCTGGCTGATCAGACTCAGGCGTAGAAAAGCGAAACCTCCGCGGCGTCCTCTTTCGGGGTCGGGTCATTCTGTAACGTTTGGGCTTCTAAGGAGGTTGAGGACACACTTGCAGAGGTTCTTGAACTTATAGTTTTATTTCGTCTATAGCACAGGCCAGACAGGAACTTAGGATGAAGCCCTAATACAGCTTTAACAAAGAAACAAAACCAAAGGTCAAACAGGTTATGCCTTACACCGAACAAGGTCAAACCAAAGGTTATGCCTTACACCGAACAAGTATTGAAAACACCACACAAACAATCAGGTAACAAGCATCCAGACATAAAACACTGACAAGACACACTGACATAGAAACAGAACCCCACGTACCTTTAAAAATGACCCAACACTGACAGACTGACACAGACCAAACTATATACAGACACTAACGAGCCAAATGAACCCAGGTGAGAACACACACAGGTGATAGAAATGTCCTTGATTACTTCCTCACTGCTGGCAAGGGGAGTGGCCACACTGGCATAGAGGGGAACAGAGGCAGTCTCTTACAGACACATTCTTAATTCCATTCATAATGACACATACTTAATTCTATTCATAATGACACATTCTTAATTCCATTCATAATGACACATACTTAATTCTATTCATAATTACACATTCTTAATTCCATTCATAATGACGCATTCTTAATTCCATTCATAATGACACATACTTAATTCTATTCATAAAGACACATTCTTAATTCCATTCATAATGACGCATTCTTAATTCCATTCATAATGACACATTCCTAATTCCATTCATAATGACACATTCTTAATTCCGTTCATAATGACACATTCTTAATTCCATTCATAATGACACATTCCTAATTCCATTCATAATGACACATTCCTAATTCCATTCATAATGACACATTCCTAATTCCATTCATAATGACACATTCCTAATTCCATTCATAATGACACATTTCTATGCACACCTGATGAAAAGGCCCCAGGACTTTGTTAAACAACAATGGCGCTTTAACCTGATGAAACCCAAAGAATGCACACCCTTGTCAGAAAGGGTACAATGAAAGTTGTCTATGCAGACAAGAACCTCTTACCTAGTGTAAAATATGGTGGTGGATTTTTGATGTTCTAGGACTGTTTTGTTTTCACAGGTCCGGTAGCCCTTGTTAAGATCAACTGCATCAGAAACTCTCAAGTACTGAGGCGTTTTGGCTAATAACCTGTGGCCTCCTTTCACAATATTGCATGAATGCTTTCCTAAATTGAAATAATATTAAGAAAAGTCATAAACATTGAAAAAGTGGATTGATTAAAACAATACTAGGACCTTTATGCACACATCGGTAGGAATTCATCATTGATAAATGCTACTTGCTGTCAGTCTCACAACCATGGCTATTTGCATGTCAACACAACACTAATAAAGTATTTATGGTCAAACCATTCTTTTAAGCTAGTAGGAAACATACAGTGGCAAAGCATGAATGGCCACAAAGCAACATATAAGTGCACTGTAGACGCTGAACGGTCATTTATAATGCATTACATCATTATTTCTTGCTGTTGTTGCTTGTTATTGACTAGTAATGAAACATTGCTAAAGAGAAGAGTGAGTACAATGCAAGTTCCTGTAGCATTGGGAAATATGCAGTTCTGTGAACAAGCATTCAATAATGAACAATAGGCCTCCCAGCCTCTACAGCTCCCACATGTAACCTATACAAATACCATAATTGTGGTTCTGCAGAATGAACCACTGTGTTCCACCTGTCATCTTTACCTTCAGCAGTTGCTTTACGCATATTGACTGGGATATTCTGTTCACATGCTATTCTTTGGATGGTGCTTTTGTGTCGATCTGGGTGCTGTTTGTTTGTCAAATTGTTTTCGAAACTCATAAATGGCAAATGAACCGATAAACTCCACACGCTAAGCAATTTAGCACTAGTGTATGAAGGTTAAACTTTTAGTTTTGGGTGTTTTATTAGCTTGCTCATCCTTGGTGAGATGCCAGTCTGAACTGGTCCTATTGAAAGGTATCAGTTACTCTAAGCCTGCGGGGAAAAGCAGTTGAATATGCAATGTAATATATCTGTCTTGAATATGTTAACAAAGAAATGAAATGCCAAAATGATTTCTGCTGAGACGCAGATATTTACATGTAAATCCCTCCCTAAAATAAAATGTATGTCACAAAGGGATACTGGGACTGGAAGATGGACTTTTAGCATTGGGAGTAGTGGTTGGAATGGTTGGAATTTAATGGAGTTTATGTTTCACAGGTGATTATGGCAAATCTGATGGTTTTATACTCTGTACTCTGGCTTGGAGTACTGCATTTCTGGCCTGGCTGTTGGTGTACAAGAAAATGGAAACCACGCTTGCTAGTATGCAGATACTAGCGGTGTGTTTATTACTCATGTACTGTCATGAACCTCCCTTCGTAACCTGTGTGTTTGGGTTTCTGTTTGTGTGTGTTTGTCTCCCCCTGGTGGAGTGTGTCCCTATTCCCACGACTCCAGTTGCCGATCACCTGCGCACCTGCTAGGCGTACCTAATCTGCACACCTGGACCTGATCTCTAATCAAGAAGGTATTTAAGAAACAACCAGATCTTCAGTCGCTGCCGGAGCATTAAGACACACATGTATGGTTGACCCTTGTGCCAGTCTTGTAGTTAAGTGGTAATTTTTGCGTATCTGTATTACTCTGCCCTGCCTTGCCTCTCACCAGGAAAACCTGGGACCACATACTTCACTCACCTGGTAACGGAATCATCACCTCGTCACTGGGAGACTTCATTATTGGGAACTACGGACCTGCTACTTCACTCACATGCCTTAACCAGATGTACACCCATGGGTGTCATTGTTCAATAAATCATACTGCTTTTGGGTTCAACCTTGCCTGACTGCTGACATGTACAGAGGTGACCCGTTAAACTGATCCTTGTGTACTATTTCTGTCTTATACAAGGCACTGCTGTTTTCCTCCTACTGCTGCGTGAGACCTGGCATCATTCGGCTACAACGAACTCTCTCTGAACTTCAGGTTTTATAGGGGTTGTTGTTATATTATAAGGTTGTGGTAATATTGTTTTACTGGTATCGACCGAAATAGAACAGAAATATAAATGTGGTGTTTATAAAGGGGTGGGAGGTAGTGTTAGTAAGTTGCTGTTGCCTGAAGTAAGGAACCATGGGAAAATTGTGATTAGAGTCTAGTGTGGTGGTCTGGTTCAGTCCGGTTCTAAGTGTATTCAGATGATACCTTAGGGGTGTTGAATGTATTTGTCTGGTTTAACTTGGTGTGCTCTTTGAGATCTGGGTTGTCCTCGATGGTTACTGATTGTGATCTGTGACTGTTACGTCTGAGAGGAAAGCAAGCTGGAGTGCTTGTTCGTGCCAGACACAGGGGACCCCGTTGCCTGGAATATTCCTCGCAAACATGCGCTCACTCAGCAACAAACTGGACAGACTTTTACTGCTCTGTCGGGTTAATGCAGAGATCTCTCCTCTTCGCCTGCCTTGTGTTTGACCAAAATGTCGCTAGGTCATACCTGATTCTGAGGTGAGCCTGCCCGGCTTCTCGCTCTTTCGGGCGAATCAGAGCTCTTATCTGTCAGGCAAAACAAAATGGGGCATCTATTTTTCCATCAATGACAAATGGGGCAATGGCATAACAGTCATCTCACAGTCTGTGGCGGCTGGTGAATTTTATTTTAGGGGGGGCTAAATCAAACCCCTGTTGGGGGGTCTGGGGGCATCCTCCCCCAGAAGATTTTTTTTGATTTTCACATACAAACGAAGCATTCTGGTGCATTCTGACAAAATAATAAAGACAAAACATTTTCTTACAAAGACGAATGGGGCCGGGGAACTAAGTTTTAACTTAATTTATTTGCCTTAGAATTCAGCAAGATTAAAAGTGCAAACACATCAATAGAAATTGGGAATTATACACAAGTTAACATTCTCTCTCTGTGTCTGTATGCGTGTTTGTGAGAAAGTGTGTGAGAGAGAGATGAGTGAGTGTGTTATGGCCAATATATTGTGTTGGTAACTTCAGTCATAAATCTATCTACTGTCAAGTATGCAAATACAGTCAAATACCAATATAATATGTGCAACCTTTTATGTGAGGTTGTTCAAGACACACTGAAGGCATGATGCCACCATAGGTTTGCAGAGAACTATATACAATATGCACACTGAAGGCATGATGCCACCATAGGTTTGCAGAGAACTATATACAATATGCACACTTAAGGCATGATGCCACCATAGGTTTGCAGAGAACTATACCCAGATAGCAGGTGACTCCGTGCCAGATCCGTTTCCAAACCGGCAAATCCGCGTTACAGTCACCTCCGGGACCCAGACTGCAGGTGACTCGGAGCCGGATCCGTCTCTAAACCGGTAAATCTGCGTTAGTCACCTCCGGTTTGCTAACAGCTGGTGACTGCTAGCCGGATCCGTCTCTAACCCGGCAAATCCTCGTTACAGTCACCTCCGGTTCACGGATCTAATACGGATCATTCGCAAAGCAGGCACGAGCCTATGTGAAATGAGCTCGGTTTTCATTCTTAGAAGAGGAGGCTGAAGCGACAGCTGGCACTTTGGTACCCTATTCAAAAGGTAAGCCACATAGTATTAAATAATGCATATGTAAATGACGAATTTAACTGCTCTAATTATTATTATGTCTATTATGAATGTATATTTTTAAAATGAGCTGCTTGGTTATGTCAGTGATAGGCTAGCATTGCGTTACTTATGTCAACCCAACTTGGCTAAAGAAACGTCTCACGCAGACCCTCATTTTTTAAGAGATTTTACCTGTCCAATGTTTGGAAACGTGTACATTTTTTTACGTTTTTGAAAGAAGACTATTCAAGAAGAATGAATTTGATTCAGTATTCGGTATCTTTACAAATACCTTACACCTGTAATAACGGTTAATATTGGTACTATTTTAATATGCTTCCTATCACAGGACCTTCGTGTCTCGTTATAGTCGGGGAGAAGTAGATCCAGCTACAATATCATAATATTATTTTGTGCTATATTGTTTAAAATAGCCCAAATACAGTCATTATGACTAGCCTAGGTCAATTTATAGTCAATCAATCGCCTGTGTGAAGGCTGCTTCAGTAAATCTCAACAAAACGAACAGCTTTCTTCTTGGGGTTATGTTTGCAGATGCCTCATTGTAATTATACAGCACGTCTGAAGGCTGTTTGCAGCTCCATGGCTGATGTGTTTGGTTCTTTTTTTCATTCTGTTTTTCATTCGGTGAAGTGACCACACTGTTTGGTGATTATAAAAACACCAACAACTATTGATTGGATATTTTTGCCCAGTTTTGTGTATTCATTTGTATTTAAATGCTAAATAAATTGAAGATGGATCAAGGTATAAAAGCTTTGAATACAGCATTTATTCAGTACACATTTATTTAAAATGTAATGTAATTTACACGGAAGTAGTGGCTGCTGACTTAGCACTAACACTATAGTTTATCAGGTGACCACGAATCCGTGCCGGTATTTAGTGTAGAAAAAAGTGCCGGCCCAGATTCGGCCCAAAACTGGTACACACTTGGCCCAGATGTGGGCCGGATCTGACAGTATCTGGTCCGGAGCCGGCCCAGTGCTGGTCCGGATGATTAAAGCGGATCCCTGCCGGTATTGGCCCGTTGTGCCAAAAGACACCGGCCCAGGTCCGTTTTGCGTATCTGGCCCAGAACTTACGAATGGTCTGGGCCAGATCTGGGCCAGATGATTTTTGCTATGTGGGTATACAATATGCACACTTAAGGCATGATGCCACCATAGGTTTGCAGAGAACTATATACAATATGCACACTTAAGGCATGATGCCACCATAGGTTTGCAGAGAACTATATACAATATAGACCTCCTCCACAATCCTTTCCCGAGCGACCGCTAGCATACATTCTAAAAGCTCGTTCTGCACGGTCTTGGATGTGCCCTTGAACACC
Source organism: Dallia pectoralis (assembly GCA_029465975.1). Classification (NCBI taxonomy): domain Eukaryota; kingdom Metazoa; phylum Chordata; class Actinopteri; order Esociformes; family Umbridae; genus Dallia; species Dallia pectoralis. The sequence goes on along the minus strand of CM055754.1, from coordinate 12,298,884 downwards.
GTGGCGTTTTTCAGGTGCTCATTAAAAAGGTCATTTAACTCTGCCACGAAGTCCACCAATCCCAGAAAAATACCTGGGTTTGTGGAGCCCTCCGTCTCATCCTTGCCTCGCAAAGCCAACTCGAACACTCCGCAAAACTTCACACATTGGATGAGCCGGTTGAGGATGTGTCGGTTCTTGCTCACCTCATCGTTGTGGCGACGAACAGCTAGCTTGTATCCCTCATTCAGTTGAGTGGCAATGTTCACCCTTCCAATAGTCGCAAATCTCAAGCAGCTATCCATGTGGATCTTTGACATCTCATGCTTTTTGATTTTCTCAGACAGATGGTGCATATCTGTAACACCAGTCGAAACCCAAGCAGCGCTGTCTGACGTCAGGGTGTTGTTAGGATGGAAGAGTATGCAGGGGTAGCAGAAAACAGCATTAGCTTCTTCACAACCTGCTAGCCAGCTTTTTTTCATACACCAATTTGGTGAAAATCCTCGGGTGTAGGACTTTGCAGCCTTTATAGAAATTTGTTTAATCGTTCATTTTGGTCTTGGAGGTCCTGATTGTTTTAATGCCAATATCTCTGAATTGGATCGTCGACTAAAAGGAACTTCTTTCAGAGACGCAACGCAATTACACACGTTAGCAGCCATATTGAAAGTAGCAAGTGACTTGATCGAAGATATCGCGCTCGCTCTCTTTGCTCAGTTACGTATGACGCAAGCACGTTAGTGCGAGTCCCAAATCCTCATTGAAAATGCATTGAAGGCTCATTTTCCGAAAAAAAAGTTTTCATATGAGAGTCAATGGGAGATTTCTTTTACAATTTTCCACGTCAATGAATTCGCCGGGCGCAACCATTTGAAACTTGACTTGAATCTGACGAATCTGATTGGACAATGACAGATAATATGTCTAGAACACTGAAAACTACATTTGCTGTGATTGAATTTGTAAAAAAAAAATCCTCTTCCTCCCAGTTGGTAGTGCGTCGCCCAAATCGCCCCTATAGACCATCCGCCCCTGCTCACAGTATTGTTCTCCAGAACGGGAATCTCTTATCATTAACTGCAAGCCATTTTACAGTCCGTCAGTTTTTTCACAATTCATTCAGGCTTGTGTGCACATTCCTCTGCTTGGTAACGTGAAGGAGGCTCAAATGCTGATAGCTGAACAAATACTGGCGACTAAACTACACCTGGACTCTCTAGTTATGGTCCTTGGTGACTTTAATAAAGGTAACCTCAGCCACAAGCTTCCTAAATACAAACAATAGATTAAAATCCCAACCAGAGATGCAAACACTCTAGACCACTGCTACTCTACTATTGTTGCAGGTATTCCCGATTTCCGCTAACAATGAAAGACAAAACCCTTAGATCCTTTTTCGTTTCTTTTATATCCTTTTTTTTCTCGGGCTCAAACATGGTTACAAACATTTAGAAGAAGCCCCCTCCTCAAGGCCAAACCCCTTCCTCTTAAATCAATCCCAGCAGGTAGTTACACCTGTTCACATCATTACTGGGTTACGTTCAATACACACAACAGTTTTGAATGGTCAGAATGGTACAAAGGGTTAATGCTGCAACAACTATGAAGAATGCTTACCATGCTGTGGCCTTTCTGTCCATCAGGAGGCAGCAGGTGAGGTTAGGGCGACATCTGTCAGACCCTCTGACCAGCATCACTGGCTCCCCTCAAGGCTGCGTCCTGTCCCCTATTCTCTTCTCCCTGTATACAAACAACTGCACCTCCAGTCACCACTCTGTCAAATGATGACACCACCCTCATTAGTCACATTTCTGATGGGGACGAGACGCCTACATGGGGGAAATGGAACGGCTAGTGTCCTGGTGCAGTCTCAACAACTTGGAGCTAAATGCTCTAGTGGACTTTAGGAGAAGCCCGGCTGACCTTTGTCCCATTGTCATGAGTGGCTCCACTGTCAACTTAGTGAGGTTCTTTCTGGTCCTGCCTCCACTGCCTGAGCACGCCGAGGCCCGGCCTCCTTCACCTGACTCCGCCAAGGACAGGCACAGCTTCCAGCGCCCTCTGCTGCCATGGAGCAGCAGCCAGGGCCAAGTGCCAGCCACTAGTCACTACCTTAACCTCCAGCGCCCCATGCCGCCTCATCTGCGATTTCCAGCTGCTCAACTCCCACGGCTGGTACATGATGGTGGGGGCACAGTGCCGTGTTTCTGTTGGCTTGTCTGGGAGCCAGGCCTTTGTGGTGGGGTGGGGTGGGGTGGGGGGGGGGGGGGGTACAGTCAAATGTTCACCCAGTGTTTCCCGGTTTCCTTTTCTCTGGTTGCATCTCCAGACTCATTGCCAAGTGTCAATAATTTAGACCCTTAATTTCATTGAAAATAAATGTGTAGTTTTGGTTAGTCTTCCTTGATCATTAACGAATTAAAATGTATTTCAAATGTTGATGCTTTTCTTTATTTTATACAGACGTTTAAACCGACCGTCATCTTTAGCATCGGTGCCAGTCATATTTTAATACGGAGTGGATATTCTCCCAGATAAAATACACCAACAATTGATGACAAGAATGGTTGCCATATGATTGCAGTATCCATTCATCTCTGATTATGATAATCAATTTAAAATTTCATTGATAATCCTGTTTTTATGGAAATATCCTATTCCTGATTAGGGTGCAGTCTACAAGTATTGGATAGAAATGAATATAGAATTACATTTTTGTTGTTTTGGCTCTGTACTCATGTACTCAAACACATTGGATTTTAAATGAGACAGTGGTTCAGGTCAACTTTCAAACTGTTTGCTATAATCTGAATCTAATCATACTTAGTACATGGTTGAAAATCTTTCAATAATACTTTAATGACTGCCTGAAGACTGCGTGACAAAGATATAACCAGATGCTTTTTCGGATGCCACTGTAGCCATGTTCAATTTGGTGCAGTGTTTACCTAAGTCTTTTCTTCAGCTATTAAAACATGATCGATTGGATTCAGATTGCGTGGTTTACTTGGCCAACCAACAAAATTATTTCTGAGTTGTGAGTGTGTGTGAGCGCAGGAACACAACAACTTTGTTAAAAGTTTCGCTTTTATGATTTTTTGTTTTACTAATTATGTAATTTCACATGGATTTACATTTCAAACTAAAAATTTGTAAAAAGTAAATGTCTCTGGATGACTACGAATTTAGACAATAGAATAATACATCAATACAAGAATATAGCAATAAAATGCAACACCTGCAATGTTTCATTGTAGTTGCTGAAGATTCATTTTATTTACAACATTGTTCAAAAGTTTGGTGTCACTTATAAATGTCCAGGAATTTTGTGTTTGGATAGAAATAGAGCAGATATAAATATATATATATATGGATAGAAATATAGATTTTTAATTGAAACGCATGTTTTGTCGCATTCTTTGGTTTTATCAAAGAATCCTCCATTTGCAGGAATTACATCCTTGTAGACATTTGGCATTCTAGTTGTCCATTTCTTGAGGTAATCTGAAGAGATTTCTTTGCTTCTTAAAGCACCATATGGGTATATGCATCTGTGTGTACAAGTGTGCAGAATGCCGAAATGTATCTATTTATGTTTTAGGGGTTAACAATGTGTTCACGATGTGATTATGTTCAATCAAGTGAACTTGTGTTATATCGCCACATCTAGGTATGTTTGTTGAGTGCTTCCTTGACTGTCTGTGTCTTCGTAACTCGTCAAGCGTGCTAGATGTCACTTGGCTGCTGCCTTCAGGTTGTTTGGAATATAGCGGAGTTTCGATGATGCAGATATTGTTTGTACATATGCACGCCTGTTAGCAACAGATGCTTCCATGCAGGGGCTTCTGCTTCGTTTTAGATGTTCCCTTTCTGTGAATGGGATTGTGTTTTGCTGCAGAATTCGGTGTTATTTATCGCCATGGCCCACTTCTGTCAGTTGTTATTTTGTAGAACTGTGCTAAGTGTGCAGCTGTCAGTGGTGTTCACGCAGAGGTCAAAGAGTACAGGGTTGAGGTAATGTGGGGTTTTCAATCTAGAACTGGGGTCTGTAACCCTGAGTCAGGTTACTCTGGTGTGGCACATACCACTTGTTGAACATACCAGAGTATGCTAGATGGTGAGCTTTCAAGTGTATGTTATTTATGCAGTACTGTGCTACATGGTGAGCTTTCAAGTGTATGTTATTTATGGAGTATGCTACATGGTGAGCTTTCAAGTGTATGTTATTTATGCAGTATGCTACATGGTGAGCTTTCAAGTGTATGTTATTTATGCAGTATGCTAGATGGTGAGCTTTCAAGTGTATGTTATTTATGCAGTATGCTAGATGGTGAGCTTTCAAGTGTATGTTATTTATGCAGTATGCTAGATGGTGAGCTTTCAATTGTATGTTATTTATGCAGTATGCTACATGATGAGCTTTCAATTGTATGTTATTTATGCAGTATGCTAGATGGTGAGCTTTCAAGTGTATGTTGTTTATGCAGTATGCTACATGATGAGCTTTCAATTGTATGTTATTTATGCAGTATGCTACATGGTGAGCCTTCAAGTGTATGTTATTTATGCAGTATGCTAGATGGTGAGCTTTCAATTGTATGTTATTTATGCAGTATGCTACATGGTGAGATTTCAAGTGTATGTTATTTATGCAGTATGCTACTCCTTGTGCAGGGGTTCTCATCATACCACAGTAATACCCAACAGTCTACATACAACTTATTAGGTTTAGTTTCCTGTCTGAGTCGTAAGCTGCATTTATGTTACTGCTGCATTGTTGGTTTATTCTAGCTTGGTGGCAGAGGCATGACTCCGGACTAATTATGCAATTCCATTCACCTGTGTCCACCCTGTGCAAGCTGCACACCTGATTCCATACACCTGTTACCACCCTGTGCTCACCTGATTCCATTCACCTGTGTCCACCCTGTGCAAGCTGCACACCTGATTCCATTCCCCTGTGTCCACCCTGTGCAAGCTGCACACCTGATTCCATTCACCTGTGTCCACCCTGTGCAAGCTGCACACCTGATTCCATTCACCTGTGTCCACCCTGTGCAAGCTGCACACCTGATTCTATTCACCTGTGTCCACCCTGTGCAAGCTGCTCACCTGATTCCATTCACCTGTGTCCACCCCGTGCCCACCTGATTCCATTCACCTGTGTCCACCCTGTGCAAGCTGCACACCTGATTCCATTCACCTGTGTCCACCTGCACACCTGATTCCATTCACCTGTGTCCGCCCTGTGCAAGCTGCACACCTGATTCCATTCACCTGTTACCACCCTGTGCTCACCTGATTCCATTCACCTGTGTCCACCCTGTGCAAGCTGCACACCTGATTCCATTCACCTGTGTCCACCCTGTGCAAGCTGCACACCTGATTCCATTCACCTGTGTCCACCGTGTTCAAGCTGCACACCTGATTCCATTCACCTGTGTCCACCCTGTGCAAGCTGCACACCTGATTCCATTCACCTGTGTCCACCGTGTGCTCACCTGATTCCATCCACCCTGTGCAAGCTGCAACATTGTAACGTTTGGCTCCAGGCAGGAAACAGGATGCAGAGTTTCTTAATAAGCACGTCTTTATTTGGAAGCAGGCAAAAAGAAACTATGCTGAACACTTCGGATAACCAAAATAACAAGCCAGAATAATCGCGGTATCTCAAAACAAATGAAACATTCGTGCATACGGTAACATTCAGACTTTTCTGTCCTCCTGGCCAGAGTTTGGCACGCCCGTTGGGTTTACGCCCGTTAGTTGGCGGAATAAATATATATAAATTATTACTCTCTGCGTTTGAGTCTGCTTGCACACCTGATTCGTGACAGAATAACCGACCGAAAAATGCAGACTCAGTGGAGAAGGACGAGCTGCCTGTTTACTTACGGGCAGCCTACCGTGGTAGATTATCGCCGGTGCGCGATAAGAAGAGGACCACCCCTCCCTCCCGGACCCCGCTACCGAGGTGGCTACCGGCGGACTACGAGCAGGGCCTCATTAAGAGCTCACTGGGCCCCGGGGCTATGAGTTACTGCAGGGCCCCCCCCCACCACCCCTTTAGGTCACCAACTAAAGAGAGAGAACCCCCCCACCACCACATTTTTCTAAAACACTGTTGATGTTGTTTTACATAAATATAATCTAGAATCATTCAGAATTCAGAAACGTTATCTCCTTGCTCAGTCTCATTATCTCCAGCAGCAGATGAAGTCGATGTTTCATCTTTCTGGTGATCTGGTCAGGATAAGCATGAAACACATTTTTACACATAAGCTGTTAGATGAACACTAACCTGTCAACATGGCTTGCTAATAGCGAATATAGGGGTGGGCGATGAGCTAAATGATATATTATTATACGAGTAATTTTATCTATCCATGATATACTTCAAGTTATATTATACTTTTAATATGATTTTTATCATATCAAAATTTGATAATTCTTGTGACCAATTTCAATATAAAAAAAATAGTAGCTTAAGAAAATGATCTCAAACTTACTGATGACAAGAGTCACAAATAACAATAGAACAAAGGCACATAAGAAATCGACCTACTTGAAAAACTTAAAGGACTAAATAATATTATATTGTATAAAGTAATCAAATATACAATACATAGTTTTCACTATAAATTCAACATTCATTCTTATTTATTTTACAAATGTGATTCAGACATTGGCAGTAAATTACTTTCTTTCTGATGTTTGATTTACATTATTGACACAAATGGCGACAGCAGCTTTATTAGCTGCTTCTGTCACTTTAAGACATCAGGGTCGGAACTGGACAAAACCGTTTCAAGTTCAATCTAGAATGAAGTGAAGAGTGGAGGCGATTGATTGGTTGATGCGTATATTCTAATAAGGCGCAAACAGCCATCATCTGATACGTGCAGCAGCAGGTCGGTCGTTCACAAGTTAAATATTAGAATAAATGTATTTGATTGGTATATCAAATTAAAACGTGACGTTTCAATTCACCATGCCCTGCTGCCCACGGGGGTTTGATTGACAGGCGACCTGACCAATCATAACGCCGAATACGCAATTTTGTCCGTCAGTAGATTAACGTCAATGGACTTGAACTTGAAAAAAGTATTGTTTAAATGACAATATTTGAAAGTTGAGACTTTGTTTCATATCAACAGTAAGCTGCTCTGAGCTCTCTCTTGTTTGTCGTCGCGTAGTAACTCTCAGTGTAACGTTAGTCTTTGACCCGCAATGTGTTTTTCACAGCGTGAGTGAGAACATGGATGTGCGTGACTCGTGAGAGGCGCCTGGCTTGTCACACAGTAACTAAAAAAGGCTGGTCTTTGCGAACGGTCACTATTATATTAATGATAATGATTGCATGATAATGCGTGGAATATACGGCAAAGTGCCACTAAATAACTGGCTAATTTGTGGGGGCGTGGTAAGGCTTTTGCAATCAGAAGGCGCATATCAGAGAGTGGTCGACCTGTTCTGCCTGAGACCAAAATATCGGCCCTGTTTGAGACCCGTCTACCTGTTCTGCCAGTCCCGGAGTTCTCCCCAGTCCCGGAGTTCTCCCCAGTCTCGGATTTCTCCCCAGTCCCGGAGTTCTCCCCAGTCCCGGAGTTCTCCCCAGTCCCTATTGTTTCACTGCCTGTCCCCGTGTCCTCAGTGCCTGTCCCCGTGTCCTCAGTGCCTGTCCCCGAGTCCTCAGTGCCTGTCCCCGAGTCCTCAGTGCCTGTCCCCGAGTCCTCAGTGCCTGTCCCCGAGTCCTCAGTGCCTGTCCCCGAGTCCTCAGTGCCTGTCCCCGAGTCCTCAGTGCCTGTCCCCGAGTCCTCAGTGCCTGTCCCCGTGTCCTCAGTGCCTGTCCCTGCCCCAGTGTCAGTTCCCGCCTCAGTGTCTGTCCCTGTCTCCATACCCACCTGTGTTCCTGTCCCTGATCCCAGCCTAGTCACTGTCTCCGATCCCGTCCCACTCACTGTCTTCGTTCCCGTCCCACTCACTGTCTCTGATCCCGTCCTAGTCCCCCTCTTCAATCCCGTCCATGTCCCCCTCTTCGATCCCGTCCTAGTCCCTGTCTCTTCGCCCGTCCGTGTTCCGACCTCCATCCCTCACTCGACCTCCGCCTTTGGCTCAACCCCCACATTCGTCCCTTCGCCCGTCCCCGTCCGTATCTCTGTTTCTGGTCCTGTCCGTTTCTCTCATCCCGGTCCCGTCCCTGTCTCTCATCCCGGTCCCGTCCCTGTCTCTCATCCCGGTCCTGTCCGTGTCTCCGATCCTGTTCCCGTCCGTGTCTCTCCGTCTGTTCCCATCCGTGTCTCTGTGCCCGTTCCTGTTTGTGCCCCTATGTCCAGCCCCAACGTCATGTCTGAGTCCGTCTTTATGTCTGAGTCCGTCTTTATGTCTGAGTCCGTCGTCATGTCTGAGTCCGTCGTCATGTCTGAGTCCGTCGTCATGTCTGAGTCCGTCGTCATGTCTGAGTCCGTCCCCAGTCCGCACCAGTTCCGAAGCCCGTTGCCCTGCCAAAGACTGTCCCCGGGCCAAAGACTGTTCCCGGGCCCGCCTGAACCGTGTCCTCCGGCACGCTCTCCTGACCAGCATTCGCGCCACGGCCATCTGACCTGTTCTCGCGGGTTCGACCCCCGGACCCATCTCCGCCCTTCTGGGGCTCAACTCTCCACCTGCCACGCCGACCTCCTGATTGGTCATCGGTACCCCCCCTTCCTGCCTGTGAGGTTTTAGCGCTTCAAGAGCCGCGCTTGGAAGGGGGGGATACTGTAACATTCAGACTTTTCTGTCCTCCTGGCCAGAGTTGGCACGCCCCCCTCTGCCAGCGGAGAGGCGCAATCTGTGTCATTGTCGTCACCTGTGTCTGTCTCCGCACCTGTTTTGAGTTTCTGTCGTTAGTCTCTGTATTTAAGTCCGGTCTTGTCTGTCTGTGTTTGTCGGTTATTGTAATTTTGTCCTTCGTAAGTCTTGGTTGTGTGTAGCGTTCCTGTTTTCCCTGTACAAGGTACAGTTGGGTTTACGCCCGTTAGTTGGCGGAATAAATATATATAAATTATTACTCTCTGCGTTTGAGTCTGCCTGCTACCTGCACACCTGATTCGTGACACATACATCTAAGCATAACGTAAATACCAATAATGACCCGACAAACCGAAAAGAACCCCAATATATACACAAGACTAATTGATCAAACAGAAAAGAACCCCACTATATACACAAGACTAATTGAAAAATCTGATACCCAATATCCTAAAAGTTTGGACGGGGAGGTGGAATTTTTTACTTTCCCAAATCCTAAAACCGAGGGAAGAAATGCCGGGCGCTGATCAAGCAGTGTGGGAGACCCCATTCACAACTAAATGTCATCAGGATTAACAAAAACACTTACGTTTGCTCCAATAAGAACACGCTAATGTTAGCTAGCTAGCTAACTAACACAGCACAGCATTGCTTGGAAAATGACGGTTCTTTGTTCATAATGAATATATTTGAACGTAAAATAAGATGATTAAAGGCAATACGGAGGCTCACTGAAATACTTTAAAATGTATTTCAGCATTTTGTTAATCGACGTCCTACCCTTGAGTACCCCAATCCGATCGCGGCTCTCCCGGTATTAGGTCTAAGGACGGAACATCAGGGGGCTTGCCCGGAGATCTCCAAGGAAAATGTTGCTATCCGAATCAGTTAATTAACAGTAGTCATCATGTGTTCACTATAGGTACACTTTATTACTGCTGTGCATGAACATAGCTGTTCCTCAATTTGTTTCCTACTTGAATGGTTAGCGTATGAGGTAGCTGCTTGCACTGGGACCTAGGCTTTAGCTTCAATTTTAAAGACGTTATTCTCTAATTGGTTGCATATGATGTCGTGGATATATCCCTCGAATGCATACTGCAGCCCCTTTTGTCTTGCTCTTTCAGATATTTCACCTGTTTGCCAAAAATGACTAAATATCTCATTGGGAATGTCTGACACCGGTGCATACACACTGCAATAGACGTGCCAGGCTCGAAAGCTTGCCAGGCGTAGCAACAGTAACTAAGGAGGGCGTGGCTTAGCGAAGGGTCAATTGTCCTTGATTTCCTCCCTCTCTCTGCTGACAGGGGGAGTGCCAACACTAGCATAGAGAGGGACAGATCCCCTAACCCTGATACACAGGGGTTACTCTGCAGTTGTTTTTTTAGTTTGTCTGCACTCGGAATCCAAATAGAAGAACATTTTGGGTTGGGTTCACTTTTGTTTCAATGGAAACGTCTGGTACTAACCTCATTCAAAATCATGTGAAATATAGGACAAATGGTGACATTTGCATAGATTTGCTGAAGAAACCCCTGCTAATGACTTCCATATCTATGCAGATTGAAGTGAAATCCATTCATATGTATCGTATTTGAGAATTAAAGTGAAATTGCAAATGTATTTATTACTTTTCATAGAACAAATTTACTTTAGAATTGGGATTCAATTGACCCCAATTCTGACAATTCTGCCAGTCATTACAGCAGGGTGGTCGAGCATAAATGAAACTCACCCTGACCCTTTGAAACCAAATGTGTTGACAGATCCATGCTTGCTTACTTCAAACAACAAAAACCCAATACAAACCTTGAATAATATATTAGCCAATCAGATATAACTATAGGGGTTTATGTGCAATGTTGGTTACATTGTTCCATGATAACATTAGAGATGTTTGAAATGTTTGCTGGTTGTGAGGCAATATTTGATGAGGGTAGCTAATGAGATTGATTTGAAACAACACTAACTAACTTACTAAGTTTTAGTGTGGACACACAAAATAACATCAAGTTATGGTGCATTGTTTTATCAATGTATGTGTGTGTGTGTGATTTATTCCACATTTTTGCACCAGTGACATTGTGTGTTCATGCTTTTTCTTTATCAGCTGGCTAACACTTTCCTGTTATGTTGCAAAACCTCATTAGGGAAACTAATGTTTAGGTGAAGCAGTAATAATAGACATGCCCGTGGCCTATAGAGAGAGAGAAACAGTTCATACAGGAGTGCAACACTTTGAATTGAAGGAAAGAGATATTCACTGAATAATACAGACAAATATAATGTGCCCGGCTTGTAATGATTTTAGACTTATAAAAGCTTCAATCTACAATCATGTAAACACTGATTGCATATATATCTGTATGTACGGTAATCCTTTTCAAACAAACAACAATGTAAAATGTGACAAACTATTACAGCATAATGCCATAATGGACATGTGCTTATTTAGGGTAACCCAATGCATGACCAGTGCTTCCCAATGACAACACAATTACAAATAACTAGGGATGTTCAATACATTTAGGAGTGGCGTATGAGGAATAAAACTGGCACTCAAGTCTCAGGATTTGGTTAAACCAAATTATTGGTTCAAAAGGCAGAAGGTTTAAAGGGATTTAGCAGTTTTTACAATCACTAACACAAGCTGTTGGAACGGTACCACCAGTTGTGGCTGTATTTTCAGAGACCAAAGACCATTACATCGGTGTTGGTTTTGGTCCTGGTGAGTGTCTTTCTTATTTCCACAGAGAATACATTTGAAACATAAACAGGTGATGCAAATGTGAAACAGCTCCAGTTTGGCTGTAATCTAAGCCCATCTGTTCTCATCTTAATATCATTTACAAGAACATGGTGTATCTCAGTGTCGAGCATGTCATTTGAGATCATTATCTAACCTTGTCCATCTTCTCTAATTCTTGTACTTTCTTGACCTTAACCACTTGGGCATGTTGTAATCCATTTTTTAAAACAGAAACGCTAACTTGTCGCCCTTTTTTGTTCATGACATTTTTGTTGACTTCTTCCGCTTGTTTGTGATTACACCTTAGCAACAGTGTGTAGTGAGTGCAGGAATGACAACGATATGTGTTAGCTTCATTGAATAACAGGGTTTCTACATGACAACAAGCTATCAATTCGTGCTTTAAAAAAAGAGTTGGTGAAGGATTTTGCAAAAAAGGTGGATTGGAACCAAAATATGCGTGCGAACAGTCGAGTGTTAATTCAAGTGGGTTTGTGTAAATGTAACTTTGCAAAATGGTTTTGTGTATAATGTCTATAATCAATTATTAAGCACTAGTTTCAAGAATGGGAAAAGACGTGGAATACCTACCTTGTTGCTATGTTGAATGACTACTGCCCTGTAGCACTGACCTCCATCATCATGAAGTGCTTCGAGCAGCTGGTCAGAACTCACATCTGCTCCTCCCCCCCAGACACCTTAGACCCCCTTCAATTTGCATACCGCTCCAACAGATCTACGGCCGATGCCCTCTCCCACCTGGAAAAAGCGAACACTTACATGAGGATGCTGTTTGTGGACTACAGCTCAGCATTCAACACTATTGTGCCTCCCAAGCTCGTTCCCAAGCACAGGACCCTGGGTCTTAATGACTCCCCGTGCAACTGGATACTGGACTTTTTCTTAATGGGCAGACCCCAGGTGGTGAGAATGGGCAATCTTACATCCTCTACCCTGACCCTGAGCATCGGAGCCCCGCAGGGTTGCGTACTCAGTCCCCTGCTGTACTCACTGTTTACGTATGACTGCGTGGCCACACACAGCCCCAACATCTTTTTGAAGTTTGCTGACGACACCACCATCCTCAGTCTCATCTCCAACAATGAGACAAAATATAGAGAAGAGGTTAAAGACCTGGCTACATGGTGCCAGGAAAACAAATCTCTCTCTTAACGTCGAAAAAAAAGCGGCAGGGGGGGAACATGCCCCCATACACATCGATGGAGCTGAAGTAGAGAGAGTACCTGTCTTCAAGTTCCTCGGTGTGTTCATCAGGGATGACCTCACATGGTCCAGGCAAGCTGACTCGGCAGTGAAAACTGCCCAAAAAAGCCTATACTTCCTGAGGAGAGTCAAGAAGTTTGGCATTTAAAAAAAACACTTCTACAGCAACTTCTACAGGTGCACCATTGAGAGCATGCTGTCAGGCTGCATTACTGCTTGGTATAGAAGCTGCACCGCTGCTGACCGCAAGGCATTAGCAAACGAGCTAAGCTGGTTTGATATGATACGTAACTGATTAATGTGGTAGGGTTTGACTGAACGTAACACTTAGTATTACCGGTATTTGCCATTTTTTCCATACGTTAGCTAGTATTTTTCCTGCTAAGCCGTATTGACATTATAGCCTACATGACGTAGATACTTCAATCTTAAACATATGCTCGATCATGTCTGTACAATATGCCATTATATTCGTTTTGCCTATAGGCTATTCAGCACATTGAGCACAAAGAAATAATTTGTCCGAAAACACACAGCGGTTAGTAATTAATATACATATATAATGTTGAAAAGCTACAGTCTCGTCTTTCCATGACTTTTCCTAAATACGTGCATTTTACCGTGTCCCGTTTTCAGAATTGCAAAATCACAAACCAAACAATATATAAAACTATTATTTACATGTTTTTTGATACCTAAACTGCCTTCCTGTCGCCAAAATCCCACGCCGCTGGGCGTTGGTACCCAGGAGGTGTCCCAGGCAGCAGGCACCGATCACACTTCACTGAGCCTATGATGGCAATGGTTGAATGTGCAATACACAGACAAATACTACGAGATAACACATATAGAAAATAGTCTGATTGGCTTGGTTGAACTAGAAAAAAAGAGGTAAGTTTATAAAGAAATATGTTTCACTAAATAAACAGAACGAATACCTCCAAATACATACAGCCCCCTTCATGTGTCATGTGCCTATTGCACTCAATAATTAATAATGAATGAACCACAGTGTATTCATATAGCCTACAAGAGACTTCAACCAAATATTGTTTTGTATCGAAATTAAACGAATATAAACAATAATTATTAATAGGCTTACTACAAATGGGCGGTAAATGAAATTACTCATGCACACAGAAGGATGTGGGACATACATAAGTCCGGGGGGCATACGGCAGAAAGAGCATAAAACTGGACCGGTTATGGTCCGATCTATATGAAACTGAACCCGTTTTGGTCCGATCATTATTAAACTGGACGGGTTTTAGTCTGATCTATATGAACACTGTGCGCAGTTCAACCGGGTTAGTTTGCTGCTGTCTCATGTGCACTCGTAACAAGACTAACGAACACTGTGCGCAGTGCAACCGGTTTGTTTGCGTGTCCTGCTCAAGCAGACAAACAACTGAAGCTGCGTGCCGACTGTGGACGGATAAATAATTATAAATAGATTTGTTTATCGACCAATCATGCGCAAATCATTTGATTGCAAGTCGCTTGTGATCTAAAATGTTTTAGCATATACTACATCAACATAGGACATACAGTTTGATGGATTTTCATTTATTCGATTTTTAGAAATTTTAATATCATAGCCTGTGCATTTTAAAATCATGGTTTTATTTTTGTATTTTATGGTTACATAAGACAATAAATAGGCCTACATGCTCTTTAATAAAATGTAATTCATTTCATTCAGGATGACAACACAGTAGATGATCTGATGCTGTTGGTCAAGTGTTTTTTTACATTGGTCACTGGACCAAAAACATGTAATATTATTTAGTGTTGATATGACTGGTCTCGTCTCGGCCCCCTTCGGTCTCGGTTTCGTCTCGGTCTCGGTTTCGTCCCGGTCTCGAGCACAGCTCTGGTGTATACCTTCTGGGTGTAATGGCGCTCTCTCTTTCTCTCTCTCTCTCTCTCTCTCTCATTAAAAAATGTTTTTTTATTAAAAAAGTCATAATTCATGTCTTATTCCAACTTAGGATGTTATGGTACCAATCTGAATGGGAAAACCATCGAATTGTACTCAATGGCCTTTGTGCCCTGTCATATGGCCTTGGTGCCCCTAAAAAAAAAGAAAAGGTGGAGGCCAAATGGCCTTGCCCCTAAAATTACATAATTCCCACCCTGCTACTGGCACTAGATCACTTTTATTGCAGTATTTAAGTATTAAGGGTTTGCATACTGACCATATTCACACTTCATTATGTATATTTTGTAGCTATGTATTTTCTGCATATTCATTACTGGTATCCAGTGTTGTGCCTGAACGCGTTCATTGAACGATAGTTCATGAACGCGTTCATATTTTGGGCGAACGTGAACTGAACGTACTGCTTTACTGGCTGATGAACGTTCCTGTGAACTCGTTCATTCTGGTGTCTTTGAACCGCACGTTCTCTTAGTTTACCCTCGTTTAATAGGATGCCAGATTTCTATAGTGACTTCCTTGCGCAAACCCGGCTACAACAGAGATTAATATGTATCAGAAAAAACACCCAATCTGGCAACATCAACCACCAGTGTCGCACCGCTGCATCATTATCAAAACAAAACCCAAAAGTATCTATGAGCGACAAAGGAGCAAGGAGGCGTCGAATTGTACTTTTAATGGGTTTTATGACGAGGTCGGTGAGGATGGGCAATATCAGACGTTTTTGTGCAAAACTTTGCCCGCCGGGTTTTAAACATAAAATCCGCACATCAATATCATCCAAAGCAAACCTGAAACGCCATATTGAATTAAAGTACAATCAACGACAAAAACCAAAGACAGATCCGCGACCCAATCAACCCAGATCCCGATAACTGCCTACAGTAGCGGCTCCGTTGTCATCTCCCAGCCGCAGCTGGACAACCTGGTGGTGCAGTATATTGTCGGAGACCTGCAGCCTCTGGTTTCCAATATAAACATTTTGTCAAATTATTTCAGTGATTGCCTCAGCTCACAATTGCTTTAATAGATATTACTGTGATCATTTTTGCCCTGATAATCATGATATTAACATTTCTTGTTCTTCATGTCTGTGCTTCTATATGCTATATGGGCTCTGGCAATAATATGAAAAAAAAGAACTATAAATGAACTAGTTCAAAATTTGAACTATGAACTGAACTAGTTCATTTTAAAATGTGTGAACTGAACTTTGAACTAGTTCATGTAGAAAGTGAACTTTCCCAACACTGCTGGTATCCACTACTGGCAATAGATCACTTTCATTGCAGTATTTAAGTATTAAGGGTTTGCATACTGACCATATTCACACTTCACTATGTATATTTTGTAGCTATGTATAATCTGTATATTTAATACTGGTATACACTACTAGCACTAGATCACTTTTATTGCAGTATTTAAGGTTTGCATACTGTCCATATACACACCTCATTATGTACATTTAGTAGCTATGTATATTCTGTATATTGTTGTAATTCTGTTTTTAATTTATTCTTCTAACTACGTAGATGTTGCTTGCCATGTCACAAGAATTTCATTGTGCAGTTTGATGCAAGACATTCTGTACACATGACAATAAAATACTTTTGACTTTGATGTGGCCTCATTACTAGTCCAAATCATAAAGCCTGACAAAAATTGAAATGCATTTTTGTCTTTGAAGGTCAATCGAAAATTGTTTCACCTCAAACACCCTACAGTAATCTGCTAATTATGATTAAACCATAAATCGACAGAACAATTATTTTACAGCTGGACCACAGCTGAATGATTATAACCTGTATATACTTTCCATATTGTCTTGGGATACTTTATTTATAGAGAGGCCCATTTGGCCATTCATACTCCGCTCCTAGAAGCTTTATATTTAATTAGTTTATATGTACAGTACATAAAAGAAGGATGTTAGTGACCTATGTAACTCACTTGGTTAGTGCCTTGCATTTTATATTCCAAGGAAGGTGTTTTATTTCCTCCAAGAGTCTGTATGACAATGTGTACACTCACTGTAAATCAAAATGGACACACTATGTGTTTGCAAAATTACGTTCATCTGAACATTTCAAATGCATAAAGGCGCAATGAATGAAACACAAAATGCGTTGTAAAGAAGTTAATAATTTTGGGTAACAACAAAAACAAAGATTAAACACAACTTTGGGTACATGTTTTTTAATTACAATTTACTTGATTGCTTTGGTACCATCTCCTCATATGTTTGGAGATTTTTAAAAACTCTTCAACTGAAACCCAATTACCACGGCAGTCTAATTTTCAAAACAGTTGGTGACTGATTTTGGATTGTACATTTTCTACACCATAAGATCATTTATCCAAAAACTATGTATTTTTGTCAAATTTAATAAGTAAATTAAGTCACCAAAACACAACACAGTCCTCTAAATTTTGTAATTGAAACAATCTGTTATTCTAAGTGTAATGTTCTGTCCATGTCTTGTCTTGTACCGCCATCTCCTGGTCCTTCCGTTTTAATTTAGTTCCCATTTGTTTCACCTGTGTCCTGTTTAGTTCCCCTGTTTAAGTAAGTTGTGTTTGTGCACTGGGTGTGGGAGCATTGTTCACAGGTATGTTGTTTTGTTGTGTCTTATGTTAGTGTTTGTTGTTCTGTTCCCATTATAATTTGCCTGGTTGTTTCCTGCTCCTTGTATTACCGGTGTTTTGTAGTGAGTGTTGTTTTTGGTTAATGTTCTACAGTTGTCTGCAGTTTGTTTCCTGCCTGTCATTAATTCATCCTACCTGCTCGTTTCACCTATGTCCTGACTGCTCGTGTTTTTCATCCCTGTTGTTCACCTTCTGTCTCCTGGGGGTGTTCTCCGTACGTCGCTTAATACATCCGAGATCAAATGAGACATCCAAGATGACATTATCCGGCTACTCATCATCCGGCTAATTCGGTTCTCCGAACACATCTGCTGTTTACGATGAGTATAGCTGGACTGAGTCACCTGAGATAAATGCGCGTCCACGCGTTCGTTTAAAAGGCGACATGTATCGATAGTAGAAACCTTGATCAGCGACACTCCTATTGGCTACTCATCATGGCCAAAGATCACGCCCACTTTTTCTCCACATCAGAACAACAAATATTGATGGAAGGTTACGCGGAACTTGAATGTTTAATTAAAACTCAAGGAAACACCGCAAAGTCTGTAAAATCCAGGAGAGTGCTGGCAAAAAGTAGCAGACAAATTAAATGTGTTAGTGGTCATCATGTTATGGTTCTATCAATTGTTACGGTATTGTATTTTAATAACTTCATAATTTAATTTCTAATGTTCTTAAAGTTTCTTAACGATTTCTGCCCACGTTAATTCATACAAACTCCAACACACACACATATATTCGGGAATTACTCATGGACGACTAGAACATGGGAACAAGTACAAGAACATTCTACTAAATGGTAGTCTTTACTACTTGTGTTGTTCATGGTCACCTAAGTCTCTTTAAAAACACAGGTAAATGCATGTATTTGTCTGTTCATAACAGCAATCAAGAATCAGAAATCAGAATCATAAAAGTGTTTATTCGCCATGAATGTGCGAACAGACAATGGCAGGAATTTGCATAAAACATATGAATAGAACAATATAAATTAATTTATATTGGTGTATCGGTTATAACAAATGTGAGTAGAGTTTCGCTTTGCGATAAAGGGTCCTGTCTATTTTGCAATACGGAATTATTATTATTTATTAATTATTAAAGGGTCTTATTGTCTATCTCGCAATACGGGATTATTTTAAAAAAGGTCATCGAATTGTTCTTCTCGTATAACGTACAGGACATGGCTGTGAACGACTTCCCACGTCACCTCCGCTTATAAAGCAGCCATCTAATCGTGTTTACATGAAATAAGCCTGCTCCGGAGCAGGTTCAAGTTTACGCACCCGTTGCTATGACTACAAGTACAGGATGAGCTTCGGAGAACCGAACTAACCCGGATTATGCCAAATCGACA
Source organism: Dallia pectoralis (assembly GCA_029465975.1). Classification (NCBI taxonomy): domain Eukaryota; kingdom Metazoa; phylum Chordata; class Actinopteri; order Esociformes; family Umbridae; genus Dallia; species Dallia pectoralis. Next base: position 12,280,188 of record CM055754.1, on the reverse strand, counting down.
ACAATCAAATCCGGCTAACTGAGTTAGCGACGTACGGAGAACGGACCCCTGGACATTATCATGAATAAAACCATATATGCCGGAACTCTGCTCCTGGGTCATATTTCTGCCTCTATGGCAAAACATGACACCAAGTGCAAACAATGCAAGACAAAATGACCTTTTGAAATACTAATGGTGCTACAGTACATTACTGTTTCCACATATGACAAAAATGTTCTGCCATTTCTATATTATTATCCCGTGTAAAACCAACTCATCTTCTATGATCATTGATGTATTGGGCCTGGGATAGATTGATGGATAGGAGCAGATATTGGGTATTGTTTGAATCTGTACACACGTTCGGCACAAGGCTTTCATTTTTTGCCAGACAATCCAGCAGTGAATCATTTTCCTTATTAGTTCTATTTAATTGTTTTCAAATATAAGCCCAGACATTACATTTAATAATATAAGCCCAGACATTACATTTAATAATATAAGCCCAGACATTACATTTAATAATATAAGCCCAGACATTACATTTAATAATATAAGCCCAGACATTACATTTAATAATATAAGCCCAGACATTACATTTAATAATATAAGCGCAGACATTACATTTAATAATATAAGCCCAGACATTACATTTAATAATATATGCCCAGACATTACATTTAATAATATAAGCCCAGACATTACATTTAATAATCTAACCCCAGACATTACATTTAATAATATAAGCCCAGACATTACATTTAATAATATAAGCCCAGACATTACATTTAATAATATAAGCCCAGACATTACATTTAATAATATAAGCCCAGACATTACATTTAATAATATAAGCCCAGACATTACATTTAATAATATAAGCCCAGACATTACATTTAATAATATAAGCCCAGACATTACATTTAATAATATAAGCCCAGACATTACATTTAATAATATAAGCCCAGACATTACATTTAATAATATAAGCCCAGACATTACATTTAATAATATAAGCCCAGACATTACATTTAATAATATAAGCCCAGACATTACATTTAATAATATAAGCCCAGACATTACATTTAATAATATAAACCCAGACATTACATTTAATAATATAAGCCCAGACATTACATTTTAATAAACTAGAAAATTGCTCTGAAAAAGTGCGTAGATTTCGCAAAGCACACTTTGTTTTGATTGACTTCCAGAGTTTTTTTAAACTCAGAATAATTAAAGCAATAAGTTGTGCCAAACTCACGTGGACTTTGTGAGCAGTTTGGAAATTGTGGAAATATAATTTCTCCTGCAGCCAGCAGATTAAAGAAGTGCTATGAGCCTAGTAGCAGGAATATTCTGTAAGATAATGGTAGTAAAATGACAATATATTTGGATGTTTTCTAGACAAGTTTTGCGTAGCACAGCAGCCCCTGTTCCTCTGTGACACCTCATCAGTGTACTAACGACCGGTGGGGGTGTGATGGCAGAAACACACTCAACAGACATACCTGTTCCTCTGTGACACCTCATCAGTGTACTAACTACCAGTGGGGGTGTGATGGCAGAAACACACCCAACAGACATACCTGTTCCTCTGTGACACCTCATCAGTGTACTAACGACCGGTGGGGGTGTGATGGCAGAAACACACCCTACAGACATACCTGTTCCTCTGTGACACCTCATCAGTGTACTAACGACCGGTGGGGGTGTGATGGCAGAAACACACCCAACAGACATACCTGTTCCTCTGTGACACCTCATCAGTGTACTAACGACCGGTGGGGGTGTGATGGCAGAAACACACCCAACAGACATACCTGTTCCTCTGTGACACCTCATCAGTGTACTAACGACCGGTGGGGGTGTGATGGCAGAAACACACCCTACAGACATACCTGTTCCTCTGTGACACCTCATCAGTGTACTAACGACCGGTGGGGGTGTGATGGCAGAAACACACCCAACAGACATACCTGTTCCTCTGTGACACCTCATCAGTGTACTAACACCACAGAAACACACCCAACAGACATACCTGTTCCTCTGTGACACCTCATCAGTGTACTAACGACCGACATACCTGTTCCTCTGTGACACCTCATCAGTGTGTGATGGCAGAAACACACCCAACAGACATACCTGTTCCTCTGTGACACCTCATCAGTGTACTAACGAAACCACCCAACAGACATACCTGGGGGTGTGATGGCAGAAACACACCCTACAGACATACCTGTTCCTCTGTGACACCTCATCAGTGTACTAACGACCAGTGGGGGTGTGATGGCTGAAACACACCCTACAGACATACCTGTTCCTCTGTGACACTTCATCAGTGTACTAACGACCAGTGGGGGTGTGATGGCTGAAACACACCCTACAGACATACCTGTTCCTCTGTGACACCTCATCAGTGTACTAACGACCAGTGGGGGTGTGATGGCTGAAACACACCCAACAGACATACCTGTTCCTCTAACGACCGGTGGGGGTGTGAGGCAGAAACACACCCTACAGACATACCTGTTCCTCTGTGACACCTCATCAGTGTACGACCGGTGGGGGTGTGATGGCAAAACACACCCTACAGACATACCTGTTCCTCTGTGACACCTCCATCAGTAGTACTTTGGGACCAGCCAGTTCCTGGGGGTGTGATGGCTAAGAGAAGGTGAGCACGTGTACTAACGACCAGTGGGGTGTGACAACCAACAGACTTGTTCATCACCAGGTCAAATGTATGCTTGTTTTGATGTACACCCACCATTCCCTTATGAGTCAGGACAGACACAAGAAGGCCGCATTCCCTGATCTGAGCGCCAAAGCTAGAGAACAGGCTTCACGCTCTTGGAGGGACAGGACGCTGGGTTGGTTAAAGCTTTTGGCAAACTGATGTCCCACATGGTAACACAGTCATGGGCGGAGTCTTGTTGAGCCAGCCGGGGTGGCTGTGTCTCCCATAACTCACTGTGGAGAGTGACTAGGAGAGAGCCTTGTCTGAAAAATACGACAGAAATCCGGAGGGTTGTCAACGGTTCCTTCTCCAATGCAAGTAGTATTTTGGGGACCAGCCAGTTCCTGATTAAGAGAAGGTGAGCACGACAACCACACTTCACACAAGGCATGGCGGAGCTTTTCCCCAGATTCATCACACAGTTCTAGGACATGTTTGTCAATGTGCCGGAGGGCCAAGATGGAATAGAGTGGTGTATGTGTCTTAGGCAGAGAATGGGCACTGGTCACCGCCTGTATGTTACATATCTACTAATGTGACCATAAGAGATGGCTATAAAGTATAATTTACAGTATCTCACAAAAGTATGTACACCCCTCATATTTTTGTAAATATTTGATTATATCTTATTTGACAAAACTGAGGAAATTATATTTGTTGCTACAATGTAAAGTAGTGAGTGTACAGCTTGTATAACAGTGTACATTTGCTGTCTACTCAAAATAACTCAACACATAGCCATTAATGTCTGAACCGCTGGCAACAAAAGTGTGTTGTCACATGAAAAGATACAATCAAATATTTACAAAAATGTTAGGGGTGTACTCACTTTTGTGAGATACTGCCTAGTGGTTGGAGAGTTGAGATATGATATGGATGATATTCTGTTGCTAAGCACATATTCAGCATAATTGCTATGGGAAGTTATTCAGAAAAGAAGCATTCACTAAATGAAAAAATGAGAATTGCTTTAGAACGTGTGTCACCTAGCAGCAAAGGAGTTAGCTGGAGGGTTGAGGTCAGTTGATTGGCTATGCACAAGTGGGAGAAATGTTTCAGAGTAATAGGAGATAATATATTGCATTAATTAAGATGCTTCCATAGAAATCTCTTTTCAAGTAAGCAAACATTACATTTTAAATATGGATGATCCAGGGAATCCAGATGCATGAAAAGGTTGTAAATGTTAGTAGCACTTTATAATAACTGAACTACAATAACAACAATGCATTAGTTCATAGTTTATTCATCATGTATTAAGCATTTCTACTCCATTTGTAAATGTTAGTAAGCTTTTAAAAAAAACCAATGTATAAATACTGTTCAAACTGGTTTAACGAAAATGTATAAACTATATGATAATGTTGTTGTTTGTAGTTTTTTTCATACTTTATAAAGCATTTGTATGCCAGTAAAAAAATATGTATTATGGCCATTATAAACCAGTTGTAAAAGACGCTCGTTGGTGTTTTAAGCCCCCAACGAAGTCTTTAAGGCAGCGCTGCATGGGAGGCACTCCTCACCCCCTACAGTTTCAACCAATCACCCTAACCATAACCCTAACCCTAACCATAATCAGTGCTGTGATTGGTTGAAACTGTAGGGGGTGGGGAGTGCCTTCCATGCAGCGCTGCCTTAAAGACTTTGTTGGGGGCTTAAAACACCAACGAACGTAAAAGAAATGCTAGGGGTTTATGTAGGTTGGCAAACCATTTATAAATATATGGAACATGCACGCTATGGGTTTATGTAGGTTGGCAAACCATTTATAAATATATGGAACATGCACGCTATGGGTTTATGTAGGTTGGCAAACCATTTATAAATATATGGAACATGCACGCTATGGGTTTATGTAGGTTGGCAAACCATTTATAAATATATGGAACATGCACGCTAGGGGTTTATGTAGGTTGGCAAACCATTTATAAATATATGGAACATGCACGCTATGGGTTTATGTAGGTTGGCAAACCATTTATAAATATATGGAACATGCACGCTATGGGTTTATGTAGGTTGGCAAACCATTTATAAATATATGGAACATGCGCGCTATGGGTTTATGTAGGTTGGAAAACCATTTATAAATATATGGAACATGCACGCTATGGGTTTATGTAGGTTGGCAAACCATTTATAAATATATGGAACATGCACGCTAGGGGTTCATGTAGGTTGGCAAACCATTTATAAATATATGGAACATGCACGCTATGGGTTTATGTAGGTTGGCAAACCATTTATAAATATATGGAACATGCACGCTATGGGTTTATGTAGGTTGGCAAACCATTTATAAATATATGGAACATGCACGCTATGGGTTTATGTAGGTTGGCAAACCATTTATAAATATATGGAACATGCACGCTATGGGTTTATGTAGGTTGGCAAACCATTTATAAATATATGGAACATGCACGCTAGGGGTTCATGTAGGTTGGCAAACCATTTATAAATATATGGAACATGCACGCTATGGGTTTATGTAGGTTGGCAAACCATTTATAAATATATGGAACATGCACGCTAGGGGTTCATGTAGGTTGGCAAACCATTTATAAATATATGGAACATGCACGCTAGGGGTTTATGTAGGTTGGCAAACCATTTATAAATATATGGAACATGCACGCTAGGGGTTCATGTAGGTTGGCAAACCATTTATAAATATATGGAACATGCACGCATGCACACATTGATTCTTAATAAATATTTAGCATGAATAATTATAAAGCATTTACAAATAGTTAGGTGCCCTCATCGATTTAGACCTTTCAAAAGGATTTTTAAATGGTTTGTTCCTCCATAGTCCAGGTTATGACCAGTCGGACAGGGACGGTTAGCGGTTAGCAGAGCGGCAGCGGAAACTGTCAGGTATTCATTCCACCAAATTGTAAATGAAACCAGACACAAGAAAAAGTTTGACACCCAAGTCCTCTACTCCTGCGGCACATAATATAGCAGCATAAAATCTTGGGTCTGTGAAACTGTTGTCCTACGGGGGTAATCCCCAGACAGGGCCCACCAAGAAGGAAATCACTCCACACACTTTACCAACTATCAACCAAGGGACACCGTAACCCATAGTCGTAATCCTATGGGGGGACAGGGGGACACGCCCCCCCCAATATTCAAAGAAGGACAATTTGTCCCCCCAATATTTGATCATACGGTATGATTATGCGGGCAATATCGATGTGACTGACTGCTAGTACATAACGTCTTTTCTTTTCCGGAAATATCAAATCCCGGCCGGTCCATTTCCCAAATCCATTTTACTTGCCTTAACCAATACATTAACGAAAGTTATTTCTCCTGAAATCCATGTCATGTTTTCCCTATACCTTTGTGCTCTTGTGAGCGCAGAAGGAGACAGACATTTGGCACATGGATGGTAAATATTCAGTATTCGGCGAACATAATCCCGTATATAACAAATATGCACCTGCATTTCACTAGAATTTCGAATTGTAGAATGAGTGCGAACTTAGATTGCAATACTATACAGCTTTTATGAATGGGGCTTTTGACAAGCCAGCTGATACCTACTACCCAGGGACGGACTGGGACTAAAAAACGGCCCTGGACTTTGACTTTGACTAGGCCAGGCCCTTAAGCAATTGGCACGCAAATACTTTTTAAAAGTAAAAGCACAATATATTTCCTAATATTAGCTACTGCATGTGGCATTTTACAGCTAAATTGTAGAAGTTTAGCTGTTTTAACTACATCATACACATGGGCAAAAATAGAATTAAAAAAATAAAAGCTTAGAAACTATTTCGAAAGATATATTGTGAAATCTGGTTGGGGGTGTTGACTCGCATGGAGAACAATAGTGAACCAGTGACTCACAGAGTTGACTCGCATGGAGAACAATAGTGAACCAGTGACTTACAGAGTTGACTCGCATGGAGAACAATAGTGAACCAGTGACTTACAGAGTTGACTCGCATGGAGAACAATAGTGAACCAGTGACTCACAGAGTTGACTCGCATTGAGAACAGTAGTGAACCAGTGATTCACAGAGTTGACTCTCATGGAGAACACTAGTGAACCAGTGACTCACAGAGTTGACTCTCATGGAGAACAATAGTGAACCAGTGATTCACAGAGTTGACTCTCATGGAGAACAATAGTGAATCAGTGACTCACAGAGTTGACTCGCATGGAGAACAATAGTGAACCAGTGACTTACAGAGTTGCCTCGCATTGAGAACAGTAGTGAACCAGTGATTCACAGAGTTGACTCTCATGGAGAACAATAGTGAACCAGTGATTCACAGAGTTGACTCTCATGGAGAACACTAGTGAACCAGTGACTCACAGAGTTGACTCTCATGGAGAACAATAGTGAACCAGTGATTCACAGAGTTGACTCTCATGGAGAACAATAGTGAAGTGAACCAGTGATTCACAGAGTTGACTCTCATGGAGAACAATAGTGTACCAGTGATTCACAGAGTTGACTCTCATGGAGAACAACAGTGAACCAGTGACTCACAGAGTTGACTCTCATGGAGAACAATAGTGAACCAGTGATTCACAGAGTTGACTCTCATGGAGAACAATAGTGAACCAGTGACTCACAGAACATTTCAGGGGAGGTGTGAGCTCGCTCCACATAGACAGAGGGGTGGGATGTGAAAGACCCATGAGCCAGACTACACTAAATCACCTTGCTGATAAAGTCAGTCTTTAGTAGACACTTAAAAGTTTGCACTGAGTCTGAGTCTCTAACCCTAATTGGCCGATCATTCCATGCTAGTGGAGCTTTATGGGAAAAAGCTCTGGCTGTTTCTAAATTTGGGGAACATTTACAAGGCCAGCACCTTGTCATCTCAGGTTTGTGTAGGTCCTTCTTTCAACCCCTCTTCTGATACAATGTCCTTGGCAGATGATGACTTGGGTATGGCCCCTCCCTCCCTCCCCCCACCATCCTATCAGTGTCCATGTTTCCCAGCCTTAATAAGAATCAGTGTTGTTTTAAACATGAAATGGTCACCGGAGCCCCAGCAGGGAACAATCAATAAGAACAATTACCTCTCCTCTCTCTAATGATGCAGGACCCAGCTCTCCAACCCTCCCCCCCGTATCCGATATTGGATGGCGAGGGAGGTTATGAATTATCGAATCCCAAGGGCATTCCGCCACGCCGCCAATTACCTGCTGAAAAATGGGCCCTCTGTGAATTTGTGTGTGTGTGTGTCTTGGGTCGGTACGGTATGAGGGGTGGGAAAGGATGGAAGACAGCCCAGCTTGTGTCACACACATACACACACAGACACACACACGTACACACACACAGACACACACACGTACACACACACACACAGACACACACACACACACGTACACACACACACAGACACACACAGACACACACATGCACACGCACACACACACACGTACACACACAGACACACACACAGACACACACACACACACAGACACACACACACACACACACACACACACACAGACACACGCACACACACACACGTACACACACAGACACACACACAGACACACACACACACACACACACACACACACACACACACACACACACACACACACACACACACACACACACACACACACACACACACACACACACACACACAAAACACACAGGGCAAGCCACCTATTAAACACAGTTATATAACACCAGTATTCCCTTATTCTCTTGGGGTTAGATGCATAATGTTTCGCTTTATTTCTTTCAGAGTTTTTTTGACTTGATGTTTTTATTCTTCTAGAAAAATATTGAAACTCAAAAATGTTTTGGTATCCACATCTACTTCATTTAGGAGATGTGATCTCAGCTGATGACTCAAACTTAAAATGACAAATTTAACCAGTTGTATGGAGAAATAAGTCATTGTTTTGTGTCACAATGAGCATGGCAATGAGAAATCCTTCAGAGACAATCTCAAGGCTATAGGTCCGTCACTAGAGACATTTGTATTGGTCCACTCTACATATTGTCTTCAGAAGTATAAGGTCTATGCCACTGCAACCAACTACCCCAGAGATGTAACTTGATGGAAGATCACAGCAAAGGATAGTTGGAATCGTGGGGAAGAAACTTTGATCAACTCCCACACATTTTTAAGCAGAACTTCAGACACAAGGTACGACAGTTTCCAACGGCACCAGCCAGTGCCAAGTCAATGGAAGCGGAAATGGGGAAGAAAACAGAAAGAGACATCAGAAAGCCTGACTGGAAATGTTCAAAACATACCTGAACATGCCACAATCTCCCGTGGACAGATGAACCGAAATTAGAGCAATGTTTAAATAAAACAAAATGAAGCCTTCAAAAACAAGAACACTTTCCCCACAGAATTTCTTTTTTCAAAACCATGGTGTTTGATTGCAGTCATTTTGGCCAGAGATTATGCTCTCAAACTTAAAACGATAAAGTAGGTTCTGAATAAAAGTCAATGGCTCTGTAATATTAACAGTAAAATAAACAAAATAGTTTAGTAATTTTAAAGGTTTTAGAAACAATGTGAGTTGTTTGAAGAAAGTGCAAAGGTGCCAATATTTTTGGCCATTACTGTATATAACGGTTCCTTGTAGCTCAGTTCAGGTCTACAAGTAAGCAACCATAATGCAAGACGCACACAGTGGTCTTTTCTGTCACCATTTTGACCCATGTTAGTCTGCCTAAACTTGATTTTAACCCAACCCCAAACTAGACTTGTATTAGTCCCTAGTTTTGTGCAACGTGCTAATGTGTGACTAAAACAGTCAGTCCTGTCTCAATTGCGTTTATATAGGTAAAATGTATTAATGTATGTATGAATTTTGAGTCTGAATGTTATGCATAGCCGATGGAGAGCCGTGTCTAACCTGGTCTGACAAAGCCTTCATGTCAAATGTCTAACTGGTTGTGTTGCTTATCTAGCTTCTGAAGACTTATGCTTTTCTTGACAACAGTCCAAGTGATCATATGTATCCATCTGGTATTGCTGCTGATAACGATCGTTCCTAAAGACTATGGCCATAGCCAACCTGTATTTACTGACCGGCTGAGCATCTGAAGCATCTGAACGTGCAAATAAAAACTTGTTATTAAAACGTATTGTTATTTTTACCCTAAACAGCCAGAAGAGGATGGGTTACTGTCACGAACGTGGAGTCTAGTGCAGTCAAAGCCAGGTGCAGAGCCAGGTAATCCCTTTGATACAGGATACAAAACAAAAGAAACTGAAAATGGCAAAAATACTATCTGGCTAAATTAAATGAAAATGCACATGTAGCGACTTATACGAATACATTCAAAACCGACAGTAATATACAAGCATTCACCTCTAAATCAAACGTGACTTTAAATAATGCTAAGCAAAGCTGATAACTACTAGCAACCCTTTATAGCCCAACTAATGACTAATAGCTAACAGCTGTGTACCGAATGTAGACAACCCCAATGTCACACTGCAGCCGTGCACCCCCCTAATAGTCCCGTGTGGAAACAAAACCCTCACCACTCCTGACAGTCACCCTGAGTTTGGCTTCTCTTTAGGTTTCTTCCAAGGTTACAAAACAGACAGATTTCCCTAGCCACTTTGCATCATCAACATGGCTTGTTGTTGTTTGCTGTTCTGGCTGGGACATTTTTTATTACTTTATTGAGCTGCTATTCATAGCAGGGGATCCATAAATACTAGCAAAACACAAAACATATTTTTGTAAGAGTACATAGCATTGAAATACATAAAACGTTCACTGTTTGCCTATATTGTGTGTCCCCATATGAGTGTGGCTCTTTGGGACTCTTTGGTAATGTGTAACATCTGGCTGTATCAGGGCTCAGGCGTGGAGGAGGTAGAACCATTAAGATAAATCAGCAAAGTTAAAATCAAAAGACTCAAACAGGAACGTCAAATAAACCTATGACAGACACGAAATAGAAGGAAACTAAATATGAACATGATGGCCAAATGAGAAACATGTGGCGAGACTAAACTGGACGCAATATACACAGGAATATAAAGGTGCAACAGCCGGCAGAGCATGCGCCATGCCCAGCTGTCACAGTACCCCCCCCCCCCACTATTAAGGCACCGCTCCAGCTGCTACACAAGACAAGTGGGGAGGCAGGACGCCTGCAGACCAGAACTAGGAGCAGCCAGAGGCTCCACCTCCGGACCGGAGCAGGGAATGTGTAGACTCAGTATGAGAGTAGGAGGCAGCTCTGCCTCAGTATGAGAGTAGGAGGCAGCTCTGACTCAGGATGAGAGTAGGAGGCAGCTCTGACTCAGGATGAGAGTAGGAGGCAGCTCTGCCTCAGTATGAGAGTAGGAGGCAGCTCTGCCTCAGTATGAGAGTAGGAGGCAGCTCTGCCTCAGTATAAGAGTAGGAGACAGCTCTGCCTCAGCTCCTTGATTTTACTTTCCAAGTGAGGAGGCAGCTCATTCCCAGAACCCTCTAGGGCGGAAGCAGCTCATCTTAAATTTCCTCCATGGGAGGGGGCAGTTAGTCGCCCGAAGCTGCTGAGGGTAGAGGCAGCTTGTCCCAGAAACCCTCCGGAAATGACGATAGCTGCTCGAGGCCCCTCGGGAGCTGCTTTATATTGAGCCCTGCTCCTCAACCGTCCACCTCTGCTGCATCCTATTTGTATTGGTCATTCTGTAACTTACGGTGGCAGCAGAATACAGGCACAGAGGTGGTGGAACTACTAAGTTTAATTTCAATAAGGAACATAAACACAAACCAAAAACCACAAAGAAAGGGAAACAGGGCAAACTAAATAGGATCGTTTGAAATGTTTGAAACCCTACCAACTCTGAACTGTCTTTTATCTGCCAATCTGCCAAAGGGATTGAAAGGTTGTGGCACGAGTGAAATCTTTCTCCAAGGCAAATTTAAATTAGAAGTTAAAATAATGTTTTTCAGGTAACATTCTAAACACGTCCGTTGAATCACCCACACTAATGTAACAACACCACCACAATAAAGATATTTCCAGGAATTTCCAGGTGCTTTTTCATCATTGGATAGTGGTATACAACAGTCAAGCAGTCTGACCGCACTTATATACAATGAAAACGACATTACGCCGGTCAATACAACCCTAAGGTGCTAACGAAAGGCATTTCAGCTGTAAGTATTGTTAAGTAAATTGTCCCTTTACTTTTTGCTCTCTTTGCCGTCTAATCCACACCCCGCTCCCCTTAACATCACTACATCACTGCCACAAAGTCCAAACCCTCCAGCACTCTTCAACCAAACTTATCCCAATTGCATCAGTAGCAAACAACAATGTAAAACAACGTGGGCACACGGTGTCATTTACACAGTCACTGATCTCTCCAATCATCGTTCATCATCTCTCCTCCAGTCTGCGTGCATCTACACGTCCGTTTACCACGGTAGGAAGCCCGCTATCGGATTTAATTTCCTTTAAATGCAGTTATCCTCTCCACAGCATCTCACTGTCCATGTTAGCCGCGGAGAGGATCTGATTAAGGAACAATACTGTACTTCCTAGATGACACACTATTCCTGACATTTAACATGGGCCCCGGTTCAGATCAGTGCACTATAAAGGTAATAGCACGCCGTTTGGGGCAGGGTTGTATTTTAATCACTGATGAAATTACATTGATGGCGGCATCCAGAAGGAAACCAGAGGAGAAATTCCAGCGAGCACACTGTATCACGTTAGTGCCTGCAGGCAGATGGATGATAACACACCATCCTAATGGCCCTATAAATGGTCCGGGAAGAAACAAACAGCAGCGCCGGCTCATCATCTGCTTGTTCACCAAGGATACTGTGTTACAGAACATCCACATAGTCCGATTCTTCCACAGAAACGTTCTGGAAGGTTGTGGGTGTGTCACAGTCGGTCGTAACCGTGACGCTACAGTTGGTGGTGCGTACTTGGCTCGTATCGCTCTGGGTTACGGGACGCTGGACCGGTGCTCCATCATGCTCTAGCGAGTCCTTCAGATGACTGGGGCCTCTGCAAGACAAACTAAAACTGGTAGTCAAAGGCTGGCTGGAAGCGATTGGTATGAAATGAAGCAGAACGGCATGCTTGTGGTATGCCTCGGGAGATGCATAGCGCTGTTTAGCCCTGCTGTTATGGTTACGGTGTAGCTACTAATTTGACATCCCGTAATTGAAAGGGGGAACTAATTGGATTGGAGTTGGAGTTCTCTTGAAAAGGCGTATTTATTCCTTATGCCTTCTCTTTCTCCGCTTCTCAAAACGTTCATTAAAGAGCAAGATCCAAAATGTCTTGTACATTTTCCTACAATGTTTTTTTGAAGGGTGACACAATGGACATACTGCCTATTCTATTCTATCCTATTCTATCCTATCCTATTCTATGCTACAGGCATCATACTGTCTATTCTATCCTATTCTATCCTATTCTATGCTACAGGCATCATACTGTCTATTCTATCATATTCTATGCTACAGGCATCATACTGTCTATTCTATTCTATGCTACAGGCATCATACTGTCTATTCTATCCTATTCTATGCTACAGGCATCATACTGTCTATTCTATTCTATGCTACAGGCATCATACTGTCTATTCTATCCTATTCTATGCTACAGGCATCATACTGTCTATTCTATCCTATTCTATGCTACAGGCATCATACTGTCTATTCTATCATATTCTATGCTACAGGCATCATACTGTCTATTCTATTCTATGCTACAGGCATCATACTGTCTATTCTATCCTATTCTATGCTACAGGCATCATACTGTCTATTCTATCCTATTCTATGCTACAGGCATCATACTGTCTATTCTATTCTATGCTACAGGCATCATACTGTCTATTCTATCCTATTCTATGCTACAGGCATCATACTGTCTATTGTATCCTATTCTATGCTACAGGCATCATACTGTCTATTCTATTCTATGCTACAGGCATCATACTGTCTATTCTATCCTATTCTATGCTACAGGCATCATACTGTCTATTCTATCCTATTCTATGCTACAGGCATCATACTGTCTATTCTATCCTATTCTATGCTACAGGCATCATACTGTCTATTCTATCCTATTCTACAGGCATCATACTGTCTATTCTATCCTATGCTACAGGCATCATACTGTCTATTCTATCCTATTCTACAAGCCTCCACAAACTTTGGGAAGTGAGTGAGGTGGGTCATGACAACAACTGGATCCGGCTATAGTGGCTTCCATCCAGAGCGTATTTCTACATGCAAAAAACACAAGCATGCACAACATGTAGTTTGTAGAACTGATTTAAGCCTCATTGATGCTGTCTTGGCACAGTATCCAAGTGTGCTGGCTGCTGACCAGGGAGAGAAAACGAGAGAGAGCGAGAGAGAGAAATAGACAAAGAAAGAGAGAGCTGGGATTTGGTCTGGCTTTTGTGCTTTTGGAAAAACGCTGAATGAAAACAAATTAAATTTTGTACAGACTTCATTCAGAGATTATTAACGGTATAATCTTTCATTGGATACTGGATGAAATACTCAGAGTGTGGTGATCATTTCTGTAATTAAGGGCTTCAAAGAAAGAGACAACTGTCACAGCGGTTTTACAGTATTTTACTGTGTTACAGTGTATAACAGTACTAAGTGACTCAGCTATCAAGAAGATGATTTTATGGCTCATGCATTCAGAGCGCTTTTTAATCGATCAGTTTTACTCCTTTTAAATTGCTCTGCTTTTGTTGAACACATGGTATGGTAGAAGAAAATTGACAGAGTTCGGGAACAGGGTCACACACAAAATATGAGTTTTTATTATTTATTTTATGAAGGTCCAGCTTAAAGCTTTGCAATGGTATACAATGCAATACAGTTTGATAAAGTTATTGTAAAGATCTGCTGCTCTTCAATCCGAGAATAAATACTTAAAAGATTGTCCCACGTGCCAGAGAGCTGGTCTATGTTTACGCCCAGTCAGTATTGTTCACCCCGACTAGTCGATGAACCCCTCCCAGCTCTGTTTGTACCCAAATGGTCACATTATGGAATCGTGCTAAACTGGGCTGGTAGGTCTCGTATAAACACACACTAAGTCAAACCAAATGAATAAAGAAATAAAGCAACCATACATGACATGTTACAGAAGAAACCAGGAAATGTAATCTGGTTAATTAAGGGAGCATGGTATTATTGTCCTCCAGAAAGCTCTCCAAAAACGTGCTCCTACTTAGATGTGTTAATAAGGCCAGCTAAATCGGGTCAGCGAGGTGGTTGATTGCTTTAGAAATGCAATGACAATTGTACTTTTTTGAAATACCTGGGGTAGCAGTTCTACTGTACCAGAATCCGTGTTACTATAGAAGCCTGAGACTTTGCAGACCAATCAGAACTCAGTAAAACAAGTCCAATATTTTCTATTAGTTAAACAAGGCATTTCGTTTACATTTGTAATAGTATATATACTTTGCATACACATGAAGGCACATGAATGTTCACAACTTCTAATAATATGTATTCCTTTTGATATTAGTAAATGCATGTATGCACGATGTACAAACACATTTACTATACATTATACAGTAGATGTGTTATATAAATTATATCAGCACAGCATTTTGTAGACAAATAGTTTAAACATCTGAACTATGAAATAAAAGAAATGAAGTCATATAGTAACCAAATCAGTGTTAAACAAATGAAAATACATTTGCTATTGCAGATTATTTAATGGTACCACCCTTTGCTCTAATAACAGCTTAGTACAATCTCTCAAACAGCTTAAAGGTGGGTTGAACTAATAAGCAACGATTAAAAAGCCATATAAACAGTATTGACAAGAACTCCTTTTAAATTCATAAATTCATACAAACTGTTAATGCATGGTTTATTAAAGGGCTTCAATATAACGTTTCAAATGTATCACAATTTCTGTTTCTTAACATACTGACTGATTTTGTGATCCCTGTTAGACATAGGTGACATAAGGCAATTGAACACAGTTAGTTATTAGTACTTTTACATGATGTGCATCATAAAATATTATGGAAAGATTATTCGTGGACTATTTATAGTCTAGGGAGGCAAATGTAATGAAGGTATTTATAATATATAATATATTGCTTTATAGTAGGTTCTTAAAATCTCACAAACAAAACATTGAATATAAGTAGGAGGACCAAGCCTTAGTTTAATCAAATGCCAATACATTTGCTGGCCCTATACCCTATACAGAATGAGCATCGCCATATTATCCACATCAAGTTTACTTTTAAGAAACTTCTCTTCTTTACAAATCTGAGAAAGCTCATAAAGATAAATGCATTTGGCTTGACCGGTAAGTTTCATGCTAGATGACACAATCTAAATCTAAAGCATAGCTGACTTACAGATTGAACAGAACAGTAGGCTATTCCTTCAGAGACAGAAACATCTACTTAATATATAAAGAGTGTATGTTTATGAGACAGGCTTTTATTAAAGTTTACCGTGTCTATTTATCTTCCATATTTTTCACTTGCTTTGGAAATATAAAGAAATATGTCCCATGCCAATAAGGAATATGAATTAAAATGAGAGAGACAGACAGACAGACAGACAGAGAGTGTGAGCTGCTCCACGGAACCCCTGAGTCCGGTAG
This sequence comes from Dallia pectoralis, assembly GCA_029465975.1. Classification (NCBI taxonomy): domain Eukaryota; kingdom Metazoa; phylum Chordata; class Actinopteri; order Esociformes; family Umbridae; genus Dallia; species Dallia pectoralis. Next base: position 12,263,871 of record CM055754.1, on the reverse strand, counting down.
AAAAGGGACAGCACATTAGTTAATATTTTCTGCCACATAACTTAAACATGTGTAAGTAGACAACTGTAAGCTTTTCATGGGTCTACGACAGCATCTGTAGTTCATCAAATCAACTCTGTTTTCATCTACACCTGATTGGCTAAACTACGCCGCCTGGTGGCAGCCTTTAGCATGAACCAGAAACTCGTCACTTTGCGGAGCCCAGAGGTGGAGATGAGAGGTTGGAGAGGTCGCTTTCCACCCGGTCGCTTTCTAATCTAATGGGAGCAGGGCCAGTCCTCAGTAGACAGACAGGACTACTATGCAGATGCACTACTTCTGATTGGCAGTCCGACAAGAATCGGGGTCGCAAAATTCAAGCAAACTCCCACAAACGATCTGCTACCCCCTGCCCCCCCCATACCCCCCCAGCCCCCAAAGCTCACAAACTACCCTCCATCACCCAGGCGCACGTCAGGTCGGTCAATCTAGAGAACAGCATCAGAATGCTAGATAACGAGAGGATAAAAGTGTGACAACGAGAGAGAGAGAGAGAGAGAGAGAGAGGGAGAGAGAGTTGGAGTAGTCAGAGAGGGAGAGAGAGGGAGAGAGAGAGAGAGAGAGAGAGAGAGAGAGAGAGAATGAGAGAGGGAGAGAGAGTTGGAGGAGTGAGAGAGAGGGAGAGAGAGAGAGAGAGAGAGTCAGAGAGAATGAGAGAGAGGGAGAGAGAGTTGGAGGAGTGAGAGAGAGGGAGAGAGAAATATGGAGAGAGTAAGAGAGAGAGAGGGGGAGAGTCAGAGAGAATGAGAGAGAGGGAGAGTGAGGAAGAGAGAGTTTGAGGAGTGAGAGAGAGGGAGAGAGAGATAGAATGAGAGACAGTGAGGGAGAGCGATGAAGAGAGTGAGAGAGAGAGGGAGAGAGATAGGGAGAGAGAGAGATAGGGAGAGAGAGAGAGAGAGAGAGAGAGAGAGTGAGATGAGCTACACATGCCGGTGTTTGCCAACCTGGCCAGTGATACGAGCGCATCTCCAGCCCCCTTTTGGCTCCGGGTCCATCACATCGTTCTCAGTCCGCGCACATACTAATACCCAACCACTGACTAACAGTGGGCATATACTTGGAGACACCAGAGAAGTGCTGTATGGAGACTGGGACCTTATTCTGACACGATATACTGATCTACTACCCTAAGATGGACTAACATCTGTACCCAGTGCAGCTCTGTGAACAATTAAAGAATAATATATAAACTCCTAAATTGAACGTGTAAAGGGAGAGGAGTGGACTTATCAGCCCTGCATGTGCGCTTATTAGAACCCGGGTTTGGGGAGACCAGGAGCGGCTGTCCTGGAGGATCCAACACGGACGGACCCAATACGGACGGACCCAATACGGACGGATCCAATACGGACGGATCCACGCGTTAAAAGTTACCCGGTGGATTATAAACGCTTCTTTTCTCTTCTGTGATCGGCTAAAGTCTATTGTGGAACTAATGCATTTGAGAAAACCGGAGAATCTGAGTGTGAGCATTTAAAAAGCATTTAAAAGAAATGTCAGAGAGTGTCTGAATACGCTATCAGCTATCGAGGCTGAGCCGCGTAAGGGAACCGTTCGGGGACAGACACTCCACCGGATATACTGGATATACACCTCAGAATAAGGTAAATGGAGACCCATACATACTGTCCACATGGTGCCTATATGGTGCTATTGTGGTTTCATACCTTTACTTTATTGTCTAAATAACAGCACAGGCATGATGCGGGTCACACTACATGAATAGGGTTTGAAAGGTTGCAATGCCTCGCTAATCGCTATATATATTCTATATTCTATACACGACCCACTAGATAGCCGATATTATAAGCTTTGCTTCACTTATATGAATACGCCAGAAATATATACAATACTGAGTTAAAAGTTTGATCCCATTTTGCATATTAACTTCCCAGATATAGGTCCCATACATGTGTCCAGATGTATATAGGTCCCATACATGTGTCCAGATGTATATAGGTCCCTTACATGTGTCCAGATGTATATAGGTCCCATACATGTGTCCAGATGTATATAGGTCCCATACATGTGTCCAGATGTATATAGGTCCCTTACATGTGTCCAGATGTATATAGGTCCCTTACATGTGTCCAGATGTATATAGGTCCCTTACATGTGTCCAGATGTATATAGGTCCCATACATGTGTCCAGATATATATAGGTCCCTTACATGTATCCAGATGTATATAGGTCCCTTACATGTGTCCAGATGTATATAGGTCCCTTACATGTGTCCAGATGTATATAGGTCCCTTACATGTGTCCAGATGTATATAGGTCCCTTACATGTGTCCAGATGTATATAGGTCCCTTACATGTGTCCAGATGTATATAGGTCTCCTACATGTGTCCAGATGTATATAGGTCCCATACATGTGTCCAGATATATATAGGTCCCTTACATGTGTCCAGATGTATATAGGTCTCCTACATGTGTCCAGATGTATATAGGTCCCTTACATGTATCCAGATGTATATAGGTCCCTTACATGTGTCCAGATGTATATAGGTCCCTTACATGTGTCCAGATGTATATAGGTCCCTTACATGTGTCCAGATGTATATAGGTCCCTTACATGTGTCCAGATGTATATAGGTCCCTTACATGTGTCCAGATGTATATAGGTCCCTTACATGTGTCCAGATGTATATAGGTCTCCTACATGTGTCCAGATGTATATAGGTCCCATACATGTGTCCAGATATATATAGGTCCCTTACATGTATCCAGATGTATATAGGTCCCTTACATGTGTCCAGATGTATATAGGTCCCATACATGTGTCCAGATATATATAGGTCCCTTACATGTGTCCAGATGTATATAGGTCCCTTACATGTGTCCAGATGTATATAGGTCCCTTACATGTGTCCAGATGTATATAGGTCCCTTACATGTGTCCAGATGTATATAGGTCCCATACATGTATCCAGATGTATATAGGTCCCTTACATGTGTCCAGATGTATATAGGTCCCATACATGTGTCCAGATGTATATAGGTCCCTTACATGTGTCCAGATGTATATAGGTCCCTTACATGTGTCCAGATATATATAGGTCCCTTACATGTATCCAGATGTATATAGGTCCCTTACATGTGTCCAGATGTATATAGGTCCCATACATGTGTCCAGATATATATAGGTCCCTTACATGTGTCCAGATATATATAGGTCCCATACATGTGTCCAGATGTATATAGGTCCCTTACATGTGTCCAGATGTATATAGGTCCCTTACATGTGTCCAGATATATATAGGTCCCTTACATGTGTCCAGATGTATATAGGTCCCTTACATGTGTCCAGATGTATATAGGTCCCTTACATGTGTCCAGATGTATATAGGTCCCTTACATGTGTCCAGATATATATAGGTCCCTTACATGTGTCCAGATGTATATAGGTCTCCTACATGTGTCCAGATATATATAGGTCCCTTACATGTGTCCAGATATATATAGGTCCCTTACATGTGTCCAGATGTATATAGGTCTCCTACATGTGTCCAGATGTATATAGGTCCCATACATGTGTCCAGATGTATATAGGTCCCTTACATGTGTCCAGATGTATATAGGTCCCTTACATGTGTCCAGATGTATATAGGTCCCTTACATGTGTCCAGATGTATATAGGTCCCTTACATGTGTCCAGATGTATATAGGTCCCTTACATGTGTCCAGATGTATATAGGTCCCATACATGTATCCAGATGTATATAGGTCCCTTACATGTGTCCAGATGTATATAGGTCCCATACATGTGTCCAGATGTATATAGGTCCCTTACATGTGTCCAGATGTATATAGGTCCCTTACATGTGTCCAGATATATATAGGTCCCTTACATGTATCCAGATGTATATAGGTCCCTTACATGTGTCCAGATGTATATAGGTCCCATACATGTGTCCAGATATATATAGGTCCCTTACATGTGTCCAGATATATATAGGTCCCTTACATGTGTCCAGATGTATATAGGTCTCCTACATGTGTCCAGATATATATAGGTCCCTTACATGTGTCCAGATATATATAGGTCCCTTACATGTGTCCAGATGTATATAGGTCTCCTACATGTGTCCAGATGTATATAGGTCCCATACATGTGTCCAGATGTATATAGGTCCCTTACATGTGTCCAGATGTATATAGGTCCCTTACATGTGTCCAGATGTATATAGGTCCCTTACATGTGTCCAGATGTATATAGGTCCCTTACATGTGTCCAGATGTATATAGGTCCCTTACATGTGTCCAGATGTATATAGGTCCCTTACATGTGTCCAGATGTATTTAGGTCCCTTACATGTGTCCAGATGTATATAGGTCCCTTACATGTGTCCAGATGTATATAGGTCCCTTACATGTGTCCAGATGTATATAGGTCCCTTACATGTGTCCAGATGTATTTAGGTCCCTTACATGCACGTGTTTCCAAATGAGGACAGGATGAATAAGTAAAGTAACAAGTGCCTTTTCCATGTATGAACAAATATATTACTCCAAAATCAATTTAAAAACCAGAGAAAGCTCAATCCGTACCCGCATTTAGTTGAATAAGTGAGTAAATCATTAACATCAACTAGTTCTGATTGTATCCTTGTGTTATCTTAATGGAAATTTGATTAAACCTCATTATTGCAAATCATTTCATTAGACATGATTGACTCGACACGGTTACTGTCATGGATTTATAAGCAATAGCTTATATATAAGCAATATCTTATAAATCAATTTGATAACCTATTAGGTGAGGAACGTGTCTACGTCTAATTCATATAAAGTTCAACATGTCCACTTGCTTAACATGGTGCATGACCTATTTTAAATCTCATGCTCTTACCTGGCTGTTTGCAATTTTACAAACACAACATCATTACTTTAGGCAATCCTGTCAATTCAGAGAGGACCTAGACAGAGCCCACTGGTAATCTGTCTGTAATCCATGATCTACAATTGAATTGCCCCTCGTTTAACCCAGCTTGAAACAATGCCTGTAACCAGACATGTCTTCAACCATCCAGTTGTCATGGTTTAATTCTCTGTTCGAGGGATTGGCACAAACACAGATTTGATAGACTCAGTTGTTCCCTGTATCAACTCAGCTATACTTCGCTGTTACACGCTACTTTCTCCAATCTACTCCTCTATCAGGATTCTAGGGCTCTTATTCTCTCCTATTCTAAGACCCGATTCTCTCCCAACCCTTCTAGGTTATGAGGGATCGGAGCTGAGGATGGAGTTTTTCTGGATTTTGTTATTTTCTATTATCCCCCGTTACACAAGAGGGCAAGGAGTTTACGGTAAGAAACAATAAGTTCTGTGTGTTTAACAATTATAATAAGCTTATAAGAAACAATACGTTCTGTGTGTGTTTATTATAATAAGCCTATAAGAAACAATAAGTTATGTGTGTGTGTTTATTATAATAAGCCTATAAGAAACAATAAGTTATGTGTGTTTAACAATTATAATAAGCCTATAATCAGTGCCTAGTGAGTTTTTTGTATTGCTCATTTTACACGGAGTCGATAGAGTGCGGTTTGGTTATCTTTTACCGTTTATTAACTATTTAATTTTATTAACTACACTTGTGTGTGACAGAAGGCGCCAATAGGATATGTGGACATTTGGATGATTGATCTAATTAACTCGGGTTGTAGAAACAGATTGTAGAACTTCAGGGGTCTTTAAGATGTTTCACTCCTACACATAGATGTGTTACCGCAGATAGGAAGCTGCTTCAGGACGATGGCAGGTTGCTGTATTGTTACAGGAGTGTGGAAATACATTTACAATTTAGTTGAATGTCATGTGCAATGTTGAAGATTGGATTAATTGGGAGTTTGCACATGAGGAGTGTTTGGACTCTAATTTCTCTGTCCACTGCCCGGGTCCTGAATCTCTAATGTCGCTGTCCACTGCCCGTGGTCCTGGATCTCTAATGTCTCTGTCCACTGCCCTTGGTCCTCAATCTCTAATGTCTCTGTCCAATGCCCGTGGTCCTCAATCTCTAATTTCTCTGTCCACTGCCCGCGTCCTGGATCTCTAATGTCTCTGTCCACTGCCCGTGGTCCTCAATCTCTAATGTCTCTGTCCACTGCCCGTGGTCCTCAATCTCTAATTTCTCTGTCCACTGCCCGCGTCCTGGATCTCTAATGTCTCTGTCCACTGCCCGTGGTCCTCAATCTCTAATGTCTCTGTCCACTGCCCGTGGTCCTCAATCTCTAATGTCTCTGTCCACTGCCCGTGGTCCTCAATCTCTAATGTCTCTGTCCACTGCCCGTGGTCCTGGATCTCTAATGTCTCTGTCCACTGCCCGTGGTCCTCAATCTCTAATGTCTCTGTCCACTGCCCGTGGTCCTCAATCTCTAATGTCTCTGTCCACTGCCCGTGGTCCTGGATCTCTAATGTCTCTGTCCACTGCCCGTGGTCCTCAATCTCTAATGTCTCTGTCCACTGCCCGTGGTCCTCAATCTCTAATGTCTCTGTCCACTGCCCGTGGTCCTCAATCTCTAATGTCTCTGTCCACTGCCCGTGGTCCTGAATCTCTAATGTCTCTGTCCACTGCCCGCGTCCTGAATCTCTAATGTCGATTCTGTTGCTTTCCGCTTAAATGGTGCTGAATCGTCAGTCACAACCGCTATTCCGATGTTTCATTTACTTTAGACCCCAACCTAGGTGCCCAGCAGATGCACTTCGTTGCTTCCTCTCTCATATGTCTCATTTCTCTTCTGTGCAAGTAATTATTTAGGCAAAAGGAAAACACTTTCAAGAAGTCTATGTTCTCTGATACAACTTTTACACTTTTAACCTCTATAAACGATGGCACAACGCAATCAGTCAGAGGATATATCACGATCCAACACGTTTTTAAGAAATTGCCACTTTCCGGTTTGTTTTACATCTCGGACAACATTCGATTGCTTTACATTTGCATTGTGTCAGATTTTTCACCCAAACTGTCTGGTTTTAAATTAGTAATCACTAAGTTGCACTGTGGTCATGTGATCATCAATTTCAAATTCCCAAGCTCATTCAAAAACATCCATGTAAATATAATATAGAACCTCTATTTTTCTGATGCCTGTCTAGTAGTTGACTTACGGTCCAGGAGAGGCACATATGTCAGCATTATTCAACCGCGTTTGTTGGTCACAATGAAGATAAAGATGACAACTTATTTTTAGGCTGCGAGCATGAAGAACGTTAACATGAGTCACTGTGCGTTACAAAAAAAGCTTCTGGTCTCCCACTGACATGGTTGTATAGGATACACATAAATTACACGGTTGCATGAAAGGGAATGATGACAAATGAGAATACCCCATCGAGCTTGGCACATGACTGTGTTGAAGCAACTATAAAAAAGGTACTTCTATCACTTCCTGTGGGGACAGGTGTGATCTGCCGTCCGCTGTGAGTTAAATGCCACAGGCATTGTTGATCTGAAACCCCTCGTTCATCCGTAACCTTACTGTACCCTTGTCGTGAGGTAAATAAGTCACCCTCATCAGACAGTCTAATGTGTTGGAGGCCAGAGTGGGTTGTCACACAGGTTTGCTGCTACAGTGCTTATCACACATAACTCATACAAACACATATCTGTTTGCAATTTCGTTTGAAAAGCGTTTGTTGTTGTAATTGACTAAAAAAGGGAATTTAGCACAAATGTTTACAGACGTATCTTATCAGTTGAATAGAAACGACGGCCATAAATGCTCCCCTTCTACGTCTGCTTTTCCAGAACAGGACGCTGGAGGACCTGTCATGTTTTCATTGCAGCATTATAATGGCTAATCCAACAGCATTATAATGGCTAATCCAACAGCATTATAATGGCTAATCCAACAGCATTATAATGGCTAATCCAACAGCATTATAATGGCTAATCCAACAGCATTATAATGGCTAATCCAACAGCATTATAATGGCTAATCCAACAGCATTATAATGGCTAATCCAACAGCATTATAATGGCTAATCCAACAGCATTATAATGGCTAATCCAACAGCATTATAATGGCTAATCCAACAGCATTATAATGGCTAATCCAACAGCATTATAATGGCTAATCCAACAGCATTATAATGGCTAATCCAACAGCATTATAATGGCTAATCCAACAGCATTATAATGGCTAATCCAACAGCATTATAATGGCTAATCCAACAGCATTATAATGGCTAATCCAACAGCATTATAATGGCTAATCCAACAGCATTATAATGGCTAATCCAACAGCATTATAATGGCTAATCCAACAGCATTATAATGGCTAATCCAACAGCATTATAATGGCTAATCCAACAGCATTATAATGGCTAATCCAACAGCATTATAATGGCTAATCCAAATGTTGCTACTATCCATCGATAATGCTGCTGTTTCATTTCTGTTATTTGTTCTTAAGCAGTGGATTGCAACCAATGGGGGAGGTTAAATAATGGGTTGTAAGTGTTGAATTAATGTACATATGATAATCAAGTGGATAGGAAAGCCCTGTCCTACCTGTGAACCCCAGACACACTGAGTGAAATGGCACAGCCGTCTGCAAGACACACGAGTTGGTATGTTTCAGAGGTTTCAATCCTGCTTCGATGCACTGGCTGTTATGACCTAGCTGCTGATTCTGTGCCTTAAACCGCTGCACCAATCAGGACCCAACCTTAAATGAACCAATCAGAACCCAACCTTACCTGCACCAATCAGGACCCAACCTTACCTGCACCAATCAGGACCCAACCTTACCTGCACCAATCAGGACCCAACCTTATCTGCACCAATCAGGACCCAACCTTACCTGCACCAATCAGGAGCCAACCTTAAATGAACCAATCAGAACCCAACCTTACCTGCACCAATCAGGACCCAACCTTACCTGCACCAATCAGGACCCAACCTTACCTGCACCAATCAGGACCCAACCTTATCTGCACCAATCAGGACCCAACCTTACCTGCACCAATCAGGAGCCAACCTTAAATGAACCAATCAGAACCCAACCTTACCTGCACCAATCAGGAGCCAACCTTATCTGCACCAATCAGGACCCAACCTTAAATGAACCAATCAGGACCCAACCTTACCTGCACCAATCAGGACCCAACCTTACCTGCACCAATCAGGACCCAACCTTACCTGCACCAATAAGGAGCCAACCTTACCTGCACCAATCAGGAGCCAACCTTAAATGAACCAATCAGGACCCAACCTTACCTGCACCAATCAGGACCCAACCTTACCTACACCAATCAGGAGCCAACCTTAAATGAATCAATCAGGACCCAACCTTACCTGCACCAATCAGGAGCCAACCTTACCTGCAGCAATCAGGACCCAACCTTATCTGCACCAATCAGGACCCAACCTTATCTGCACCAATCAGGACCCAACCTTACCTACACCAATCAGGACCCAACCTTATCTGCACCAATCAGGACCCAACCTTATCTGCACCAATCAGGACCCAACCTTACCTACACCAATCAGGACCCAACCTCACCTGCACCAATCAGGACCCAACCTTAAATGAACCAATCAGAACCCAACCTTACCTGCACCAATCAGGACCCAACCTTACCTGCACCAATCAGGACCCAACCTTACCTGCACCAATCAGGACCCAACCTTATCTGCACCAATCAGGACCCAACCTTACCTGCACCAATCAGAAGCCAACCTTACCTGCACCAATCAGGATCCAACCTTACCTGCACCAATCAGGAGCCAACCTTACCCATGAATCTCCAATTACATGTAGGGTGCAGACAACAAGGGACCTCAATCAAGTTTTCCAAAATGTTTCATTTAAAATATAAGCAACATATATTTCCTCACAATGTTAAAGGTGGAAACATTGTTTTCTTGTCTAATCTAACGCCTTTTAATCCAGGGAGATGCCTGCATGGTTTTAAAACAGCGAGAATAAAAGATAGGTATAAAAAAGTTAGTGAGAGAGAAAGTGTGTATGTGAGAAAGTATGTATGTGAGAGTGTGTATGTGAGAGAGAGAGAGTGTGTATGTGAGAGAGTGTGTATGTGAGAGAGTGTGTATGTGAGAGAGTGAGAGAGTGTGTATGTGAGAGTGATAGAGTGTGTATGTGAGAGAGTGTGTATGTGAGAGAGTGTGTATGTGAGAAAGTGTGTATGTGAGAGTGTGTATGTGAGAGAGTGTGTATGTGAGAGAGTGTGTATGTGAGAGAGTGTGTATGTGAGAGAGTGCGTATATGAGAGAGTGAGAGAGTTTGTATGTGAGAGAGTGAGAGAGTGTGTATGTGAGAGTGTGTATGTGAGAAAGTGTGTATGTGAGAGTGTGTATGTGAGAGAGTGAGAGAGTGTGTATGAAAGAGAGTGTGTATGTGAGAGAGTGTGTACGTGAGAGAGTATGTATGTGAGAGAGTGAGAGAGTGTGTATGTGAGGGAGTGTGTATCAGGGATGGAAATTCATTTTTTTGTCCACCGGCCACTGTGGCTGGTGGATTTCAAAATCATCAGCCATTCAATGTTTTTACCAGCCACATAGACAACAAAAAAACACTTAGGCCTACTTGCATTGCCATTCGTAATCTTGAAATGGCCTTCCTTTTTTCGCGATTGCGTGGGCATTCCTAAACAGTATTTTCATCATTTTCATCAACTGGGCAGTGCTGTAGTGGTGTCTGGATAGGTGGGTATACTGTGAATTTAGAGATCTCAATCACACGCCTTGGTCAGCACGCCATGGACACAAACGAGAGCATGCACAATATGAAAGTAAATTGAGGTTTTCAAGTGATAGATTTTTAAAAATTTTTTATGTTTATTAAACGTCTCATACACCATTTCCTTAAAAAAACAAAGCTGTGCAAAATGTGGGTGTACTCCATAAAACAATCTGATAGTGATTTGAAATTTCAAGGCAAAATGGTTAAACAGCTATTGAATTAATAACGTTGAGACAACGTACTTTATAGACGGTCCCTAACTATAAGCACATGGAGGTTTCTGTCCGCCGATCACCCGGGTGTAGTGTGTCTGCTTGCGGGAAAACCGGACCTGATCTCTGCCTCCGACTATCCGTTGAATATCCAATTTCGAATATCCAACCAACTTTACCTGTCTGAGATAAAGCAGATATATTTGTGCGGTAATTTCTCGCACTATAAAAACTAACCTTGCGAGAATGGTTTAAATTATGCGCAATCCCCGCAATGCCGCAACGAAATTCAAGCCCTGTAGATTGATGGCTACTGAGTCTGATTAATTAGAGTTGGGTAGGCCTATAGTACGGTCAGTCATCTTTTTAAAAGTGGGTATACTGTAAATCCCTCTCCTCAGAGGTGGGTATACGCCGTATATGGCAGCCGTATTCTCTGGGGCTGCTTTTCCCTCTGCCCTCTTTTTTACCTGGATGTGGCATTTGGACAATTCGTGGTCTTTTATGGCTTCCAGTTTTAGGTTTTTAGTCCCAACAATGAAACTATTCTTCTGAAACGTGTTGACGACATATCGAGCAGTACATCTCCCGTCTCGACTACTGCAACTCCCTTCTGGCTGGTCTCCCAGAGTGTGCCATCAAACCCCTGCAACTCATTCAAAATGCAGCAGCCCGCCTGATCTTCAATCTACCAAAGTTCTCCCACGTCACTCAGCTGTTCCGCACACTACACTGGCTCCCTGTCGAAGCACGCATCCACTACAAAACCATGGTGCTAGCCTATGGGGCAGCAAGAGGAACCGCCCCCTCCTACATCCAGTCACTAATCAAGCCGTACACACCCACGCGAGCACTTCGTTCTGCCACCTCAGGCCTCTTGGTAGTGCAATCCCTACGGGAGGGCAACTCTCGACTGCTCAGTCTAAATTGTTCTCCGTGCATGCCCCGCAATGGTGGAACAACTCCACTCTGGAGATCAGATCATCGGACTCTCTACCAATCTTCAAAAAACGTCTAAAAACATTCCTCTTCAAACTGTACCTCCAGTAGCTCCATGAATGGAGCTCCACAACTCTCGACTGTTTGAAACTTCACTACCGAATCATTCTTCTACGATTATCACCCATTCCTCCTCTCCTAGCACCCCTTCTATCTCTAGCACTTCCCCCTGCACCCACCCAGGAACAATGTACTTATTGCCTTTTTTATGTGTATTTTAGTTATATGTGAAATGCCTGCACTTATTGTAAGTCGCTCTGGATAAGAGCGTCTGCTAAATGCGCAAAATGTAAATGTACATTATCAGATTTGTCTCGTCGTAAACTAACCAATCGCGGGACTCCCCATTGTCTGCTTTTCTCAATCGTTCTTTAAAAAAGGTTTTTTGACTTTCGCCTCTTTGTCCACTGGCTCCTCCTGAGATGTTTTCTCAGCGGACCTCTTAACAAAGCCTGCGATGTAACGCCACATTTTTTTTTATGTGCGCCGCCTCTGAAGTGTCCGGGTGAAACAGTACACGCCACGGTGGCCGGTAGGTGAAGCGAGTTTACCCGCCACAACACAAAATCACCTGCATTTGGCTGGTGGCGGGTGCTAATTTCCATCCCTGGTGTGTATGTGAGAGAGTGTGTATGTGAGAGAGTGAGAGAGTGTGTGTAAGAGAGTGAGAGAGTGTGTATGTGAGAGAGTGAGAGAGTGTGTATGTGAGAGTGTGTATGTGAGAGAGTGAGAGAGTGTGTATGTGAGAGAGTGTGTATGTGAGAGAGTGTGTATGTGAGAGGGTGCTACAATATCCAGCACTCGTTATGTAATTGAGAGTTAAGTGAATATTTATATAGAAACAAGCATTCTTCACCTCAGACGTTACTGTGTTGCTGATCAATGTCAATGCAGGAAAAGCACAGGATTTCTTCGTTATTTCTGTTATTTAAACACCACCACGTCCTACACAGACTCACACACGTATTCTTTCTATTCTTGTTGTGAACTGAAACCGAACCCTAACCCCAAAAACCCTAATCCCTAGCCTTAAACCTAACCTTGACCTAACTTAACTCTTAACCTTAATAACTCATCTTTTATGACTTAACACAATCTTTAACACCTAACCAAACAAGTAGTGATTAAACCTATTTGTGTTTTACTATCTTTGTGGGGACATCCTCTCCCCATGTACACACAGATGTAAGCATTATTTCTGCTACTATGTCTTCTTGCATTGGAGTAATTGCACGTTTTAATACCACAGTTACGGCATCCATCAACACCATCACTATAGTTCTTTTTTTGTTTGTCTCTCTTTTATGTCTTTCACTTCTGTGGGGGTTTATTTTGGTAGCTGAATATTGCCCTTTTTTAATAAGCATTCATAATTTATCTGTGGCTGTGAGGCAAGAGGAGGGAAGGAAGGAGGAAAATAAGTGGGAGGGCAGAAATATGAACTAGTGATGACAGTCTTTTGCCTTATTTCTCTCTTTATCCGTCTCATCTCAGCTCTTTTTCTCCACACCACTCATTCCTTTGGAAAGGCAAACATTTGTTTTTTTATTGCCAAAGGAAGTGAGAAATAAAAAATGAAAACAGACAGTATTTTTTACATTACACACAATAAGGCATTTCAGATGATCGATTATTTGCTATGCACAACAGTGTTGTAATAACTGGAAATAAAAACATGCTTCACTCATTGCACTTTGCCATGTAAATAGTTAAATAGTTGCCTAGCTGATGTCACATGTTGGGCAGTATGATCTGAGGGAAATATGTGTTTTTAATGAGGTCAGTGATATGGAGCAGTTGGTAGCTCAGTGGTAGAGTGCGTGCTTTCTGTGTGTGACGTCCTGGGTTCAAATCCCAGCTGCTTCCCAAGTCGCCTTTGCAAATGAGAAATGGTTCTCAATCGGCCTACATGGTTAAATAAATAAATTAAAAATACAGTGCAGCTCCCTTTCCACCAAATTTGTGCACAAAGCTTCTACTGATTTCGGTCAGGGGCCAGTTTTGCCTTTGAGGCCTTTTTGATAGGAATTCTATGCTCAAACAGTATATTATATAAAGAACAAATTGAGAAATAACAAAACTGAAACATGTAAACAGGATCAACATTAACAATGAGTAAACACAAAGGCCAATTAAATACACTAGGAAAGGAACCGGTGTATCTAAATAAGGGGGAGGGCGCTGGATCTCACTGGCACGATAATCCTGCCATGCCAGAATTTGACACATACTCTCTTGATAAGATGGATTCTGAAATGTCAGAATGGCACCCTACTTCCTAAACACTATCATGTCAAGAGGATATATTAATTGTAAAACAAATTAACTCGTTGCTGTGGACACACACCTTGTTCGGGAATGTATTTATGTCTGTTTAAAATCTGCTATTACAGTAGATTCAGATTGTGACTGATAGGTTCTCAAACTGGCGATTGATGTACTGGACTTTCTGATTTCTCTTTTTCTCTGTCATTCTGTCACTCACTCCCACTTGTTTGCTCTCTCACTTATTAATTTACTTACATATGCACTCACACACACACACACACACACACACACACACACACACACATGCAGACACACTCACACACACACATGTAGACCCACACACTCACTCACACACATGCAGACACACACATGCATGCACACACACACACACACACACACACACACACACACACGGACGTAGTGTTTTTAAATCTCTCTCCTTACCAGTTAATGTCGTCCTTTGTTGACTGACCTTTCCCTCTTTATTATTCTTTAATTAATGTCACAGAGAGTTCATTAGTGAGAGGGGTTTTGCCATTTATGCCTGAATTTAATAAAAAAGCAGAGGACTAAAGTGTGAACTGAATTGTGTATGTTAAATATCACAGAACAGGGTTCAAATACTACTTGTAACCCCTTACAATACTTTATATGGTCTCGATCAAAATTGACTGGCATAATGGAACCAACAAAATATTGGTAAAAACACGGCACCCTGCTGAACATGCAAAGCAATACATCTGATATACCAGCAAACGTTCAATATTGAGTCTGGTTTGAACCCAGGTTTGAAAAACCCCACTTTTTGAAAACATCTCCCTTCCTTTGCTGCCAGGTTTCCCTTTGCCCTTTCAACCCACTCGCTTTTCCTTTATTTGTCTCTGTGAATCCAAGCATTATCCCATCACTTCCTCACTACAGCAGTAGACTGTATTGTGGCCCCATACAATGCCGAACTGGAGCCTTTTTCAGACAGTTGGGGCCACAGTTTCGTTCTTTTGAGCTGAATAAAACCGGAGGACGGTGGAGCACAGGCACAATGGTGTCTGGGGCATTGGAAGGGGGAGATCTAAGCTATTCATACATTTCCATCTATTACTTCGTTTTCTATTCATTTTATTTTCATTACATCAACTTCATGATGTCCGCTTCATTGTAATGGCCCTCGTTTAGTAACTAGAGAATTATCTCTAAAGTGATCAGATCACTCACTCAGATGTGTGTTAGTGACCTTACTACTCAGATGTGTGTTAGTGACCTTACTACTCAGATGTGTTAGTGACCTTACTACTCAGATGTGTGTTAGTGACCTTACTACTCAGATGTCTGTTAGTGACCTTACTACTCAGATGTGTTAGTGACCTTACTACTCAGATGTGTTAGTGACCTTACTACTCATATGTGTTAGTGACATTACTACTCAGATGTGTTAGTGACCTTACTACTCAGATGTGTTAGTGACCTTACTACTCAGATGTGTTAGTGACCTTACTACTCAGATGTGTGTTAGTGACCTTACTACTCAGATGTGTGTTAGTGACCTTACTACTCAGATGTGTGTTAGTGACCTTACTACTCAGATGTGTTAGTGACCTTACTACTCAGATGTGTTAGTGACCTTACTACTCAGATGTGTTAGTGACATTACTACTCAGATGTGTTAGTGACCTTACTACTCAGATGTGTTAGTGACCTTACTACTCAGATGTGTTAGTGACCTTACTACTCAGATGTGTTAGTGACCTTACTACTCAGATGTGTTAGTGACCTTACTACTCAGATGTGTTAGTGACCTTACTACTCAGATGTGTTAGTGACATTACTACTCAGATGTGTTAGTGACCTTACTACTCAGATGTGTGTTAGTGACCTTACTACTCAGATGTGTTAGTGACCTTACTACTCAGATGTGTTAGTGACCTTACTACTCAGATGTGTTAGTGACCTTACTACTCAGATGTGTTAGTGACCTTACTACTCAGATGTGTTGGTGACCTTACTACTCAGATGTGTGTTAGTGACCTTACTACTCAGATGTGTTAGTGACCTTACTACTCAGATGTGTTAGTGACCTTACTACTCAGATGTGTTAGTGACCTTACTACTCAGATGTGTGTTAGTGACCTTACTACTCAGATGTGTTAGTGGTCCAGTACTCAGATGTGTTAGTGGTCCCAGTACTCAGATGTGTTAGTGGTCCAGTACTCAGATGTGTTAGTGGTCACAGTACTCAGATGTGTTAGTGGTCCCAGTACTCACATGTGTTAGTGGTCCCAGTACTCACATGTGTTAGTGGTCCCAGTACTCACATGTGTTAGTGGTCCAGTACTCAGATGTGTTAGTGGTCCAGTACTCAGATGTGTTAGTGGTCCCAGTACTCAGATATGTTAGTGGTCCAGTACTCAGATGTGTTAGTGGTCCAGTACTCAGATGTGTTAGTGGTCCCAGTACTCAGATGTGTTAGTGGTTCAGTACTCAGATGTGTTAGTGGTCCCAGTACTCAGATGTGTTAGTGGTTCAGTACTCAGATGTGTTAGTGGTTCAGTACTCAGATGTGTTAGTAGTCCAGTACTCAGATGTGTTAGTGGTTCAGTACTCAGATGTGTTAGTGGTCCAGTACTCAGATGTGTTAGTGGTCCCAGTACTCAGATGTGTTAGTGGTTCGGTACTCAGATGTGTTAGTGGTTCAGTACACAGATGTGTTAGTGGTCCAGTACTCAGATGTGTTAGTGGTCCAGTACTCAGATGTGTTAGTGGTCCCAGTACTCAGATGTGTTAGTGGTCCCAGTACTCAGATGTGTTAGTGGTCCAGTACTCAAATGTGTTAGTGGTTCAGTACTCAGATGTGTTAGTGGTTCAGTACTCAGATGTGTTAGTGGTCCAGTACTCAGATGTGTTAGTGGTTCAGTACTCAGATGTGTTAGTGGTTCAGTACTCAGATGTGTTAGTGGTCCAGTACTCAGATGTGTTAGTGGTCCCAGTACTCAGATGTGTTAGTGGTTCAGTAGTAACCATCTCACGTGCCCATACAGCTGCCCGACCCCTCAGAAACATCACTGGACTACAATGACACAAGGAAACAGTTTTTGACAACTTGCCCCACTATCACTACATGCTGCTATGTGCTGAGACAATTATTACTGACCTCGGTGAAACCCCGGACATGGTTGAAATAGCGCAACCAGAACCAGAACTCTGGTCACAATGACTCATTGATACTCACACATCGACTCCTCTGTTGCACTATTCCGGGCCCTATTTCCTTTTACATTTCCTTGTATCTTTCTGATTCTCATCTACTTTCCTTTTCCCTCCATCGTTTCCCGTTTCTCTTGCTCATTCTCCTTTCATAGCCTCTCTCTCTCCGTCCATTTCACTCTGACTATAGGCAGAACAGGAAAGGGGCTATAGATGAAAGATTGATCTGACGCCTGAGATTGAGACAGCATGCGACAGAGTGATAGAGAGATGGTGTGTGTGAGATTGTGTGTGGGTGTGTGTGTTGCTGTCCTCTCCTCCAGTGCCATATCTAGTTAGTACCTCTCTGTTGTCATCAGGGGGGTGGGTGGATAACAGCTCCGGGTTACTGGGCCTTCCCTCTCCATTTGTGGCTGCCAGCAGGTGGCCTTCACATTTGCTTTCCTTCTCTCCCTCCTCTTCTCTCTCTTTTTCTTTCTCATTCACTCACACACACACACACCTTTGTGCCCACAAATGAACAAACACATGTACCAGCTTACATGAGGGGATGGCACTTCAGCTATTTTACACACAGACTCACTGCACAACTCACTTAAGCGAGGGATCGTTTTATTCTAGCGCGTATAATCTCTCTACTCTTGTCCTCTCTAATCTCCCTGCACATCCTTTTCCAAAACTCTTGTTATTTCTTTGGGACTCCGGCAGTGTGACCAGCTGGCCAAAGGTACACAGAAATTCAATTAACCTCTGGTTCAGAGCTCAAGTCCCGATATGCCATGGTTTGCTTAAGCCTCAACCCCCAGCTCGACAGATTGCTGGCTAAGGGCTAGCGAGGGGCCAGAGGTGGTGCGGCAAGCGACGGTCACTCCCCACCGGACCAGCTTATCCCTAAAGCTTCACCCAATTACCATCCTGTGTCAGGAGTGGCCACCCTGCGCTGTGTGTCCCACCCTGGAAACTTGCTGGAGCGTAGAGAGTTTGATACGGTTCAGGAAGGAATAAAATACAATATGGACATCTTGAGATCAAAAAGACGTGACTGTCAGATGTTATCAAAAAGGTTTAGGTTGATATTGATGGCACTTCAGATCCACCTAATGGCCAAGGGGCAGTCGTATGAAAGGGTTTTGTATGTCTGTGCATCGGTGAGTGTGTGTGTGTGTGTGTGTTTTGTAAGTTTGGCAGACCATGACTTATACATAAGGGCGTCAGGAGGGGTGTGTGGCGCTGTGACAGCATGGCTTACTTCAGGGACAGCTGTGTCTCTGTCCCTTGTCACTTCCTTCTTTATCTACCTAGTTTATGTGTCTTATCAGCTGTATCTGTTTTATCTCTCTTTTCATCCCCTTGTGTTTCTTTCAGTAGTGACATAGGAAACAGGGTAACCCGTATTTGCCTTCCGTATTTACCCAATACCTTTGAATTGCCACCTGCCACTATAAGCGCTGGGCAAGCAATTATGGTTCACTGTCTTGCTCTAGGATTAACAATATAAGTTTTACCTCTTAATGACCTGGCAGAGGCCTTCATGGATAGACTAACATACAAACAAATGTCACATGGCTCTAACTAAAACTAAAGAGCCGTGATCTGTGTACCCAAAGGACCAACATTGGGTTCAGGTCTTGTAGCTCTTTCGATCCTTCGTGACTGAGCTTGATTTAAATAATAACTTAATTAACGGTGGAGCGCCAGAAGACAATCTATTGTTTTTCATTTATGTTACATTTATTGCATGTTTATATTTAGATTTATTTCGTTGGTCTTTGAGATTCACCATCCGGGAGGTTCTCTCCAACCCCAGTTGTGAATATTGTGACTTCATCCAGATTATTAGAATCAGGTATGGAGGAAACAGAGCTACAGGATGGTAGCTCTCCCGGAACAGGATGGAGCAGCTGTGCACTAGAGGCAGTGTGAATGGAGTTAGCATCTGCTAGCTGTCCAAACGATGTCGTTGAGACCCTAACGCTAACTCTGGGCTATGGCTTCAAACTTTGTGGGTTCCCTCTACAGATTTATCGACATACATCCTTAAACTTTATTCTTGGTAATGTGAAAGCCTACACAGTACCAAAAGCCAAAGCTTAGCAGACTGATCCGCAGACCGATCCACAGACCGAACAACAGACTGAGACACAGACTGAGACACAGACTGAGACACAGACTGAGACACAGACTGAGACACAGACTGATCCACAGCGGCACACTGACCTACTATAACTATAACAGCTGTGATCTAAACAAACCTTGGAAAGCTAAACCCAGCTCATACAGTTGTGTGTGCTCAATTATTGAACGGCTGTCTTGTTTGCTAGTTTCTCTCTCTTTGCTCCTCTGTTTTGGGGGGAAGGTGTGTAAGTGCGTTTTTGGAGATACAGGTCTGTGTGTACATGTGGGGTACCACATGTTTCTAGCGGTAACCTACTTGGGAATTTCTGATGCAAAGCTCAGACTTTAAAGCTAAACAATTGTGGTTACTGTTGAGGTGGTAAGTGTTTGTGCCTAGGTTAGTTATAGCCATAATGGATAGGCTACTGAAGTTATGCTAAGGGTTAGAGCTTGTTAGGCTAAAGGCTAGCAAATACACCAGTACTGAGGTTTGTGTTAGGCTAAAGGCTAGCAAATACACCAGTACTGAGGTTTGTGTTAGGCTAAAGGCTAGCAAATACACCAGTACTGAGGTTTGTGTTAGGCTAAAGGCTAGCAAATACACCAGTACTGAGGTTTGTGTTAGGATTAAAACAAAGCAGGCAGACAGTCGTTCTCTATGAAACTACCGTCCTTAGAAACCACAGCCACATCGTTCCCATCTGAAAACCTTTTCATCCTTTTTACTTGTCAGTCCGTATCTGTCAGTCACCATCCACCTCTCTCACCGGTAGCCTGCATTTCTGTCATGACTGAGACCGGAATCAAAGGTAGCGGTGGTGACATCTTGGAGGTGACGTCTTGGAGGTGACAGCGGCGCTGCACAATGGGTCCCGTTGGATAAAAAGAAAGTGAGTCATCAATTTGGTCGTCACTTTGACGCGTGTCATCGTCTGGACTTGAAGATGTCGTCCCAGGAGTCGTGTAGAGACAGGACTGCCGTATGTTGGGAAGCAGCAACTATGCTTTGGGTTTCACAGCTTTTGCCTTGGTCTGATAGGCTGTGAGGGCTTGTACTAATGTCACATACTATACTGTAACAGTTAAGGATGCACCGAATATTCGGCCACCGAAAATTTTCGGCCGAAATATGTTGTGATTTATTCGGATCCTCTGCACTTCATCGCGACTGTACTTGATCCGCGTTATAAAGACCATTACTTGGATGCAGAAATAAAGCAGCGCGCACGAGAAATGATCCAGGCGGCTATGGATGCGGAGAACCCGCGTGGAGACGGAGAAATAGCGCACCGAGCAGTGGCGCACGGAGCAGCAGCGCACGGAGATCAGAGCGCAGAAAAAAAGATTCGTCTCTCTGCACTAGATGAGGGGCATGCCTGATATTGTCTGATATGTTCAGTGAAATCCTGCAAGAAAGTGCCTCACATGGGCGTAGGTTTAGGGGGGGACGCTGGGGACATGTCCCCAACAACATTTTAACATGACTAAATTGTCCCCACTAATATTTTAGCGAACTCCGTTATGAGTTTGTGAAGCGATTTGGGTCAATTCCGACCGCAGAGCCGGTACGGTACTAGAAACGCCGTATTTTGATTTGCTAAAAAACCTAGGGGAGGGGAGTTATCTGACACGCTATAAGTACACAGGAGAGTGACTGAAGACAACGGTAAAGTTACCAGTGCTTTCTGTTAATACATACCCCATATGTTAGAATCTTGCAGTCACAATAAACAGTGGTAATGTTTCCTGTGTATATTTTGCTTATGTAATGTGGCCTATTTGGGATATCCCATTAGTAGGGGCGGAGTAGTGGCACCACCAGGGTCGCTACAATATATTGAATCTGACAAACAGCATTACCATCTAAAAGCAACAGGCTATTGTTCACATTATTCTCAGTAAAAGTTCACTTGCCGGATGGGGGGGGAGAGATGTCCCCACCAAAGCTGAGACCAAACCTACGCCCTTGGTGCCTCATATCCATAAATGCAATGGTACTAATAATTGGCATAATTTATTTCGGTTTTCGGTCTTGGTTTCCTCTTTTTCGGTTTCGGCCAAGAATTTTCATTTCGGTGCATCCCTAGTAACAGTACAAGGATGACATGTTTGACTGGAGTAGAAATGGAGAGGTTCAGCCTCACATAACCAGTGTCTCTCTGTCTCTCTTATGTTATATTCTGTCTATCACTCTGTGTGTTTCTGTCTCTCTTATGTTATATTCTGTCTCATACCATTGGCGCGGACACACACCCATACTGACACACCCCCATACTGACACACCCCCATACCATGGGCACTGACACACCCCCAAACTGACACACCCCCACACTGACACACCCCCAAATTGACACCCCCCCACACTGACACCCCCCAAACTGACACACCCCCACACTGACACACCCCCAAACTGACACACTCCCATACCATGACAGACTCCGGCTTTTGGACCTGATAACAGCTTGGATTCTAACAATGTATTTTCTTAAAAAACTCAGTTTGAGTTAGATAACGAGTTAGATAACGAGCAAGGTGGAGGTGTCACGTTATCACCTCACCTCATTTGTGAGGCTGATAGTGGTGTTAAAACATGCACATGTATATGAGGCTAATGTCTGCTTAGCTGTAGCTTAGAAGAACATAGATTGGCTTGGTTGTTTCGTTTTTTTGCTATTCAAGACAGAGAATTTAGTCAGTGGTGACTTCTAGAAAGAGCTCCCTCTAAAATCTGGGGAGATCCTTTGCCAACAAGTCCAATATCAATAAACGCTTGCTTTCTTTTTCTATGTCAAACATTCTTTTCTGCATTTTTAACAGTGATTATATTCCATGTGATGTGAATGCTGGGCAGTGTTGAACGTACTACGCCAAATGTTTCCTGCCTCACATTTGCCGGCAGCTCTGGTCTGTCAGAAGCTGTGGTATGGAGCGATGTAGTGTGCTGCCAATTCACAGCTCTCTGCATCTTCTCCCAATAGAATAGATGGGGAGCCGATTTTCATTAAAGAGGTCTTTGAAATCTTGAATAATCGTCTCCGAGTGCTCTGTTTCACTCTATGTTTTTCTCTCTGTCTCTCTACCTCGTTCTCTCTTTTCGGTCTCTCACGAGGGCCTTGTATCTTCTCTCACTCTTACACATCTCTTCCTGGCAGTACCCTGTGCCCTTTCCTTGATCTATCTAATTTCTCATCCTCTCAGTTGACTTTGTCTTTCTTTTTCCACCTCAGCTTCCTCCTGTGCTCTCCCTCAACCTCTCTCTCTTCCCTCCAGCACCCTGTAACGCAAACACAACCTGTTCTGAAGGGCTGTGAATTATTAATCCCCCCTGTCATTCCCTTGGTGGTAGAACTGGGACGCCTGGGGAGGGAGGGAACGATGGATTGGTGGAGGAATAGGGGAGGGGGCAAAGGGTACACCTGCACACCTCGAGCGTAGAGAACAAATGCAACGTATTCCTGTCCTGTGACCTCCCATAAGCCAATCAGCACGCTCGTTTTAGTGATCCAGGTGGTGCTGGGCATTAAACAGGGGCACTGTGGATGCCATGCCGAAATTGGTGTTGTTTCTAGTCTGTTAAGAGTTTCTCATTGTGATCTCATGTAAAACCTTCAGTTCATCTCTTTTGTAAATGTGTTTATTGATTACCCAGAGAGACCGGTCTGAAACAAAAAACACTTTGCCGAATTCTCTGGCTACATTAACGAATGTTACAGTAATATGTGTAAGAAGTGCTACTGTAAAACAAATACATTTCAGCATATCATAAGTCACTAAATCGTAAGGTATTGTGAAAAGATATGATGAAGTGAAACTTACGTCACACCCGTCACAAAATGCAGGCCTCAATCACGACGGTCAACCTTGACACAACATCTTGAACCTGTTGATTGTCATACTGGCAAAACCAGGATTTAGTGACACTTTAGGTGCTGCAACAACACAGATTTTGCTAGAGGTTTGTGTTTGAATGTTTACAACGCTCTACAGCCAATTTGTGGGTGAGTCATTAAAATAAGCATTTGATTATATTGTGTATCCAATTAATAGACAACATGTCTTGTTGTAAAGGTTTCTTCTGACACATTTCTAACTCTATTGATTTATAGACTTAACTTTTTTGTTTTGTTGGCTTTTGTGAAAAATTGATTAGGTTTGAATGTAATTTTATGATGCTGTTTTAATGCTGGAACTTAACAGAACATTTTCATGAGGGTTTTATCTGTGCATGGGACGTTTTCTAATATTTTTTGATATTGTGAAATTTAGCAAGTTCTAGACAGCTTCAATTTTAAACTCGTAAGGTGTTAGATCAGGTTTACCTTCAGAAGATTTCTGGGAAAATGCAATTGGAAACGTGTGATAGTTTAAAAAACTTGTATGGTTTGTCAACTTTTTGTTTGTTGAAAATGAAAAGGTTAAATTCGGTGTCCCAAATAATTACTTAACAATCTGGTAATATTTATTACAATTTGCCGTCTTAGAATTATTGTGGTTGGATAATATAAAAATATTAATAAAGAATAATTGTATTTGTATCATGTAGTTTTAGTAGCACATCAATGATGGATTCTCAGAAAAAAACAGCTTTCTTTAAGAGTCGAACCAATCCAAAGACTATACAGTGATTTTGACACTTCGATGTTGTGTCGTCGTTCTTTCAACTAAACAAAGTAACAAAACAACTGAACGTGTCGTCAGATCAGAATGTGACTTGATTGGTGTTTGCAGCATGTCAAAACCCGAAGGTCAAAGAATTCTGCATGTATCATTGTGAGGAGACTTCTGAGTTTATACATAGTCTGACATATATCTCTTATTTATCCACACTTTGAGAATGTGTCTGTACGTTTGTGTCAATGACAGCAGTTTAGGTGTTTTGGATTCTGATAAGGTCTGGAGATAGACACTCAAACCTTCTCTTTCTCTCTCCAATTCTCTTTGTCTTTTCCATTTCTTTCTCGTCTGCCACTTGCAGCAACTTCCACCTCAGTTTGCACACTCGCTCGCGATCTTTCTCTCCATTTTTACAATCTCTTTCTGTACACAAACACCTTTCCTTGCAGCCGTTCGTCAATACTGAGTCCTCCATTGATTAACGATTGTTTGCTTGCAATTCATGCCTGATGAATTAGCTCTGATTAATTCCGGTTTGTTCTCCAGACGCTCTCCTGCAGTGTTAACATCTTGCACCTGCACACACACACACACGCACACAGGAAGGCGGCAGTGAAAACACTGGAAAATGTTTGAGCTTTTCTGTTGCCTGATGGATCTGTTTACACTTAATTATTTTTGTTAGAAATATGTTTTATTAGACAAAATAACAGAAATTAATGAACATTTCCAAATGTATTTTGTTATCATAGAAAACCATAATGCAGACATAAAACATAGTCTAGTAAACAAAGTACACCAGTCCCCTACTGCCCTCATTGCAATAAACTTACCAATAGATGCATGTTAGAAAATAGGGCAAAGCTGTGAGAACAAGAAAGTTCAGATGCAGAGACTGAATCTGTGTTTAAGTGAAGAGTTGTGCATGTGACCTCTATTGCTGGAATATAGCTCAATAGTTTTATAGAGATCAATCATTGTGCTATTGTAGATAGCTTCTTTTTTTAAAGAACACTACTGAAAGACTTGCTTCTTTTCTGTAATATAAACTTGTTACGACTAGAATGGCTAGTCACTGTGACGAATAGAATGGCTAGTCACTGTGACGAATAGAATGGCTAATCACTGTGACGACTAGAATGGCTAGTCACTGTGACGACTAGAATGGCTAGTCACTGTGACGACTAGAATGGCTAGTCACTGTGACGACTAGAATGGCTAGTCACTGTGACGACTAGAATGGCTAGTCACTGTGACGACTAGAATGGCTAGTCACTGTGACGACTAGAATGGCTAGTCACTGTGACAACTAGAATGGCTAGTCACTGTGACGACTAGAATGGCTTGCTGTCCTGTTACTTTTTCTTTAACACTGGTCTCATTTCTCATTTAAAAGTTGCATATGATGTTCCATTTTGTCGTGTTTGAATTTAAACTCCCCTGGTTCCTTCCCACCAAGTGCTTTTAACTTCATTTTACATGATCATAAGTAAGAAATACAGCCACATTTAAAGCTGAGTCTGACAGTATATTAATTCAGCTAAATCAAAAGATAAACAAATACCTCAGTCAGATCACTACCATAGATTGATACAGTCACACCAATTAGACCAAATTCAAATGGTTGTTGTGGCAGGCTCATATGGACCATGTGCAATATCCTGGGGAAGAGGTTAACGGGGTAAACAAGAATGAGTTTGAGATATACAAACATTCACGCTGGCACTTGAACCTACACCAACCTGCCCACACAAGTCACAACATTGTCACCACACTATTACAGTTTTTTTTAATTGTTTACACGCAATTTTGAAAACCGGGCTCTTTTCAAAATATAATCATAATCATCCGAACACCATACTCAATTTGCATAATTCATAGATTGTTTGCAAAATGACATACTTCTTTTAAAACATACACACTTCAGTCAAAACATACACATGTATTTGTGAAAATGCTATTAGTTTTCATTTAACCAACATAGTCCTCAATGATCGGACACTATTGCAGCCAGTTTCACACTGATGTGATAATAAAAAACACATTTGTAAAAAAAACTAATTTCAGGACATAACATGTGCTAGATTTTTGGCCAGACATTGTTACGTAAGGGATAATTTAGATGAAAAAAAATAGTGACAAACCCACAACATTCTTCATGATTAGTTTGAGATATAGGGAGAATGTACACAAATAGGCCTACTCTAAACCAACCAAGCACTGTACAACACTGATGCTGCAGACTGAATATTCAGTTATTCATAAGTATAGATATATATATATATAGAGAGAGAGATATAGGGAGAATGTACACAAATAGGCCTACTCTAAACTAACCAACCACTGTACATCACTGATGCTGCAGACTGAATATTCCAAGTTCAGGGCTCTCAAGTCTCACGCATTGGGCGTGAGACACACGCATTTCAACCCGCTCACACTTTGTATTTCTCACGCAGAGAAATTGCCAGGAAATCGCGCACAAGTTGCACCGTTATTTTTTGAACAGTGGAACAGGTAGAGAGGACTCAAGTGAGTTCCGATTCGCACCAGCCAATCAAATAAATGCATATAGCTACCGGACAGCCAATCAGAAAATAGCATTACCGTATCCGGGTAAGATTTAGCTATTCCGACAACAGTAGGGGCTCGGTCGGCACATTGATTCAGATCAGTGTTGCCGACTTAGCGGCTTTGTCGCTATATTTAGCGAGTTTTTCTGTTTTTTTATTGGAGATTTTTTGAGACTTTTGGAGACTGACGTGAAAGCACGTATGGTCGTATAGCTCTTACTCTGATACTCTTCTCTACGAACAGCGGGTGCTACAGTGTTCCCCACCCCCCTGCCAAAGCAATCAGATGTTCACCCTTCCACGTCTAGACTACAAATGGAGCGCGCATGCGTGAAGCCGCCGATGACTGACCTTGCCTTGGCTTACATTAAAAAAACAAACAACTTATGGAAACTAGACAAAAAACATTAAATTAAAAAAAATATTAATAAATAACTCCGCCAGAGTATCTCTTTTGGGTCACTTTTGCCTGTACCAAGTCTGGATAAAGTAGCATAGGTTTGGGGTTGTGACATTAAAAAACAAATTTGTATTTCTAAAATAGCTGCATTAGTGTTAGTGCTCCCTCGTTCAAATGCAAATGCTGAGAGGGTTTTCTCCATGGTTGGACTAAACAAAACCAAGTACAGCTTGGCACTGGAACTCTGTCATCCATCATGACAGTGAAAATGGCTGGCCTGGAACCACAGTGTTTCAAATGGGGACCACCAACCCTGGTGCTAAAGGCCTCAACACCTGCTACCAACCCCTACAATAAACAACACTAACCATTATCTCTCTTACGCAGCACGCGCGCACACACACAAACCTGTACTAAGAAATGCTGAATTAAATAAAATAAAAAAATATTTGTACGAATGTATCATGTGTCATTTTTCAGAACATCGCCAAAAATCTCACTCTGAACTCAGTTCAAAACTTGAGAGCCTTGAAGTATTTATTTCAATACTTACAGTATTTCTTACCATAATCAGTTACAGTAATCAACCAACAGTGAAATCAATGAAACAAATAAAATCTGTAGACAAATAAAATTTTCTAAATGAAGTACATTCACTTTGAAAAACTACTGTAAAAGCAACAAGAATACTGTAACTATTCATCATCTCTTCGTCTGGCTGGATCAGGCCATAAGATTTCATCCACACTACAGGCTATGTCTTCATTGGCAAGGGGGAGCTCAAAGAGGAGATGAAGGAGGTAGAGGAAGAGGAGAAGGAGGTAGAGGAGGAGGCCCTGGTAAAGGAAGAAATGCTTTATTTAGTTGTGTTGTTGTTATTCTTTGTTCAGGTTCTATCAACTCTTCAAGTCCTTCTCTTCCTCTCCCTGGGCCTCTTCCTCTATCTCCTTCTCCACTTCCTGGGCCGCTTCCTCTATCTCCTTCTCCTCTTTCTCTACCTGGGTCTCCTCCTCTACCTCCTTTTCCTCTTCCTCCATCTCATCTTTGAGCTCCCACTCTCATTCTCACGCTTTTTCGCCTAGCTTCTTCCATTTTTGTTGAAGACAGGCGAACTCACTTGCTGCCTTATAGCCCACCTGAGTGCTGCATTTTCAAATTACCTCATGTGTGCTTCCACACCTGGTGGATGTGATTATCCAATTTGTTTATTAGTGTGGTCATTGGCAATCTGGGGTTTTGAAATGACAAGGTAGTAACCTCACAATCCTTATCTGTGTCTAAGGTGTGAAAATGTGTGTAGAGTTTTACAAATCACTGTGTATAATGTTTTGCAAAAAGTTTGAAGCAGACATTGTGTCTAACGTTGTGTAAATCTGTGGAGGTGTTTTGCTCATTTGAGTAGAATTTTTTTAATTGTGTGGCCATTTTTATTTTAGTGTGTAAACAATTGAAAAAAACTGTAATGCGTCACACTTTTTTTGGCATACCTAAGCTCTTATTTCAACCATCTGGAGCCTATGAGTACAACACCAGCTTGACGGGAAGTTTCGGAGTGTCCTATGTAACGATGTAACCCTCTTCAAATAGATTGGAGGCACAATGGCTTTGCTTTCAAGTGAGACTGGAGAGGCCTCCATATGAATGGGACGAGAGAGGAGGGCGATGGAGAGGGACAAAGAGAGGGGGGGGGGGTGAAAAGAGATCGATGTGTCCGCTTTGCTTTTCCGCAGATTGTCTGCACATTGGGAACAGTGTACTGTATGTGCTTTGAGTGCACACATGCACGCACACACACACACACACACACACACACACACACACACGCACACACACACACACACGCACGCACACGCACACACAGACATACACACACACACACACACACGCGCGCACGCACACGCACACACACAGACAGACACATACACACACCACGCCAGGGGCCAATTTCATTCCCTGTGACTTCATTTTTAATAGGGCACTTTGCATCTGATAAAGACCCATTTCTCTCCCCTTAATTAGCTTTGCTGCTTTGGCTCTCACATCCTTCTCAATCTTAGCTTCACATGAACTCAGAGTCCCAGGCAGGTTCTCCTTTTGGCCTTTGGGCCTTCTCTCTTCACTCTACTTGTCTGGACATTTGAAATGTTGAGATGCATTTTGAAAATAAAAAAGTTGAAATGGCGACAAATGAGAAAGGCATGTTTCTCATGTAGTTGAAAATACGTCAGTCATTCATGTTCTATGTGTTCTACAAGTCATGTTGGTTTCCCCACACCACCGTGGTTTATATCATTCATGTTCTATGTGTTCTACAAGTCACATTGGTTTCCCCACACCACTGTTGTTTATAACATTCATGTTCTATGTGTTCTACAAGTCATGTTGGTTTCCCCACACCACTGTTGTTTATAACATTCATGTTCTATGTGTTCTACAAGTCATATTGGTTTCCCCACACCACTGTTGTTTATAACATTCATGTTCTATGTGTTCTACAAGTCATATTGGTTTTCCCACACCACTGTTGTTTATAACATTCATGTTCTATGTGTTCTACAAGTCATATTGGTTTTCCCACACCACTGTTGTTTATATCATTCATGTTCTATGTGTTCTACAAGTCATATTGGTATTCCCACACCACTGTTGTTTATAACATTCATGTTCTATGTGTTCTACAAGTCCTGCATTCTAATTATTTTTAATAAACTGCATAGTTCAAACCCTTAATGCTGATTGCCTAAAGGCAATAGTGTATGAGACTGTATAGGTTTGACAATGAATTACACAGATAACTAAGATAATAGCAATAAGGCACCCTGGGGAGTTTTGGCACATGGCTAATATACCAAGGCTAGTATATATGCATCCTTTATATTATATATTGCCCACATGACTAATATACCAAGGCTAGTATCTATGTATTCTTTATATTATATATTGCCCACATGGCTAATATACCAAGGCTAGTATCTATGCATCCTTTACATTATATATTGCCCACATGGCTAATATACCAAGGCTAGTATCTATGCATCCTTTAAATTATATATTGCCTACATGGCTAATATACCAAGGCTAGTATCTATGCATCCTTTACATTATATATTGCCCACATGACTAATATACCAAGGCTAGTATCTATGTATTCTTTATATTATATATTGCCCACATGGCTAATATACCAAGGCTAGTATCTATTTATCCTTTACATTATATATTGCCCACATGGCTAATATACCAAGGCTAGTATCTATGTATTCTTTACATTATATATTGCCCACATGGCTAATATACCAAGGCTAGTATCTATGCATCCTTTACATCATATATTGCCCACATGGCTTTCTTGCTTAATATTTCCATCCCTCACTATCGGGACATTTTGACAATAACAATTAACAAGGCTAACATAGGATTAATGCATCCTGGGTTAACATAAACAATATAAATAAATTAATATAATTAAATATAGTTAAATACATTTTTTTAATATATTTTCAGTGTTCTGTTGTTCAAAACTGTGTTCAAAGTTGATGTCTTAAAATAAGGTTATATGTAGTTGTTGAACGTTGCATCTTGTTCTTTCTGTTTTAGTCAGTAATATCAACATATTTCAAAACATTGCAATATGTGAAAGGGTTTATTACACAGGCAATCTGATTTTCGTATTTTTCCCCGCTAATATGGCATTTCACCAACCATGCTAGATCTTTCCAAATACATAATCTTTTTCAGTGGTGCAACTGCTGCTGCAACACTTAAATGAACATGTTTAGTTACATTAAACTAAGCCTTGATGTAATGGAAACAGAAGGTGGTTATGGGACTTAAATGATCTGATTACTGAAAGCAGCAGGAGGTCTGGATGCACAAAAGTCACATGCTTGCGATAGGTTGACAACTGCCAGGACAGACACTGAGTTTGGAGTTTGAGGTAGTATGCATGCAATCAGGTTACCAGCCATTTAAAGCAACGAGTTGAATGAGCTTAAAATGTACATTTAGATAAAACGTACTTAAATTATAACACAGAAATAAAATGAATGGTGATTTCTTTGTCTTTCATGGCATTAAAGAAAGTCACATTTAAGTGGGGCAAATTAGTAGATAGTAAATGATAATGATTATTAGTTAATTTCGGGTTCGCCTTAATTAAAGTACACACATCAACCGCATGTATTTAATAATAATTTAGACTGGCGCCTCCCTTGGAGAGATA
Source organism: Dallia pectoralis (assembly GCA_029465975.1). NCBI lineage: Eukaryota > Metazoa > Chordata > Actinopteri > Esociformes > Umbridae > Dallia > Dallia pectoralis. The sequence goes on along the minus strand of CM055754.1, from coordinate 12,232,514 downwards.
CTTGCCTGCAGGACATGTTTTCTTGCAGGGCTGGTTCTCTCCTACCTTCATATACTCGTTCACTCTCCTTGTTTCCTTACAATGGGCATTACAATTGAACAAGAACATCTGTTTATTGTTAAGAGTTTGATATTCAAAGACACTCAAAAAGCACTTTATTAGTAACATAGTTATAAACCTTTGAGAAGATAACACATTGTTTTACAATAATGATAACAATACTAATATAAACACTATTCCAATTAGCAGGAATTTACACAAACCAAAAGAGAGTTATTGTATGTAAGCATACATGTTACCAGATGTGACCCAGTGTCAATGGAAGACATTTTTTTTTTACCATGAATAGGATCTTGAAATTGATCTTACCATCATCCACCACCACGGTTGTCTTGTGTGGACACCCAGGCCTGGTTCTGTTGCAGAGCTCACTAGAGCCCCCACATTTGGCTACTCCTCATGTTCCTGCGATCTCATCTGGAATCAACCCCAGACTGTAATTCCTAAACCCTTTTTCCATTTTAATTGGAATACCCTTAAATTAAAGCTGATAGATTGCCGTTAAAGCCTATGGAACTCAATATTTAACCGTAACTTTAATGTATTTTGATAAACAGCCAAAGAAACAAAGCTTGGTCAGTGTCCAATTATTTCCGGACCCAACTCTATATATGTATTTGCAGCTTTTGTGTCTTGAGGCACACAGTTTCAATCCATTAATTTGGACATCGCTAATTATGCTAATTTCAGGCTGCTATAGAAGTGACTAATGGCTTGTTGTGAACAAATACACCTTGGGTCTTTTTTACAACTCAGGGTAAACGGAATTTCCCCCGAATATAAATCTCTGTCGAACTTCACTTTAACATTTGCCCATTGGATTTAGATTCATCAGCAGATGGACTGGGACAATTCATGTAGGCCAGTCTTACCTAGAAGATTAGCATTCACCGAATCATGTAATGTTCAAAATGTTACAGAGATTAAATCAAATCGTCTGTCTGCTTTTGCACATAGTGAGAATTATGAGAGTGGGTCAATTCTGCATCTTAACCTTCATTCAACATCCATATGTCCATTATGTTCTAGCATTTCACCGGTCTGTTTAAAGAGTCAGGGGATGTTTTTTAATTCAAATACTGAACGTAGATGTTTTACTCATCTTGACATACGACTAATTAAAGAGTAAATCTGTTGTGACCTTACGCTCGCACACACACAAACCCACCCATACACACACACACACACACACACACACACACACACACACACACACACACACACACACACACACACACACACACACACACCCACACACACACTCACCAACCCACACACACACCAACCCACACACTCACCAACCCACACACACACCAGCCCACACACACCAACACACACACACACCAGACCACACAACACAAACCCACAACACACACCATCCCCCCCACACACACACACACCATTCCACACACACACACACCAACCCACACACCAACCCACACACACACTCACCAACCCACACACACACTCACCAACCCACACACACACCAACCCACACGCACACACCAACCCACACACACACCAACCCACACACACACCAACCCACACACACACCAACCCACACACACATTAACCCACACACACACCAACTTACACACACACCAACCCACACACACATTAACCCACACACACCAACCCACACACACACCACCCACACACACACACACCAACCCACACACACACACCAACGCACACACACAAATTCGACCCTAAACCAAAACACAAGTAATTCCTTTTTCAAAATGCCAGAATGTATGAAATGTTCCCGGTTTAACCACACACGATTGCACACACACCCACGAGCACAAACACATCACTTAACACAGCCTGTTGATGGCTAAGCGCTGCGGAGATTGTGTCCTGGTTTCTTTCACCTTTTGTCTTTGCTCTGCGTGCTGCCCGATCTCATCTATAAATAATGAGGCTATTACAGCGACACAGGCCTATGGATTGACTCCTGCTCAGAGTCAATACAGTTCTCCCAGAAAGAGAGTGAGAGTTCAGCTTTAAGTTGCTCCCAGGTTCCCATGCAGTAAGGACAACTCTAGGCTAGGATTGTCAACAACTGGGTTTTATTAAGTGGTCACATGGTTTGCATGTGGGATGATGCTCAAGAGATGGATGATGGGAGAAATAGAAAGAGAGGAGTAACAGAGAATTAGGTCCAGTATGGGGTTAGGATTAAAGATTTGAAAAGAAGCACTCAAAATATTCAAAATGACTTTAATGTAAAGAAAACATCTAAATGTTAACAGATTTTAAGTTCATACCAGGCTTTTCAAATTATGACGGGTTAGTAAGTGTGCTGTTTTGGTCAACGAGTTGTGAGACTTTCGCTTCGTGGCTTGCAGTAATTCTTCCTACTGACCCCCTCTGTCTACAGCAGATAAATCCTATCTAACAGTAATTCTATGGGTCTCTCTGTTTCACTCGTTGTTCAGATTGGTGGCACCTTACTCCATGTGTTTCCCCCTAAGGGTCAGGCTCTTATAAAGGGAGACACAAAAGGATAAACGAGCCGGCAGATGTGGGTAATTAGCCCAATCAGAGTTACCTGCAATAGCCCTCCTTGTCACCAGATGTCACTATAGCCCCTTTAGCTCACGTCAGCCAAAGTCATTTAGTGTTAATTTGCTGAGCTAAATGTTATGTCTGCTGCTTTGTTCAGTACTGTGCATAAGGCACCTAAGATTTGAACTAAAGACAGTTATTTGGTTAGTTAGTGCTGCCAACATTGCATCGACTTGTTGATTCATGGAACTCTATATGACCCCTGAAGTGTCTTCTGATATCTGGCACCAAGATATTAGCAGCAGATCCTTCAAGTCTTGTTGGTTGCAAGGTGGAGCCACCATAGATAGTTGTTGGTCCAGCACATTCCACAAATTCTTCATCGAATGAACATCTGGGGAATTTGGAGGCCAGGGGACATCGTGCTCCTCAAACCGTTCCTGAACAATGTGTGTAGAGGGGCATGTATATCCCCAGCAGAACATTACCCAGAGCGTTGCACTCCCACCACCAGCCTGTGGTCTACCCACAGTGCATTCTGGTGTTCCCCAAGTAACCAGCTCACACAAACATGGCCGTCCACATGATGCATAAGAAAACGGGACCTTCCACTGCTCAAAGGTCTAGTTTTGACACTTGCGTTGCCATAGTAGTAAATCCTTTGAACGATGGGGTCATTATGGGCTCTGACCAGTCTGCGGTATCTGGGGTACCAATGCACTGTGTGTTGTGACACATTCCCCATTGAACCATTATTACATCGGTGGTTTGTCCAGCGGGTTGTGGTTTGTGCACCGAGTTGTGGTTTGTCCTCCGGGTTGTGGTTTGTGCAGGGTTGTGGTTTGTCCACCGGGTTGTGGTTTGTCCACTGGGTTGTGGTTTGTCCACCGGGTTGTGGTTTGTCCACTGGGTTGTGGTTTGTCCACCGGGTTGTGGTTTGTCCACCGGGTTGTGGTTTGTCCACTGGGTTGTGGTTTGTCCACCGGGTTGTGGTTTGTCCACTGGGTTGTGGTTTGTCCACCGGGTTGTGGTTTGTCCACCGGGTTGTGGTTTGTCCCTCCTTAGACTAAGGTTTAGCTCCACTTAAAGAAAATGAAAGATTCAAATGTATTCAAATATAATTCCCAATTATTGTTTTACTGGACTTATGTATGATGTGTTGATTTCCACTTTCTTTTTCTAAATTGACCTAACAGGACATATGACTTTTACTATTCTTTCATTGTTCCAGTTGTCATAATGAATAGAGTTTCACTCTGATCCAATCTATTTATGTCACTATCCCGGCACTCCTCATTACAATTCACTCTTTCTAGCTTCTGTCATAATGTTTCCAAATGCCACACATGCCAATAAAAAGAGAGATGGAAATATGAGATGAAAAGAGAGAGAGTGGGAATGAAGGGGACATGAAGAGCAAATGAGAGGCAAGTGGAGAAAGAAAGTTAATGGCTTCTTTAACAAGGAAAGAAATCAGTTACTTCAGTTTGCTGTTTTGTTTTGTATTTTATTTCACAATCTTTCGTTCTGTTGTGTTTCCTGGAGTTCTGCAGAGTTTGAATTCAGCCAGGTACCCCATCTAATTTTGTTACCCCTGTAAACTTAGACTTTGATTACCGGTAGGTTTTTAATCAGGCTTTGATAAGGCTAAAATCAAATATAAATATAATAATATAAATATTATAAATCTTATAATCCTAGGTTTCACATGAAATGACAAACATTCTGTATTGCAGAACAACTTAAGGACTTAACCGTTCTAGAGAATACCTACTCTAACCTCATCCTGAAACAAAGAAACAAATTGTCAAATGTAGGTTCACAGACGTCATACAACAGTCCAAAATATTCCTTGTTTTTTAAGAAATCCTTAATCCTCATCCCTGTGGGGTGGGAAGTGAAGTGGGACTGTTATCCATGTCATCTCCCCCTTCTGCAATGCCTCAAACAGCCAAGGTACATTTGCATTCACAAGAGTCACGCATCTCAGGTCAATGTTTGTCCAGGTGATGACACAAGTCTATGGAGGATATAAAAGCAAAAATCATCAGGTGTGGATGAGAAGACCCCTGGAAATCCAGAATAAGATATGGTTTATGTTACATTAGGCATATTATTATGAACGGTTTGGGGTTAAATCCTCACACATCATCATGTGTCTGTACAGAATGGCTCCTGGACATTTGGAGTAAAATTCAACATATAAGAAAACCAGAAGTTTAGTTAAACAGCTCAGCATTCACCACCGCCCCCCTTAGCTGAAGATAATATTTTATAGTAAACCATAAATCTGCTGTGAGCCTATTACGTTCTAAGTTCGTAAGCCAGCACCTCTCACTGACAGGATGTTTTTTTCATTGATGACTTCCATCAAAGAGTTTCATGTGTCGTCTTACTATTTTAAAAGGTTCCCAAGACCCGACTGTTACATGCAAACGTGGATGTAACCTAAGAATTCTGGGTATCACAGGCTTATTGGGGTAAACACTTATCAGACGTAACTTAGCATGTGCAAACCGCTGTGTGTAGCACAGTTTCCATCCCCTGCGAGCTGTGCGTGAGTGTGTGTGTGTGTGTGCGTGTGTGTGTGTGTGTGTGTGTATATGCCCCTTGCTTTTTGCTTGTGTGTCTGTTGTTGTGTAAGCAGGCATGTCAGCGTCTCTTGCGGGCATGTGTGTGTGTGTGTGTTTGTGTGTGTAAGCAGGCATGTCAGCGTCTCTTGCGGGCATGTGTGTGTGTGTGTGTGTGTCTATCTACAGTGTTTGCAAGCCAGGCATGTCCTCATATAGGTAAAGTGTGTATCGGTGTGTCCCTATGCCACATTTAAGTGCACTTGTTACAATGCTGTGATGGAGCCGTGTCACGTAACAGAATGAAAAATGCTGGATCAGAAATAAAGTTGCCAACCCATTGTAATGATAAAGGGTAGAGGTTGTAATGAAGCCTTGGTTTGTATTCACAACAAATGGGGAACGTAAAACAAGTGCAAGCCTCTGTCCCCCCGGTCACTCATCCTCACCTCCTTTCTCTCTCTCTCTCCACCCCCTCTGGATTCCTCTGTAGTCTTTGCCTCCTCCATTTTCCGCCAATCCTTTTCCTCCCTCCTTTCTCCTACTTCTTCTCTCTTGTTTCTTCTTATTGTCCACTTCTCTTAGGTCTTAGTCAAATTCATCTGAGCCCCTCTAGGACAATATTGTTTCATCAGCATCAAATGTGAAGCTTACGTATGTGGCACTTATGCCAAAGTTCATGTTAAAACCCTCTTTCATTTTGTTTATCGCTGTCTATTGCTATCAATGCTAAACATGTCCAAACTTTCAACAGGTACTATGAAATATAAAGAATATATTCTGCAATTTGTTCATTACAGAGTTTTACTTGCTAGATCCTCAGTTGTGCATTATAACTCCTCAGTTGTGCATTATAACTCCTCAGTTGTGCATTATAACTCCTCAGTTGTGCATTATAACTCCTCAGTTGTGCATTATAACTCCTCAGTTGTGCATTATAACTCCTCAGTTGTGCATTATAACTCCTCAGTTGTGCATTATAACTCCTCAGTTGTGCATTATAACTCCTCAGTTGTGCATTATAACTCCTCAGTTGTGCATTATAACTCCTCAGTTGTGCATTATAACTCCTTAGTTGTGCATTATAACTCCTCAGTTGTGCATTATAACTCCTTAGTTGTGCATTATAACTCCTTAGTTGTGCATTATAACTCCTCAGTTGTGCATTATAACTCCTCAGTTGTGCATTATAACTCCTTAGTTGTGCATTATAACTCCTTAGTTGCGCATTATAACTCCTTAGTTGTGCATTTCATTACAACATATCAGTTCTAGGCTATTAGTGCAAGAAATTGAGGTGTTTTTTCCTTTGCAAACATTCTTTCACAGCTAAAGCAAGTCAATTAACATAACTTACTGTAGACCAAAAACAAATACTCAAATAAAATGTTTTCTACTGGATCAAACATTCATCGATGTCATTGTATTGCAGTCTTGCTTCTAAAGCATTTTGAACCATTTGTTCGTCGTGGTACTTTTCTGCATTGAGCCAAATGGGCAACAGTTTGCTTGTTTGTCTTTTATATTCGTTTAATTTAGCATTGTCCATTATAAGTGTTCTATGAAATATATATGTAAATATAAATGTAAAGTAAATTAACTTCCCCATTTCAGAGAACAATTAAAGTAATCTTAGGTAAACAGTCCATTCATATCTGCAAATCCTTTGGATTTGATGCCAGCCTGAATTCTTCTATCCATAGACATCACTAAACACTTATTTGCATCAAAACACAAACAATCAGAGTAGCACAGTAATCTTGCCCAAACACCAACCCCTTTAACCCCCCATTATGTTCCAACCTGTGGTCAATTTGGATATTTTATCTCTAAGATCTAGCAAACATGCTCACGTTGTGAAACAATGAATTTGGTTAAGTTGTGTGAAAACGTTGATGGCTTTTATGTCACACAAATCAAGTGTTGGCCCGATGGAATCACAGTTAGGAACCCTACAGCCGCCTGCGTTCACATTTCACCTGTCATGATATTCATTTTGTCTTTCATCTCATTCTCACTGTTGTCTTTTGCACTCACTATTTTTTTACAGTCTCCTCCTAATGCATATTTATTGTGTCCTGTGGTGACTCTCCTTCGTAATTTGCATCGAGTGTAAATCTAGTTTCCCCGCTAACGTACCGCCTCGCCCCTGCCAAAGGCAACACAAACACCATTATTTATTGTGTAATTTATTTACGAATTAAGTCTTTTAACTTTTTGCTTGCGTCAATTTCTCAAGGAGTGCACGCAACGGCAGGGTTGATTTATCTCCACCATCGCTTGGTGTTCGCAAACACACACACACACACACACACACACACACACACACACACACACACACACACACACACACACACACACACTCACACAGACACAAACACATTCACGTAGACACACTCAAACACACACAAACACACAAACACATTCACGCAGACACACTCAAACACACACAAACACATTCACACAGACACACACACACAAACACATTCACACAGACACACACACACACACACACACAAACACACACACACAAACACATTCACGCAGACACACACACAGACACAAACACACACACACAAACACATTCACGCAGACACACACACACACACAAACACACACACACAAACACACACACACAAACACATTCACGCAGACACACTCAAACACACAAAAACACATTCACACAGACACACACACACACACACACACAAACACATTCACACAGACACACACACACACACAAACACACACACACAAACACATTCACGCAGACACACACACACACACAAACACACACACACAAACACATTCACGCAGACACACACACACACACAAACACACACACACACAAACACATTCACGCAGACACACTCAAACACACACAAACACATTCACGCAGACACACTCAACCCAAGATAGATGAGTCTTATGGATAAAGAGGAACATGCTATTATCACTGTTACCTTGTAAAGGAAGGAGCGGGATTTTATATTCTGGGAATCTCACCATTTGAATGTCTAATCTTCAATTAAAAGAGCTAACACACTAACTGAAAATAACTAAATCTAACAATCCATCTGTACCTACTATATTTGACACTCCGCCGGCAGGGCCCGGCTTTGGCTCTAGGGAGATGGGACCCCCACCTGGGGCCTCAAGGGAAGGAGGAGACAGGGGACACTCCTCAAGGAAAGGAGGGGACAGGTGACACTCCTCAGGGAAAGGAGGGGACAGGTGACACTCCTCAGGGAGAGGAGACAGGAGACACTCCTCAGGGAAAGAAGGGGACAGGTGACACTCCTCAAGGAAAGGAGGGGACAGGAGACACACCTCAGGAAAAGGAGGGGACAGGAGACACTCCTAAAGGAAAGGAGGGGACAGATGACACTCCTAAAGGAAAGGAGGGGACAGGAGACACACCTCAGGGAAAGGAGGGGACAGGGGACACACCTCAAGGAAAGGAGGGGACAGGAGACACACCTCAGGGAAAGGAGGGGACAGGAGACACACCTCAAGGAAAGGAGGGGACAGGAGACACACCTCAGGGAAAGGAGGGGACAGGAGACACTCCTCGGGGAAAGGAGGGGACAGGAGACACTCCTCAGGGAAAGGAGGGGACAGGGGACACTCCTCAAGGAAAGGAGGTGACAGGAGACATTCCTCAGGGAAAGGAGGGGACAGGAGACACACCTCAAGGAAAGGAGGGGACAGGAGACACTCCTCAGGGAAAGGAGGGGACAGCAGAAACTCTTCAGGGATAGGAGGGGACAGGAGACACACCTCAAGGAAAGGATGGGACAGGAGACACACCTCAGGGAAAGGAGGGGACAGGGGACACACCTCAAGGAAAGGAGGGGACAAGAGACACACCTCAGGGAAAGGAGGGGACAGGAGACACTCCTCAGGGAAAGGAGGGGACAGGAGACACTCCTCAGGGAAAGGAGGGGACAGGAGAAACTCCTCAGGGAAAGGAGGGGACAGGTGACACTCCTCAGGGAAAGGAGGGGACAGGAGACACTCTTCAGGGAAAGGGGCCATTCTTCCAGGGACACGGGGGGGGGAGAAGGGGCCATGTAGGCGGGGTCCGGCACGGTCAAGCTGTAGGCGGGGTCCAGCCCTGTCACTCTGTAGGCGGGGTCCAGCCCTGTCACTCTGTAGGGGGGTCAGGCACTGTCACGCTGTAGGCGGGGTCCGGCACTGTCACGCTGTAGGGGGGTCGGGCTCTGTCACGCTGTAGGCGGGGTCCGGCACTGTCACACTGTAGGGGGGTCCGGCCCTGGCAGCTCCAGCCAAATCCTCCCCACACCTCCAATCCTTTTGGTGGCCTTTGGGTCCTGGAGGTTGGTGGCTGGAAGGGGTCGTAGCATAGCCAGAGCTGTGTGTGTGGGTGGCCGTTGTTGCTGCACCAGGACCGTGGGGGCTCTCCTGGCGGTCCTCCCCAAACATCCTGTTAGCTTCCAAAATAAGTGTGGATACGCCCGTACTCCTCTTAGGGCATCTCCGGCTTAAGGCCTCCCCTCTGCTTCATGTGATGACAGTGGGAGACTCTCCCTGGAGAGAACAGTCCAGTCTCAGAGGAGAACTCCCACCATCAGGTCCCGCTGAATCATTCTCGGGCTTGGTATTCTGTCACACATCATTTGGTGAAATGCAGGAAGAAGCCAAATGCAGAGCGGATAATCACGTTTGTAGTTTGTTCAATAATAAAAAGCAAACATGTGGAAACATAACGGAAAACATACACTATCTTGCAAAAAAGAAAATGCACTTACACAAAGCGACTTAATAATTCTATAAAACAGTGAACGACTTAAAACAACCACACTCACCTACATGGAACGTAATGTAAAACAATACCAAGCTGTGAACCTAATCAGGGACCTTAAATAGCCCACTGATAAACTAACCTATGTAACATTATATTAATAACAAGCACCTGTGAATCTAACCAGGGACCTTAAATAGCCAACTGATTAACTAACTTATGTAACATTATATTAATAACAAGCACCTGTGAATCTAACCAGGGACCTTAAATAGCCAACTGATTAACTAACTTATGTAACATTATATTAATAACAAGCACCAGTGAATCTAACCAGGGACCTTAAATAGCCCACTGATTAACTAACCTATGTAACATTATATTAATAACAAGCACCTGTGAACCTAACCAGGGACCTTAAATAGCCCACTGATTGATTTACCTATGTAACATTATATTAATAACAAGCACCTGTGAACCTAATGAGGGACCTTAAATAGCCCACTGATTAACTAACCTATGTAACATTATATTAATAACAAGCACCTGTGATTCTAACCAGGGACCTTAAATAGCCCACTGATTAACTAACCTATGTATGTATGCTGTCCTCCTAATCAAACAATGCACAGGAACGACTTCCCCGAAACACCCTGTGTGGAACACAACTCACCACTCGTGACATAAAGTCAAGTTTTCCACCAGGGATCTTAACTTGCGAGGGCTGGAGCCTGCTGTTTTTTGTTCTACCTCATCATTTATTGCACCCACTGGCAGTCTCAGGTCTAAATAAATCCAAGATTAGAGGGCTGCAGTGATAAAATGCAGTAGAACTGGCTTTGAGGGCCAGAAGGAGATATCGGCAGATACACTAAAACATTGTCGATCTAATAATTGTTTTCTATCATAATAATTATTTGTCACGATATCCAATGGTGAGGTGCAGGACATTGAGCCAGTTGCAGAGCTTGAGACACTTTCATGTTAGTTTTATTGGACATACAACCAACTAACACATCGAACGGAAAACCTTTACACTGAATTGAAAAATAAAGTTGCGCGTTTTAAAGCGGCTTACGGTTAACATCAAGTCAGTGATATACAAAACAAACTTAACACTCACCTGCTCTAATAAACGTGACATAATGAATTGAAATAATGAGAAGCAAAGTGCAAACCCAAACTACAGTGCTAAATAGCCCCGCTGATTGCTAACAAGCCCCAGCCAGGCTAACAACCAAACAATCACTAGACACAGGAAGTGCACCTCACTGAGACTTCCCATGTACAACAAAAACTCACCACACTCGTGACATTATTTATCAACTTTGTGCTTTTTTAACAACATTAATGACCTCTCGATAAATAATCATAGCCAAGTATTTTCTTCCAGACGCGGAACATTGGTTCTGTACCAACCTGTGTATGCAAGTTGTTATTGTCATTTCTACGTTGAATGTGTTTGGGTTTTAGTTGTTCTGACACTCACATTCCATTTAAAACCCTTCAACAACTCACCAGAAACATGCAGTAACTTCACGACAACGTTCACACAACATCATCCAAACTGACCGGCGCAGGACATGTTATGAGGACTGGCAACATTACTGACTCCATCCCATCATCAAATGTCCACATTGCACCACGTTTGTAGATTTGATTCCCAGTGATGAGTGCTGAGTCATTTGTAGACAGGGAACACTTATCACATCGTACCACGTTTGTAGATTTGATTCCCAGTAATGAGTGCTGAGTCATTTGTAGACAGGGAACACTTATCACATCGCACCACGTTTGTAGATTTGATTCCTAGTTATGAGTGCTGAGTCATTTGTAGGCAGGGAACACACTCTGATCTATATTAATGAAGTTGCGGTTGAGAGAATGAACTTTTTTCTATAGTTAATTTGTTTTCACATAGCCATGAAAAAAGGGCAGAAAAAGCGCCTCTACTCCGGGTGGCATCAGATAAAGTTTGGCCTGTCATCTGGGGTACTCTACAAATGCCTCCATCGCATCATGGCTGGTTACATTATAATACGGAACTGCATCGTACGTGACAACGAGGCTTCCAGAGTAATGCCTGACTTAGGCTTGAAACATTACCAAGGACCCCACACTTTAGCTGTACGTTAGTCTTCCACCTACAGCCAGGCAGACAAACAAACAGACAGGCAGACAGACAGACAGACATACAGGCAGACAGACAGACAGACAGACAGACAGACAGGCAGACAGACAGACAGACAGACAGACAGACAGGCAGGCAGACAGACAGGCAGACAGACAGACAGGCAGACAGACAGACAGACAGACAGGCAGACAGACAGGCAGACAGGCAGACAGACAGGCAGACAGGCAGACATACAGGCAGACAGACAGACAGACATGCAGACAGGCAGACAGGCAGACAGGCAGACAGGCAGACAGACAGACAGGCAGACAGGCAGACAGACAGACAGACAGACAGGCAGACAGACAGACAGACAGACAGACAGACAGACAGACAGACAGGCAGACAGACAGACAGACAGGCAGACATACAGGCAGGCAGGCAGACAGACAGACAGACAGGCAGACAGGCAGACAGACAGGCAGACATACAGACAGGCAGACAGACAGACAGACAGACAGACAGACAGGCAGACAGACAGACAGACAACAAGCTCAGAGACAGCGTGTATTAACACCTGAACTGTATCGACCACACCCACCTACTTCATATCTACTGTTACTAGATTGTGTTTTGTTCATTAGGGCTCACGCTCTCTGGGTAGGAATATGTGTTAATACTGCAAACACTCTAATAGCCCATTTACTTTAGCACCCTTATCTTGATTCACGCATTATTCCAATCATTTGCTGAATTAACTTGAAATTGAGTAGAACATTTTTGCAATAGCAGGATGATCAAACAATTTACTGCAGTCCAACTCTATCTCTCTTTTATAGACACACACACACACACACACACACACACGATTCCCCCGACTCCCATCCACACAGGAAATGCTTTCGCCCGACCGTCACTGACTCTCTCCCCTTTGCCCTTTCATTAGCTAAACTCCGGGCTTATCGATCAGGTTATATACACAAGCCCTGTTCTGCTTCTAAATAATGCAAGCTTGTTAAATAGGCACGCTTAATTATTCACCACCTCGGCTGATGTAATTAATATTGTAGAGAGACGTGACAGGCTGGGTGGCACTGGAGTTCTTGACAGGTCCGATTTGTCTTTCTCTTTTTGTTCTAGTCATTCTGTTTAGTTCTCCCAGGCTGACCTTTCAGGCATCACTTACTCCATCGCACTTCTATCTTTCTCTTTTTATTTAGCTATTTTTCTCTTTATTTCTCTCCTCCAGTTCTCACTCTCGTTCATCTTTAAATGTTCCTTTCCTTCTCAGGTTTTCTAATCTATTTCCCAGGCTTTGTCTTCGTCTTACACACACACACACACACACACGCACACACACACACGCACAGAATTTATCCTATTCAAACTTACTATACTTTTTTATTTTTATTTTGTAAATGTTTCAGGTATTTTGTTCACCCGCCCTGTAGGGGTAGTAAAAGCACTTTCCTACCCTGAAAAATTGGGTTAGTGCACGATTCTAGGTCCCCACTCCCAATACAATTACGTTCAGCACCTACATGCAGGGTTCAAACACATCCAAAACTTGCCACTTGCCAAATGTGGGTACATTTTTTCTTTGGCGAGTAAATAATGGAGACTAAATGCCACACTGTCGGGTAGGAAAAAATTATTAAATTTACTCGCTAGAGATAGTTGCCGGTTTGCTGTCACTTCAATCTGCTGGATCTGTCGCTGGATCTGATATGTCAGGTTAATTGTATCAGTCAACATACTACTGCACATCTGACCTGAAGATACACCTGGTCAAACCCAAAATATTTCTCAAAGCGGAAGTGTGTACCGTATGTGACAACATGAAAAGCCAAGTCCTCCGTTTCAGCTGCAGCTAATCTTAAAAAAAGACCTGGTTGGGTAGCTTAGTTCATTTCTAGAGTGGTTTGTTTTGTAAAATTTAGTTTTGCATTACCTTTTTTATTTTAATTATTTTATTTTTATACCCTGTTTTTTTTGATAATGTTATAAATAAATAACAGCCTTGAAATTGCGAAGTTGACTTGATAATATTAATTGAGAAGAGCTTATTTTTTTGTACAAAATTACAAAATTAAAGACAAAAGGTACTCAAATGTGAACGGTACCCAACCCTAGTCATCAAACAGCATTTGTTGGTGATACAATATAGCTAGAATATGAGGTAGGTCTACATGTTGACAGTTCATGCTAACCCAGTCATACTAACCTATTCATGCTAACCCAGTCATCTTGTCATGCTAACCCAGTCATGCTAACCCAGTAATGCTAACCCAGTCATCTTGTCAAGCTAACCCAGTCATCTTGTCATGCTAACCCAGCCATGCTAACCCAGTCATCTTGTCATGCTAACCCAGCCATGCTAACCCAGTCATCTTAGCATGCTAACCCAGTTATACTATCCCAGTCATGCTAACCCAGTCATCTTATCATGCTAACCAAGTCATGCTAACCCAGTCATCTTATCATGCTAACCCAGTCATGCTAACCCAGTCATATTGGCTGCGTCCGAAATCGCGTACTATGTTGAGTATGTACTACATTTAAATAAGAACGTACTTTGCGACCATTAAAAAAGTACGTTCTATATATTATGAATCCGGGTAGTATGAATGGAGTCCGGACGTAATACATGCGCCGTGTTAGAATTTTCTACTTGTATAATCTACCGGGCAAGAGAAGCGTGTTTCCTTCAGGTCCGCGTCCTCCTACCACCACGCATAAAATTTTTATTAAAATTTGTAAAGTAGTTACACTTGAAGACTGCCGCGTCTCCGGTTTCTGACATTTTTAAATGTAATGAGAACTGCTCGCCTATTGCATCATGGGATAGTAAAGTGTCCATCGTATGCACACTTCAGAATCTCGCCGGAAGTAGTAGGTCATCCGGGTACTTTTCGCATACTGTTTTTCGAATACTCTGATTTCGGACATACTACTCTGCACGCATACTGTTTTTCACATACTATAAAGTATGGAAGTACGCGATTTCGGACGCAGCCATTGTCTTGCTAACCCAGTCATCTTGTCATGCTAACCCAGTCATATTGTCTTGCTAACCAAGTCATATTGTCTTGCTAACCAAGTCATATTGTCTTGCTAACCAAGTCATGTTAACCCAGTCATTTTGTGGAGATTTATTGTGTGAGTGGAGCGCCCAGCAAGTCCTTATTAAATAATCCTTCTATTACTTAATGGAAAATAGCACATCATTTATTAATTATAATGTGTTACACTTGAGAAAACAGTTTAATTAATATTTCTGCATTCAGTTAATGTTACTACCATTATAACTGCACGCTACTATAATATTAATTAAGAATCGCATATGAGATAAAAAATTCCATGCTAAATACAACTCACAGCATATTGCAATACAGAAAAGCAAGGTCATTTTTTACATTAGTGGCGGGCTTCAGGTAACTAACAGGACAGGTGTTACGCCCTATTCACATTAGGGGCGGGCTTCAGGTAACTAACAGGGCAGGTGTAACACCTTATTCACATTAGGGGCGGGCTTCAAGTAACTAACAGGACAGGTGTAACGCCCTATTCATGTTAGGGGCGGGTTTCAGGTAACTAACAGGACAGGGGTAACACCCTATTCACATTAGGGGCGGGCTTCAGGTAACTAACAGGACAGGTGTAATACCCTATTCACATTAGGGGCGGGCTTCAGATAACTAACAGGACAGGTGTAACGCCCTATTCACATTAGGGGCGGGCTTCAGGTAACTAATAGGACAGGTGTAACGCCCTATTCACATTAGGGGCGGGCTTCAGGTAACTAACAGGACATGTGTACGCCCTATTCACATTAGGTGCGGGCTTCAGGTAACTAACAGAACAGGTGTAACACCTTATACACATTAGGGGCGGGCTTCAGGTAACTAACAGGACAGGTGTGACGCCCTATTCACATTAGGGGCGGGCTTCAGGTAACTAACAGGACAGGTGTAACGCCCTATTCACATTAGGGGCGGGCTTCAGGTAACTAACAGGACAGGTGTAACACCCTATTCACATTAGGGGCGGGCTTCAGGTAACTAACAGTACAGGTGTAACACCCTATTCACATTAGGGGCGGGCTTCAGGTAACTAACAGGACAGGTGTAACGCCCTATTCACATTAGGGGCGGGCTTCAGGTAACTAACAGAACAGGTGTAACACCTTATACACATTAGGGCGGGCTTCAGGTAACTAACAGGACAGGTGTGACGCCCTATTCACATTAGGGGCGGGCTTCAGGTAACTAACAGGACAGGTGTAACGCCCTATTCACATTAGGGGCGGGCTTCAGGTAACTAACAGGACAGGTGTAACACCCTATTCACATTAGGGGCGGGCTTCAGGTAACTAACAGTACAGGTGTAACACCCTATTCACATTAGGGGCGGGCTTCAGGTAACTAACAGGACACGTGTAACGCCCTATTCACATTAGGGGCGGGCTTCAGGTAACTAACAGAACAGGTGTAACACCTTATACACATTAGGGCCGGGCTTCAGGTAACTAACAGGACAGGTGTAACACCCTAGTCACATTAGGGGCAGGCTTCAGGTAACTAACAGGACAGGTGTAACATCCTATTCACATTAGGGGCGGGCTTCAGGTAACTAACAGGACAGGTGTAACACCCTATTCACATTAGGGGCGGGCTTCAGGTAACTAACAGGACAGGTGTAACACCCTATTCACATTAGGGGCGGGCTTCAGGTAACTAACAGGACAGGTGTAACACCCTATTCACATTAGGGGCGGGCTTCAGGTAACTAACAGGACAGGTGTAACACCCTATTCACATTAGGGGCGGGCTTCAGGTAACTAACAGGACAGGTGTAACACCCTATTCACATTAGGGGCGGGCATCAGGTAACTAACAGGACAGGTGTAACACCCTATTCACATTAGGGGCGGGCTTCAGACATGAATAGTAATAAAACCTCATTCATAACTGCATGCTTCTGACCACTTCACTCAGGATGCAGTTATTTGCGTAAGTTAGAATCCATTCCAGCCGTTAGCCTAACACTGTTTTAAGGTACAATAAGCTAAAACTAGCTACCTACTTCTCAATAAAAAAGGGAAAAGTAAATCAGAAAAATCTAAAAGTGGTTTGCGATTTGCACTTATAATTTATATTTTCTAATTTCTTACTGTATCAATCGCCATCTCTTTCACTTTACCATCAGATTGTCACACTGACAGTACACTACTGTGGTCGAGAATTCAAGATGAAAGTATAATTGGACAAACGCTATGTCAATATTGTATTATGGTTGTTGATTGGTTAGAGAGGACGTCCTCCCTTGGAGCATCATCGTACGTATTTTGGACAATAACAGATTAGTATGAAAAAAATAAAGTACATTAAACAAATGTAAGAGATCCCGCCCTGAGGACAGCAGCAACCCCCCTCCCCATCACCACTTTATCCTGTTCATGCAGGTGTCAATGTTCAGAATTTCATTAGAAAATCTGAACTGGATGGACAATGGATTTTTTCCAAAGAGAAAAATTATTTGCTAAATTTTACATAAGATACATAAGCTATATACAATTTAGTAATGTTTTATTTCCACCAATTACCTATTTTGTATTTTTTTTCCTTCTAGCCTTGATACAATAGAGGAGGAGAAACCTTCTCTATAGACACACCTGCACTGACCCGTATTGTACACAAACATATCTGTGCACGTTCATTAGGATGCTAACGCCATGCTCATGTGTCTTTAGAGCACTATTCTAATTCAATCATCTGATCACTGTGGCGTCTGTGTCATAAGAATTAGAGAATTAGAAGAGTTGAACTCTTTTCATAATACGAGGAGCGCAGCGATCCACCTTCCCTGCAAAATGTCAAAGTGAAGTTGAAAAAAAACGACCCAGCATCTGTGATTTGTGCCAAAAAGCAGTAAAACTGCCGAAGAGGCCAAATGACAATGGAATGTATTGTCCGTGTTTGTTTGCACGTGTGTGGGAGAGAGAGAGAGAGAGAGAGAGAGAGAGAGAGAGAGAGAGCAGGAGAGAGAGAGAGAGAGAGAGAGAGAGACAGGGAGAGGGGGAGAGAGAGCGAGAGAGAGAGAGAGAGGAGGAATGGAGAGGGGTTTGTGCACTTATGTCAACGTGTTCATCTGCTTTTGTGTATGGGAGCATTTCAGAATATATGTTTGTGTGTCCCATGACCAATCTTTACATACCTCCACCGCTGTGTTTGTGTGTGCATTCTGGGTAGTCTGTGTGTGTGTGTCCTGTATATGAAGTGTGTGTATCTGTTTCTGGAGTCTTTTGGCGCTTTTCCACTACAAAGAACCAGCTCGACTCGACTTGGCCCGACTCGGCTCCGCTCGCTTTCGCTCCGTTCTCCATTGCAGATAGTACCTGCGCAATAGTACCCGGTCGTCATAGCGACGCGGCAGGAAACTGCTGTGACGTAATCTTCTACGCGACGGGGCGACACACAGGCTGCGTCCGAAATCGCGTACTATGTTGAGTATGTACTACATTTAAATAAGAACGTACTTTGCGACCGTTAAAAAAGTATGTTCTATATAGTATGAATCCGGGTAGTATGAATGGAGTCCGGACGTACTACATCCGCCGTGTTAGAAGCTTCTACTTGTATAATCTACCGGGCAAGAGAAGCGTGTTTCCTTCAGGTCCGCGTCCTCCTACCAACACTCGCTACCCACACACATAAGACAATGGAGGAAATCGAGTGTATGCTGTGTTTGATCCGCGAGATGTGGCTGTTTCTCACGGCGCATTCTTTCGGTTTGCCATAGCATTCGTAATGGATAATATGTACAGCTCTCACGCAATCTCTGGCCAAACTATTTAAAATGGTGGGATTACTCAGGATACTACATCTGGCGCGTGCAATGATGATGCAGTGAATAGTGACGATTCTCTGACCAATCAGCAGTCTGCCTTGTTTTCACGTCACATTTTAGTATCGCCTCAGCTCGCTCTGAACCTCGCCTGAGGTGGTACGAAAAAAAGTACCTGGAAGCAGATGCAGTGTGAGTGCCCATTTCTGGAGTCTGTGTCTGTGTGTGTGTGTGTCCTCTATATGCAGTGTGTGTGCCCATTTCTGGAGTCTGTGTGTGTGTCCTGTATATGCAGTGTGTGTGCCCGTTTCAGCCCACGGTAACAAATGTCTCCATGAGTTTCCTTTACCATGCGTGACCTAACCAAAGCACTGCTGATGGGTCCTCCTTGGCTGAGCTCTGTAATGCTTTCGTGCTCTCTGCATTTGCATAAACCTTCATACAGTCTGCCCCAGAACAATGCAATAGTTCAATTAAGCATTTATTACCGTTTAATTACAGATTCATGACCAAATGCTGATGTCAAACTGCAATTTTAGGTCACTGAGTTCACTCTGAGTACACCTTTGTAAACTGTCCTTGTGACGGGGGTGACCAGGACCCTGTAAGCTGCTTGCTTCAGATACTAACCCGATCTTCAGCTGTAATGCACTTAAGTGAGGCACCCCTCATAACGTGCTCACCATCCAGATGTTATTGTGCTTGACCCTGTGCTCCTATCCACTGTGTAACACACGTTATTTGGGAGTTAGGAAGTGTGCGGAAGTGTGAGGAAGTGTGGGCGGTGGGTTACAACAGGAAGTGTGAGGAAGTGTGGGCGGTGGGTACGCTTAAGGGTTACAACAGGAAGTGTTAGGAAGTGTGGGCGGTGGGTACGCTTAAGGGTTACAACAGGAAGTGTTAGGAAGTGTGGGCGGTGGGTACGCTTAAGGGTTACAACAGGAAGTGTTAGGAAGTGTGGGCGGTGGGTTACAACAGGAAGTGTTAGGAAGTGTGGGCGGTGGGTACAATTAGGGGTTAGAACAATGACCATAAACAGGAAGTTTGAACTAGAAGAATTGTCCTGTTTGGTTCCTGAGCAAGACAGTGAATTGCTTCCCAGGTCATACCTGTAAATTAGAATGTGTTTTCATTTAATGTACCTGGTAAAACAATATAATGTGCCTAAATAAAATGGCCAAATGCCTTGTATTGCATTGCTGTATACATTTAGAGGTATTGAGTAGGTACTCTTAAATTGACACACTTCTTCCTCTCCCAAACATTAATTATCAGAAGCAGTGCTTGCTGCCAGTATTAACAGCAGCTGTTTCAGGTACTTTGACGGTCAGTGATTGAAGCTCTTCAGAGTAGTTTACCACCTGTTCCTGACTCAACTGCTCCAGGCTCTCATAGTCTCATTATATCGAAAGCAATTAGCAATTTGTCATCCCAGTGCAGCGCGCCAGGGTGCTTCTGAGATGAATTTGTTTCATTTCGCTAGTGTATGGCCGAGACTCGCTATTCATTTTGTTTTATTACTAAAGTGAAGCTTTGTATTAGTGCTTGGGCCCCTTGTGCATGTATCCAGACACAATGATAAGGGTTTGGTGTGTGTGTGTGTGTGTGTCCTACTACTGTATGTTCAGTATAGCTACTTTAAATGTGTGTACCACCTAACATAAACGAAGGAGACTTTTGGCTGTTAACATATCTCACACTTTACAGGTAGATGTTATATATTAGATGGTTGTGCGATTTACCAACAATAAATGGTAGACTGTGCTACTAATGTTGACTAGCTAGCCACATTATAAAGCACTTACATTTAAAAGCACATACCACAATGTAAACTCCATTTCAGATCCATCTGTGTCTGTATAAATACTGGGGTGAAACATTTGCTCAGAACAGCCTCTGGTCAAAAGAAACTATATTCCACTTGACCATAGAGGTACTGAACCTACTTTGTCTTTGGGCCGTACCGCGTATTCTGTTGTCATTACGACATACGTCCTATTCACACAATCTCGTCCAGCTACAGATTGGCATGTCACTTATTTATTAATTGATATATGACAGTATATATCGTTATAATAATACAGTACATGTTAGCTGGGCAAACAGAATTGTTTTTGTGGTTATAACTAACAACAGGGATATGTCACTGTACTGAAACACTGGGCAACACATTTCATAGACAGACATAGACGGTCATATTTAGCATTTTGGTGCATTTTGGGAAAAAATAAACTGTTACAAAAAGGCTATTCATTGTAGAATTAACCAATGTTGATGGTTTGAGTTATTTATTCAAGTTATTTATTCAAGCTTCAGAATAACCCAGAATTTGTTAGGTTGTTTCTTAACCACAACCGGGTTTAAGCTGGAAATGTGGGACCTGCCATTACATTGACAGGTGTGGCATTTATCTTCATCAGTTCCCTTTCAAAGGTTTTGACTCCTGTGACTTGCGAACAAGACAGAGAGTAAACCCCATTAATCCTGAGAGCAGAGCGTGTCATCTGGGTTCTTGTGTTGGGGCCACATGCCATCACACTGATGGACTGGAAACAAACAACTGGTGACAAACATATCTATTCACACGTGTCTTATTCCCCACAAAGCCCACCTTAATGCCTGTTCACTGCCATTTTGCAGCGAGATTTACTGCGCATCCAAGACCACACACACATACACACGCATAAAGACACACACGTGTGTGTGTGTTGTGTATGTGTGTATGTGTTGTGTATGTGTTGTGTATGTGTATGTGTGTACGTGTTGTGTACGTGTTGTGTACGTGTTGTGTACGTGTTGTGTACGTGTTGTGTACGTGTTGTGTACGTGTTGTGTACGTGTTGTGTACGTGTTGTGTATGTGTTGTGTACGTCTTGTGTATGTGTTGTGTATGTGTTGTGTACATGTTGTGTATTTGTTGCGTACATCTTACCCCAGTATTATATTACAACCCATCACCTGGTATCAGCACACTAAAGCTTACCCCAGTATTATATTACAACCCATCACCTGGTATCATCACATTTAAAGCTTACCCCAGTATTATATTACAACCCATCACCTGGTAACAGCACATTAAAGCTTACCCCAGTATTAGATTACAACCCATCACCTGGTATCAGCACACTAAAGCTTACCCCAGTATTATTTTACAACCCATCACCTGGTATCATCAAATTTAAAGCTTACCCCAGTATTATATTACAACCCATCACCTGGTAACAGCACATTTAAAACTTACCCCAGTATTATATATTACAACCCATCACCTGGTATCAGCACACTAAAGCTTACCCCAGTATTATTTTACAACCCATCACCTGGTATCAGCACATTTAAAGCTTACCCCAGTATTATATTACAACCCATCACCTGGTAACAGCACATTTAAAGCTTACCCCAGTATTATATTACAACCCATCACCTGGTATCAGCACACTAAAGCTTACCCCAGTATTATTTTACAACCCATCACCTGGTATCAGCACATTTAAAGCTTACCCCAGTATTATTTTACAACCATCACTGTCAGGATTGGGGCTTTCGAGCAGGTAGAGGACACAAACGCAGAGCGCTTTGCAATACAAGGGTTTATTTTCTCTCAAAACAGGCACAGGAACGGGTAGCTTAACACAAAGACAATCCTAACACTTAACACAAACACAGAAGAACAACATAATTAACAAAACCTCCCCTTAGTGAGACAGAACATACTAAACGCAGAACACCAGAATAATCACGCAATACATAACAGGACCAGCAAACGTAAAACAAGAGAAACATACCTTAAAAATGACCGACACTGAAAGACAGGAAACGACAGAACTAAATACAGGGACTAACGAGCAAACACAACACAGGTGCGGACAAAAACACAGGTGAACGAACAAGTCCCTAATTTTCCCTCTCTCCGGATGCGGGGGAGGTGTCATCACCACCATAACGTGGGGAGACAGGACTTTATCCCTCACAGAATCCCCCACTTAAGAGCGCAGCTCCTGAATCGCCCAAAACACAAAGACGGGGAGGACTGAAAGACGGGTCTCGAGCCCGGTCTGGCGGATGCAGGGCAGGGCAGGGCAGGGGACTGGACCGGCGGAGACGGATCAGGAGACCGGACAGGCGAGGACGGCGGGTCAGGTGGTCGACCCGACGGGTGCAGGTCAGGTGGTCGACCCGGAGGGAGCGGGTCTGGAGGGCGGACAGGCGAGGACGGATCAGGTGGTCTACCCGGCGCGAGTGGGTCAGGAGGTCTACCCGGCGAGAGCGGTTCAGGTGGCCGTGCCGGAGGACACGGTTCAGGTGGCCGTGCCGGAGGACACGGTTCAGGTGGCCGTGCCGGAGGACACGGTTCAGGTGGCCGTGCCGGAGGACACGGTTCAGCTGGCCGTGCCGGAGGACACGGTTCAGGTGGCCGGGGAACTGGCTTTGGCCCGGCAACAGTCCTTGGCCCGGCAACAGTCTTTGGCCCGGGAACTGGCTCGGCCAGGATGAAGGCCTCGGGCATTGGACGGGGCTCGAGGACAGGCTGGGGGACAGGACTGGAGTCAGGCAGGGGGACAGGACTGGAGTCAGGCAGGGGGACAGGACTGGAGTCAGGCAGGGGGACAGGACTGAAGTCAGGCTGGGGGACAGGACTGGAGTCAGGCTCTGGGGCTGGAATGAGCTCTGGGGCTGGAGTGAGCTCTGGGGCTGGAGTGAGCTCTGGGGCTGGAGTGAGCTCTGGGGCTGGAGTGAGCTCTGGGGCTGGAGTGAGCTCTGGGGCTGGGACAGCCACGGGGACAGACTCTGAGACGGAGTCAGGCTCAGGCGGGGAAACTGGGACAGGCTCAGGCGGGGAAACTGGGACAGGCTCAGGCGGGGAAACTGGGACAGGCTCAGGCGGGGAAACTGGGACAGGCTCAGGCGGGAAACTGGGACAGGCTCAGGCGGGAAACTGGGACAGGCTCAGGCGGGGAAACGGGGACAGGCTCAGGCGGGGAAACGGGGACAGGCTCAGGCGGGGAAACGGGGACAGGCTCAGGCGGGGAAACGGGGACAGGCTCAGGCGGGGAAACGGGGACAGGCTCAGGCGGGGAAACGGGGACAGGCTCAGGCGGAGGTCTACCCGGCGAGAGCGGTTCAGGTGGCCGTGCCGGAGGACACGGTTCAGGTGGCCGTGCCGGAGGACACGGTTCAGGTGGCCGTGCCGGAGGACACGGTTCAGGTGGCCGTGCCGGAGGACACGGTTCAGGTGGCCGGGGAACTGGCTTTGGCCCGGCAACAGTCCTTGGCCCGGCAACAGTCTTTGGCCCGGGAACTGGCTCGGCCAGGATGACGGCCTCGGCATTGGACGGGAGGCTCGGGGAACTGGGGACAGGCTCAGGCGGGAAACTGGGACAGGCTCAGGCGGGGAAACTGGGACAGGCTCAGGCGGGGAAACTGGGACAGGCTCAGGCGGGGAAACTGGGACAGGCTCAGGCGGGGAAACGGGGACAGGCTCAGGCGGGGAAACGGGGACAGGCTCAGGCGGGGAAACGGGGACAGGCTCAGGCGGGGAAACGGGGACAGGCTCAGGCGGGGAAACGGGGACAGGCTCAGGCGGGGAAACGGGGACAGGCGGCGGGGAAACGGGGACAGGCTCAGGCGGGGAAACTGGGACTGGCTCAGGCGGGGAAACGGGGACAGGCTCAGGCGGGGAAACGAGGACAGGCTCAGGCGGGGAAACGGGGACAGGCTCAGGCGGGGAAACCCGGCGAGAGCGGGTCAGGAGGTCTACCCGGCGAGAGCGGTTCAGGTGGCCGTGCCGGAGGACACGGTTCAGGTGGCCGTGCCGAAAGACACGGTTCAGGTGGCCGTGCCGGAGGACACGGTTCAGGTGGCCGTGCCGGAGGACACGGTTAAGGTGGCCGGGGAACTGGCTTTGGCCCGGCAACAGTCCTTGGCCCGGCAACAGTCTTTGGCCCGGGAACTGGCTCGGCCAGGATGACGGCCTCGGGCATTGGACGGGGCTCGAGGACAGGCTGGGGGACAGGACTGGAGTCAGGCAGGGGGACAGGACTGGAGTCAGGCAGGGGGACAGGACTGGAGTCAGGCAGGGGGACAGGACTGGAGTCAGGCAGGGAAACAGGACTGAAGTCAGGCTGGGGGACAGGACTGGAGTCAGGCTCTGGGGCTGGAGTGAGCTCTGGGGCTGGAGTGAGCTCCGGGGCTGGAGTGAGCTCCGGGGCTGGAGTGAGCTCTGGGGCTGGAGTGAGCTCTGGGGCTGGAGTGAGCTCTGGGGCTGGGACAGCCACGGGGACAGACTCTTGGACGGAGTCAGGCTCAGGCGGGGAAACTGGGACAGGCTCAGGCGGGGAAACTGGGACAGGCTCAGGCGGGGAAACTGGGACAGGCTCAGGCGGGGAAACTGGGACAGGCTCAGGCGGGGAAACTGGGACAGGCTCAGGCGGGGAAACTGGGACAGGCTCAGGCGGGGAAACTGAGACAGGCTCAGGCGGGGAAACTGGGACAGGCTCAGGCGGGGAAACTGGGACAGGCTCAGGCGGGGAAACTGGGACAGGCTCAGGCGGGGAAACGGGGACAGGCTCAGGCGGGGAAACGGGGACAGGCTCAGGCGGGGAAACGGGGACAGGCTCAGGCGGGGAAACGGGGACAGGCTCTGGCAAGGAAACGGGGACAGGCTCTGGCAAGGAAACGGGGACTGGCTCTGGCAAGGAAACGGGGACTGGCTCTGGCAAGGAAACGGGGACTGGCTCTGGGAAGGAAACTGGGACTGGCTCTGGCAAGGAAACTGGGACTGGCTCTGGCAAGGAAACTGGGACTGGCTCTGGCAAGGAAACTGGGACTGGCTCTGGCAAGGAAACTGGGACTGGCTCTGGAAAGGAAACTGGGCCTGGCTCTGGCAAGGAAACTGGGACTGGCTCTGGCAAGGAAACTGGGCCTGGCAAGGAAACTGGGCCTGGCTCAAGTTCAGGGACAGGGTCAGTGGCAGCCTCCAGGAGCGTGAGAAGGTGGGGTGCACGGCAGAAAAACCGTGGCATCAGGTACCTCAGAGCTGGAGGGGGAAGCACTCCCTGGCGAGCTCGCCACGCGAAGAACCGGCTGAACAGCCCGCTCTCCTCCTCTGGGTCACACCCTGTCTCTCCTATCCAGGCCCTATAGTCCCCAAAGACCCCCCGATCCTCCCGCAAAGCCTCCTCTATAGCCCGAACGGCGGCCATCTTGAGCTGCGGGGCGGCAGCCATCTTGAGCTGCGGGGCGGCAGCCATCTTGAGCTGCGGGGCGGCAGCCATCTTGAGCTGCGGGGCGGCAGCCATCTTGTGCTGCGGGGCGGCAGCCATCTTGTGCTGCGGGGCGGCAGCCATCTTGAGCTGCGGGGTGGCAGCCATCCTTTGCTGCGGGACGGCAGCCATGGGTGGTGAGGTGGCGGGCAGAACCGCGGAGGGTGAGACGGGAATCAGCTGGAGCGTGAAGGGATCCCACCGGAACTCCCCCTCCAGGTATTCCTCATCCTCGGACTCGTCCTCAGGCTCGGAGTCCTCCGCTCCATAGGGCTCCATATAGAGCCCGTGTATGAACCCCCCGTCGGGGCTTTCGAGCCGTAGGCTGGCCCACGATACCGCACCCTGCTGTGTCCTCTCTTTTCGGTCGGTCATTCTGTCAGGATTGGGGCTTTCGAGCAGGTAGAGGACACAAACGCAGAGCGCTTTGCAATACAAGGGTTTATTTTCTCCCAAAACAGGCACAGGAACGGGTAGCTTAATACAAAGACAATCCTAACACTTAACACAAACACAGAAGAACAACATAATTAACAAAACCTCCCCTTAGTGAGACAGAACATACTAAACGCAGAACACCAGAATAATCACGCAATACATAACAGGACCAGCAAACGTAAAACAAGAGAAACATACCTTAACAATGACCGACACTGAAAGACAGGAAACGACAGAACTAAATACAGGGACTAACGAGCAAACACAACGATGCGGGGGAGGTGTCAGCACCACCATAACGTGGGGAGACAGGACTCTGTCCCTCACAATCACCTGGTATCAGCACATTTTAAGCTTACCCCAGTATTATTTTACAACCCATCACCTGGTATCAGCACACTAAAGCTTACCCCAGTATTATATTACAACCCATCACCTGGTATCAGCACACTAAAGCTTACCCCAGTATTATTTTACAACCCATCACCTGGTATAAGCACATTTAAAGCTTACCCCAGTATTCTATTCCAGCCCATCACTGAACCATGAGTCTCAGACAAACCCAGAAACATCATGTTTTGATGAATGACCATCCAGGGCTGCCCTACATGTTGGCTGTCAGTAGAAGACCTGGCATAATTAACTGCTATGGTCAACCAGCTGAAAACAGATGTCCAAATCAGGACCTCATTCTCGCTCTCTCACCTCGCTGTCATTTGTGTTTGATCACTCACCCTCTCCGATTTGCATAATTTATTCTGACGCAGGACCCAGTGTTTCTGATCTGGAATTGCTTTGAATTGAACTATGACCTGTGTCCCTCAGAACTCCTTAATCCACACTCCAAAAGGGTTAGAGTCAACAGAAAGAAACACGTTTCAGACGCTGGGGGGACTTGGACACCACCTCATGCTGAAGTCTACCATTTGGGATCTTGCTATTGACACGGCTTCACAGCCCCCCTACCGCACCCCCTCCTCCCCACCCCCATCTGTACCAGTGTGTCCCTGTTGCCGCCGGCAACCTCTTATCATGGCAATAACACACGGACAGTAGAGTGTTTGAGAGAAGGAGTGTGTATTAACTTGTGCTAAGAGACACGGGTCACAGTCCAATTCAAAGCAATTACCGACAAGGAAGACTGGGCCCTGAGTCGGAATACATTACGCCAATTTGAGAAAGAGAGAGGGATATTGTGGAGAGAGAAGAAGAAGAAACAGAGACACAGACAGAGAGGGTAAGAGAGAAAGAGGAGGAAGACAAGAAAGAGAGGAGAGAGAGAGAGAGGGAGAGGCAAGAGAGATGGGAAAGAGATGGGAGAGAGAGACGAGAGAGAGGCGAGAGAGATGGTAAAGAGATGGGAGAGGACAAAAGGCAGAGCTGAGGAGCTAGAGATTTAGATTTACTGTATGTCAGTGGTATCAGTCCTTTATAGCCATCATCACGTGTTTCCTCTTTCTTTCAACTCCTCATTGCCTGCACACACGTAGGTAGGCATTCTGTAATAGGTTGATAAAGACAGGTCACATTTGGAATAGAGACCCGTGCGGGGATGTGTATTTAGCTGCAGAGGAACTCGTTTAGGACGTCACATTTGAGTTTATCACCACAGGAAATAATCAGATTGCCAATTACACGTAAGCGCCCTTCAGTGCCAGGGGAGGCAGGCTAATATTGGTACCATGATTTGAATAGGATTTTGTTTAACAAATGTCACAAAGTCACAGTACCCATAATATATTTTTGTCTTTGTTGAGATCCACAATTCATTTCAGACAACCAGACTTCTATATGATATCTGATAAATAAACATTGCATAAACCAGCACAAGTGGTATAAGATATATATTTTTTGCTATTCACAAAAGTTGTGCTGCAGACTGTCCATGTGCTCACTGATGCCCTGGTCCAGGTCTGAGAGGAGACGCCCCAGGACACCATCACAGTCTCATTACACAGTGAACAGTAACAGATTTTGATCTTTAATATATTTGGTCATAGAGACCAGATGTGTGATTTAAGTGTCCCCTTTTATACTTTTTGGAGCGTATTTACCTAAATACATAATACACAGTACCTTCCAAAAATTATTCAAACTTCTCACTGATTATATCATAATACTGAATTATTACTCTCTGAATCCCCACAGCGGTTGTTAGAAGCAGACTTTAAATAACTTCCAAATAACTTCCACCGGCACCTCGGTCTGGCTCCAATGCCATAGCGCCAGGACTGGCTAATACACCAGGGTGCATTGAAAAGGGGACAGGTTAGTGGAGGAGTGGCAGAGCGAATTTTGAGCGCACTCTGCCCATGGCAGGAACGCTGACCAGTCCCCTGGCCGGCCCTGGCGCTGAGACTGCAGAAACCTCTCCAGACACTCAGACACTATGTCCTCTGGCGCCCGAGCGGTCACACTTGTCTAAAAACCTCCATGGTCTGCAGGGCCATGGGGCAGGGCCACGGGGAAACCAGGCAGGGGCAGGGCCATGGAGAGACCAGGCAGGGGCAAAGCCATGGAGAGACCAGGCAGGGGCAGGGCCATGGGGAAACCAGGCAGGGGCAGGGCCACGGGGAAACCAGGCAGGGGCAGGGCCACGGGGAAACCAGGCAGGGGCAGGGCCACGGGGAAACCAGGCAGGGGCAGGGCCATGGAGAAACCAGGCAGGGGCAGGGCCATGGGGAGACCAGGCAGGGGCAGGGCCATGGAGAGACCAGGCCGGGGCAGGGCCATGGAGAGACCAGGCCGGGGCAGGGCCATGGAGAGACCAGGCCGGGGCAGGGCCATGGAGAGACCAGGCAGGGGCAAAGCCATGGAGAGACCAGGCAGGGGCAGGGCCATGGGGAAACCAGGCAGGGGCAGGGCCACGGGGAAACCAGGCAGGGGCAGGGCCACGGGGAACCAGGCAGGGGCAGGGCCACGGGGAAACCAGGCAGGGGCAGGGCCATGGGGAGACCAGGCAGGGGCAGGGCCATGGAGAGACCAGGCAGGGGCAGGGCCATGGAGAGACCAGGCCGGGGCAGGGCCATGGAGAGACCAGGCAGGGGCAGGGCCATGGGGAGACCAGGCAGGGGCAGGGCCATGGGGAAACCAGGCAGGGGCAGGGCCACGGGGAAACCAGGCAGGGCCAGGGCCATGGGGAAACCAGGCAGGGGCAGGGCCATGGGGAAACCAGGCAGGGGCAGGGCCATGGGGAGACCAGTCAGGGGCAGGGCCACGGGGAAACCAGGCAGGGGCAGGTACCCCAGGCTGCAGTGGTCAGTCCAGAAGGGAAAATGGTAGTTAAAAGGGTACCACTTTTGTTGCAATATCACCTATAAGAATATTCAAATCAAATGTATTTTATAAAGCCCTATTTACAACGACAGTTCTCGCAAAATGCTTTTACACACACACAGCCTGAAACTTAATAGAGCATGCATCAACAATCAGAAAGAGTTTTAGCGCCAGATACGTTTTACAACAAACAAGGAATTTGTTGTCTAATACACATGCAAATAATCAAATACAGAAAATAGACTACAATAAATTACTGAAATATGTAATCTGCAAGGTATATGAGGTGTCGGATGCAAATATCCAGTGAGAGTGATGGAGAGTGAATGTGAATGTGGGGAGCAGCTGTAGTCAGTTTGGTTCTGGGGCCATGTTCCTGAGTCCAACTGCTGGAGGAAAATTGTTCTAGTGGTGAGAGATGTTGATCTTGATAGACATTACCTTCTTCCAGACTGGAGAATTGTGAATAATTAATTTCCTCGGCGAGAGGGATCGGCCTCGATCTTTGCTGCCCGCCTCAGCGACCTGAAGGTGTGTATGTCGTGTAGAGATGGTAGATTGCAGCCAATGACCCACTGTGCAGAGCAGATGATGCTCCGTAGCCTGCCATGGTCCTTGTCAGTGGTTGCAGTGTACCAGATGTTGTGACTAGGACTGGAGACCTGGCCACAATGACGCTGCTGTAGACTAGTTTAAAGGTTGTTTAGGAATACAGTCTAAAGATGGTCATTAATGGGTTAAATCCATTATTGGTGTTATGTTTAGGAATACAGTTTAAAGGTTGCCATTAATGGGTTAAATCCATTATTGGTGTTATGTTTAGGAATACAGTTTAAAGGTTGTCATTAATGGGTTAAATCCATTATTGGTGTTATGTTTAGGAATACAGTTTAAAGGTTGTCATTAATGGGTTAAAGTCATTATTGGTGTTATGTTTAGGAATACAATCTAAAGGTTGTCATTAATGGGTTAAATCCATTATTGGTGTTATGTTTAGGAATACAGATTAAAGGTTGTCATTAATGGGTTAAATTCATTATTGGTGTTATGTTTAGGAATACAATCTAAAGGTTGTCATTAATGGGTTAAATCCATTATTGGTGTTATGTTTAGGAATAAAGTTTAAAGGTTGTCATTAATGGGTTAAATCCATTATTGGTGTTATGTTTAGGAATACAATCTAAAGGTTGTCATTAATGGGTTAAATCCATTATTGGTGTTATGTTTAAGAATACAATCTAAAGGTTGTCATTAATGGGTTAAATACATTATTGGTGTTATGTTTAGGAATACAATCTAAAGGTTGTCATTAATGGGTTAAATCCATTATTGGTGTTATGTTTAGGAATACAATCTAAAGGTTGTCATTAATGGGTTAAATCCATTATTGGTGTTATGTTTAGGAATACAATCTAAAGGTTGTCATTAATGGGTTAAATCCATTATTGGTGTTATGTTTAGGAATACAATCTAAAGGTTGTCATTAATGGGTTAAATCCATTATTGGTGTTATGTTTAGGAATACAGTTTAAAGGTTGTCATAATGGGTTAAAGTCATTATTGTTGTTATGTTTAGGAATACAATCTAAAGGTTGTTATGTTGTCTTCACCACAACGTAGGAGCTGTAGTTATCCAACTAGTTAAACTCTGCGTGCAATAATGACGTGAGTCTTCGTAGTATTTACTTTTCTTTACTTATCTCTGAACATCTTCTTACACGGACAGAGTGAAAACTGTAATAAAACAGAGTACAACAAACACTGTTTCAATTGAAATATAAGTTTTTCCCAACGTGGGTAAATGTAAATAAACGTTATTCAACATTAACTTTAGAATACAAGTATAACATAATTTACTTACGACATTGCCTCTGTGGCGTATACAATGTGGATTTGTGTTTAAAGGCAGGTGTAGCATTCAAACTGACTTCCTCAAAGAAGCTAACAGGAAGTAGTTTTTCCAAACTAACGTTTCAAAATAAAGGTTGTTTCATATTAAAAGTCCATCGAACATTATGTCTTTAGAGACAGCACACTCCCCGCCTGGCCTCAGTGAGGTCACTGATCACCAACCCTTGGACTAGGCAGACTTCTGAACATCAATCTTTAGTTAGAAGCATGATGACCTCTGAAATTGGACGGAGGAAGATTTTTGAATGACCTTGTTCTGTGGTTTTTAATTCCAACTTTCTTACCCTTCCGTCTTCTCCAGGGTAGGTCTTTGTGATTATAGCCATTGGCCAGCTGTTACGAGCAGCTTGATTGTCTTTGAGGAGGACAATGTCTCCTTCTTGCAGGTTTCGTTTGGACTTGGTCCACTTCATCCTGTGTTCCAAGGTGGCCAAGTATTCTCTGCTCCAACGGTTCCAGAAATTGTTGGCGAGGGCTTGTACTTGTCTCCACTGTTTGGTGAGGAGATCTTTGTCTGTGAAGTCTCCAGGTGGAGGTGGGACTCCAACTTTCTGGGTGAGGAGCATTGAAGGTGACAAAATGAATGGGTCCTCTGGGTCATTCAAAACTGGAACTAGTGGCCGTGAATTCATGATTGCTGACACTTCTGCCATCAGCGTGCACAAGACTTCGTGGGTTAGGCGGCTGCACTGACTGAGAAGCATTGAATCCAAAATTCTTCGAGCCAGCCCAATCATGCGTTCCCAAGAACCACCCATATGTGAGGCATGTGGGGGGTTGAATTCCCAGGAGCACCCAGCTTGGTGTAGGTACCTTTGCACATTGGTCTCTGATTGGTTCTTGCTCATCCCCATTTCCTTGCAAGCACCTACAAAATTTGTGCCGCAATCGGATCTGAGTTGTTTGGCAGGTCCTCTTATTGCAAAAAAACGCCTTAGAGCATTGATGCAGCTTGATGCATCCATTGAGTCGATGACTTCGATGTGCACAGCTCTGGAGCTCATACAGCAGAACATTATGGCCCACCGCTTGCTCTCGGCCTGTCCTCCTCTTGTACGTCTGGTGGTGATGGACCAGGGTCCAAAGACGTCTACCCCTACATAGGTGAATGGAGGGCAGGTTTTGAGGCGTTCTGGTGGCAAGTCTGCCATGCGTTGTTCCTGCAAGTCTTCGACAGATTACACACTTGTGTAAGATTGAATTGACAAGCCTTTTCCCTCCTAAGACCCAAAGTCCTGCTGCTTTGACGGCACCTTCTGTCAGATGGCGGCCTTGATGTTTGACCTGGGCATGGTGGTGTCTGACAAGTAGCAAGGAAATATGGTCGTCTTTTGGGAGGATTATTGGGTTCATTTCTCCACTATCCAGGTTAGCGTGTTTTAGTCGGCCTCCGAGGCGGATGAGATTGTCTTGTAAAACAGGACTGAGGCAATGAAGACTGCTGTTCCGAGGGATTGGCTTGTTTGTTTCCAGAGCATGAAATTCCTCTGCAAATGCTTTCTTCTGGATAGCTTTGATGATTACATCTTTTGCCTGGGATAGTTCACCTGGAGTGCGGGGCAGCTCGCACTCATGCCATCCTTTACACTTGCTATTGGAAGGCTTATGAGATCGTGCGATATGAATCAAGAGCGCTATGGCCCGTACAAGAGTGTTGAAGCTGGAGAACCTTTGAAAGCGCTCTGTGCTAAGGCCTTTCCCTTGGAGCTGTGTAATGTAGCTTCTTACTTGTGGACGAACCTCCGCGTCTACTTCCGGTTCTATTAGGTTGAATGACCGAGCCTGTTCTACTTTGTCAGAAGGTTTGGACAGAGACCTGGGTCCTGTAAACCATGTTGTTTGTGCCAGGTGCGAGGCCAGAACGGATCTCGACGCATGGTCGGCGGGATTATCCTCTGTGCGCACATAGTGCCATTGTTCAGGTCTTGTCGTTTGGCAAATACGCTGAACTCTATTATGGACATAGACATAAAACCGTTTGGATTCGTTGCAGATGTAGCCAAGAACTACTTTGCTGTCGCTGTAGAACTTCGTGAAATCCGGTCTGAGGTCTAGTTCGTCCTGGATTAGTTCTGCCATTTCCACGGCCAAGACGGCTGCACACAGCTCGAGTCTAGGAATGGTTGGTTCAGACTGAGGTGCGAGTTTTGACTTCCCCATTACGAACCCAATGTGGGTTTGTCCATCTTCGTGTATGGTCTTCAAGTATGCCACGGCCCCAATGGCCTTGATGGATGCATCGGAGAACACGCAGAGCTCGGTTTGCACTGCCTTGGCCAATGAGGCTGCTGTGTATGTTCTCGGTACGTGGAGGTGTCTTAGGCCTTGCAGCGAGTCTTGCCAGACCTTCCACTTATTAAGTTTGTCCTCAGGTAGCGGTGTGTCCCAGTCAGGTGTCTCAGCTGTGAGCTCCCTAAGAAGGGCCCTTCCTTGGATGGTAACCGGAGCCAGAAAACCCAGAGAGTCGAAAATACTGTTCACGGTAGAAAGGAGTCCTCTACGAGTTAATGGTTTAGTGTCGGTTGACACAGAGAAGGTGAAGGTGTCGCTCGTTATCTGCCACAAGAGCCCCAGGCTGCGTTGGGTGGGCGCCACTTCTCCACTGAGATCTACGCCTTTGGTGACTGGTGCGCAGTCTTCGGGTGGGAAGGCTTCCAAGACTGCACGACTGTTGGAAGCGAACTTGTGAAGCCTGAGGTTCGACTCGGCTAGTGAAGTCTGTGTTCTGCGCAACAAGTCGATGGCTTCAGCATCGGTTGGAGCAGAACGAAGGCCGTCATCAACGTAGAAGTGCCGCTCTACAAAGTTGACCGTATCTGCACCATGTTCTTGTGCACCCTCTCTAATAGCTCTTCGAAGCCCATAGATTGCTACAGCTGGAGACGGGCTGTTACCAAAAACATGAACCCTCATCCTATAATCTATGACTTCCTTTGCCAAGTTGTTGTCCTTGTACCACAGGAATCTCAGGTAGTTCCTGTGGTCTTTCTTTACTAAGAAGCAATGAAACATCTGCTGTATATCCGCCATGACGGCTACCCTTTCTTTTCGGAACCGCATCAGAACTCCAAGAAGTGAGTTGTTGAGATCCGGGCCTGTGAGGAGCACGTCGTTGAGAGACACACCTGAATGTTGGGCGCTTGAGTCAAACACTACCCTGATTTGATCTGGCTTTTTAGGGTGGAACACCCCGAAGGTCGGCAGGTACCAACATTCTTCCCCTTCTCCCAGGGGTGGTGCTACCTCGGCATGGCGGTTTGCAAATATTTTTTCCATGAACGACACGTATTGCTTTTGCATTTCTGGCCTCCTACTTAGACTTCGTTGGAGGGATGCAAAGCGTTTGACGGCTTGATCTCGGTTGTTAGGCAAACGTCGTCTCGGCTGCCTGAATGGAAGCGGGGCTACCCAGCTATGTGACTCATTTCTGTAGACTTCTTTGTCCATCAGTTTTAGGAACACTTCGTCTTCGATTGAAGGCGCTGGCTTGTTGTCGTGCTCTGTGTGATTAAACACTTCTTGTCCCAACTTCTCTTCACTATGGTGAATCTTCTCTTTAATATGTAAGAAGCTTGTGCAAGGTCGGAGGATTGAGGGCCGGCCGTTGTCGAGCACACTGGTTTTAAAGGTGTTGACCACTGGCTTGTGTGCGTTTCCCAAACAAACATCCCCGACTAACACCCAGCCTAAGTCTAGGCGTTGTGCAAAGGGGGCGTTGTGGGGCCCGTTGACTTGTTCCCGTACCTTGTGCGCCCTAATTGCGTCTCTGCCCAGCAGCAATAGGATTTCGGCAGTAGGGTCGACCTCTGGAATGTGCGCCGCTACTTTGACAAGATGTGGGTGATGTAGCGCCGCATTAGGTGTGGGGATTTCGGACCGGTTGTTCGGTATGTCGTTACACTCGATGAGTGACGGGAGAGGGATTGCAACCTTTCCATTGAGGGACTCAACTACAAATTCTTCAGCTCTTCGCCCAGATGTTTCCATTGTGCCGGAACACGTTCTCAGGTGGTAAAGATATGGTTCGCAAATGACATCGAACAACTCGAACAGACTGGACCTTGCTAGTGACCGGTTGCTTTGGTCGTCTAGGGTGACATAGGCCTTGATGGCCTTGTCTGGTTTACCTTTGCGGTACACTTTTACAAGGCAGATCTTAGAACACGACCGACTGACTTGTCCTGTGCCGCAAACTTCAGTGCAGTTAGAGTCAACAATGTTTTCGATGTCGTTGCCTTCTTCTTCCTCCCCGCCGTCGTGTAGTGAAGTTAGAAGGGCCGTGGCTTGAGGTGCAGGTTCAGGATGCATAGCAGAGTCGTGGTAAGTGCTGTCACACTCTGTGCATTTAACTGCAGTCACACAGTCCCTGGATAGGTGAGGGTTTGAGCCACAACACCTAAAACAGATCCCTCTTTGAGAAAGGTTTTTCTGTCCTCTAGATTTTTGGCCCTGAATGTTCTGCATTGCCTGAGCGAATGTGGCTTGCCATGTATTGGACAGCCTTTGTTTGGCTTGTTGACGCCATCCGCAAAACTATTTATTCTCGGGTATGCTGAGACGGCATCCGTCTTATGGACTGTAATGGCGTTCCTTGGGCCTTTAAAAAAAGGGTTTTCCTGCTTTAGCGGCGGACTGCTAGCACTTGTTGGGAAGAAGCTGGGGTCATTCTTCTTTCGGGCCTCGTAGCACACGAACCTGCTGAAGAATTCAAATGATGGGAATCTCCCTCCATTTTGTTCTTTGTGCCTTGAACCGGTAGAAACCCATTTCTCTTGAAGCCCGTAGGGCAGTTTTGCAACAATGGGTTGGATGCCGCGTACAGTGTCTAGGTAGGACAGGGCTGGCAGGTATCCATCCTCCTTGGCACACTGTAGTTCCATAAGCAAATCTGATAGTTCTCTCAGCTTAGTGTGCTCTTTGTTTGACACAATTGGGAAATTATCGAGCCGCTCGAAGAGGGCCTTTTCTATAATTTCAGGTGCCGCATAACATTCCTGGAGGCGTTCCCAGGCCTTTTTAAGTGCTCTGACTGGATTCGTTACATGCACTGACCTTAGGCGCTTGACGTGTTCGCTGGATTTTCTGCCGAGCCATTTGGTCATTAGCTCCAATTCCTCGGTAGCTGTGAGGTCTAGCCCTTGAGTTGCACTGTTGTACGATGAGTGCCAAGCACGATAATTTTCAGGCTTATCGTCAAATTGATATAAACTTGAACTTATGAGGTCGCGCAGAGCTAAGTAGTGCGCTAAATGTTGGGTTGTAGGTGCGCCGTGGTTGGCTGTTGGAATATCCTGGAAATACAGGGGCTGTGCAGATTTGTTTAAGTTGACGTGGCTCGTTTTTGAATTCCCTTGATGGTCACTTTCCTCCTGCGAGGTTTGCTTTACCTTTCTGTCTGCCGGCGGCACGTACATATAGTGGAAGTGATCATCAGCTAATGCCTGGTGGTTAGTGTTGTGGTCATGTGACGGCTCAGTTGGAAAAACACGGGCCCGCCAACTTGGACTGAAAGGATTGTTCGGGCTTACCTGAAAGATGTCACTTGTAGGGAGCTGACTTGTTAAGGGGCTAGCATTAATGACTGCTCGTGCTGGGGAAGTGATTAATTGATGGCCTTTAGCTGGGTCAAAATGAGACTGAACATATTCACTTGTCCTCTCCATTTTGTCTTCCTCTGATGGGCCTGCTTTGTCTAGCACAACACAATGTTCTATTGCTTCTGCTGCTTCCCACACGGCTGCTTCTGCTTCGGCGGCCGCGGCCTCTTTGCGGACAGCAAGCAAGTCTAGCTGTGCCTCATTTGCAGCTCTGTCTATTTTGACTTTAGCTTCTTGTTCTGCAAACACAACGCGTGCTTTTGCGGCTTCAGCTCTAGCTCGTGCGCGTGTTAACGAAGCGGTTGATGATGAGGTTGATCGTGAACTTTTTTCACTCGCTACTGAGCACTCGTAGTTTTGTTTTGTTTCCATCTTACCACGATGTACAACACCACTTTTTTCTCTGTCTTTTCACTGTGTTGTCTTCACTACAACGTAGGAGCTGTAGTTATCCAACTAGTTAAACTCTGCGTGCAATAATGACGTGAGTCTTCGTAGTATTTACTTTTCTTTACTTATTTCTGAACATCATCTTACACGGACAGAGTGAAAAATTTCATAAAACAGAGTACAACAAACACTGTTTCAATTGAAATATAAGTTTTTCCCAACGTGGGTAAATGTAAATAAACGTTATTCAACATTAACTTTAGAATACAAGTATAACATAATTTACTTACGACATTGCCTCTGTGGCGTATACAATGTGGATTTGTGTTTAAAGGCAGGTGTAGCATTCAAACTGACTTCCTCAAAGAAGCTAACAGGAAGTAGTTTTTCCAAACTAACGTTTCAAAATAAAGGTTGTTTCATATTAAATGTCCATCGAACATTATGTCTTTAGAGACAGCACAGTTGTCATTAATGGGTTAAATCCATTATTGGTGTTATGTTTAGGAATACAGTTTAAAGGTTGTCATTAATGGGTTAAATCCATTATTGGTGTTATGTTTAGGAATACAATCTAAAGGTTGTCATTAATGCGTTAAATCCATTATTGGTGTTATGTTTAGGAATACAGTTTAAAGGTTGTCATTAATGGGTTAAATCCATTATTGGTGTTATGTTTAGGAATACAGATTAAAGGTTGTCATTAATGGGTTAAATCCATTATTGGTGTTATGTTTAGGAATACAGATTAAAGGTTGTCATTAATGGGTTAAATCCATTATTGGTGTTATGTTTAGGAATACAGTTTAAAGGTTGTCATTAATGGGTTAAATCCATTATTGGTGTTATGTTTAGGAATACAGATTAAAGGTTGTCATTAATGGGTTAAATCCATTATTGGTGTTATGTTTAGGAATACAGATTAAAGGTTGTCATTAATGGGTTAAATCCATTATTGGTGTTATGTTTAGGAATACAATCTAAAGGTTGTCATTAATGGGTTAAATCCATTATTGGTGTTATGTTTAGGAATACAGATTAAAGGTTGTCATTAATGGGTTAAATCCATTATTGGTGTTATGTTTAGGAATACAGATTAAAGGTTGTCATTAATGGGTTAAATCCATTATTGGTGTTATGTTTAGGAATACAGATTAAAGGTTGTCATTAATGGGTTAAATCCATTATTGGTGTTATGTTTAGGAATACAGATTAAAGGTTGTCATTAATGGGTTAAATCCATTATTGGTGTTATGTTTAGGAATACAGATTAAAGGTTGTCATTAATGGGTTAAATCCATTATTGGTGTTATGTTTAGGAATACAGTTTAAAGGTTGTCATTAATGGGTTAAATCCATTATTGGTGTTATGTTTAGGAATACAGATTAAAGGTTGTCATTAATGGGTTAAATCCATTATTGGTGTTATGTTTAGGAATACAGATTAAAGGTTGTCATTAATGGGTTAAATCCATTATTGGTGTTATGTTTAGGAATACAATCTAAAGGTTGTCATTAATGGGTTAAATCCATTATTGGTGTTATGTTTAGGAATACAGTTTAAAGGTTGCCAGTTCTCTGGCCCTGCTCTTGTTTCACATTTTACCATGACACTATCATCACACTGGCTGATTTCCCACTGTGGCCTCCAGCAACTCAGCAGCTGCTTGCGAGTGTGAGTGTGTGAGTGTGTGTGTGTGTGTGTGTGTGTGTGTGTGAGTGTGTGTGTGTGTGTGTGTGTGTGTGTGAGAGAGAGAGAGAGAGACTGAGCATGTTTCTGTGTAGGTGCCTGACTGGGGTGAAACTAAGAGATAAAAATAAATCCTAACACATGTTTAATGTAATGTCAGTAGAGATTGGGCAGATTCAATATATTTTACTTGTCCTCAAGTTACAGAAGCTAATTTAATTCAGTTGTTGCATATTGCGTTAACGGTGTCTTGTTCAGTTGGGCTCTCAACGGAAGTAATTCAATTCAGTTTTCTTTCATTTTGTGCCGAACAACTCTCGTTTTGAAACAATACGTGTGCTAATTTGATTGTGTTAAAGTGTCACTAGTCTTACCTTCATCCACTTTGTAAACACAATACTTTATATGGTACAGAGTAGGTATAGGTGCTATGTGCCTGATAGAAAATGTATAAATAATTCAACAGCTGTCCCTCTGCCCCATTACAGAGTGATTCATGCATACTTCATGAGAATTTGAAAGGGTCTGTAATAAATGATCTGTGACGTGTTAATTAAGTATTTTTTATCAATTAGTCATTAAGAAATGGCTGCAGACTTGGTTAGAGAAGTGTTATTAATCTGCCTTGATTCCCTGCTCTGACATTGGCTCATTGCAACTAGCTCACAGGTCTCTGGGAATTGGAATCATGTCCTCTCTCTCACAGGCATGCGCTTTCTCTCTCGCTCATAATATCTGTTTTCTGTCTTTCCCATCTTTCCATCTCCACCTGTCAGTTTTCTTCGCTTTAGCCCATCTCTGTCTCAATTCGGAACTATCTATGCTAAGCCCCTTTTTTCAGTTTTGGTTGAACTCCTTATTTTGTATTTATCTCTCCGGATCTTCTCTCTCTCCTGTTGTCTCTACCTCTCTATCTTCTCTCTCTCCTGTTGTCTCTACCTCTCTATCTTCTCTCTCTCCTGTTGTCTCTACCTCTCTATCTTCTCTACTCTCCTGTTGTCTCTCTACCTCTCTATCTTCTCTCTCTCCTGTTGTCTCTACCTCCTCTACCTCTCTTCTCTCTCTCCTGTTGTCTCTCTACCTCTCTATCTTCTCTCTCTCCTGTTGTCTCTACCTCTCTATCTTCTCTCTCTCCTGTTGTCTCTCTCTACCTCTCTATCTTCTCTCTCTCCTGTTGTCTCTACCTCTCTATCTTCTCTCTCTCCTGTTGTCTCTACCTCTCTATCTTCTCTCTCTCCTGTTGTCTCTCTACCTCTCTATCTTCTCTCTCTCCTGTTGTCTCTACCTCTCTATCTTCTCTCTCTCCTGTTGTCTCTACCTCTCTATCTTCTCTCTCTCCTGTTGTCTCTACCTCTCTATCTTCTCTCTCTCCTGTTGTCTCTACCTCTCTATCTTCTCTCTCTGTTGTCTCTGTTGTCTCTACCTCTCTATCTTCTCTCTCTCCTGTTGTCTCTACCTCTCTATCTTCTCTCTCTCTGTTGTCTCTACCTCTCTATCTTCTCTCTCTCCTGTTGTCTCTACCTCTCTATCTTCTCTCTCTGTTGTCTCTACCTCTCTATCTTCTCTCTCTCCTGTTGTCTCTCTACCTCTCTATCTTCTCTCTCTCCTGTTGTCTCTACTACTCTATCTTCTCTCTCTCCTGTTGTCTCTACCTCTTCTTCTCTCTCTCCTGTTGTCTCTACCTCTCTATCTTCTCTCTCTCCTGTTGTCTCTCTACCTCTCTATCTTCTCTCTCTCCTGTTGTCTCTACCTCTCTATCTTCTCTCTCTCCTGTTGTCTCTCTACCTCTTCTTCTCTCTCCTGTTGTCTCTACCTCTCTATCTTCTCTCTCTCCTGTTGTCTCTCCCTCTCTATCTTCTCTCTCTGTTGTCTCTACCTCTCTATCTTCTCTCTCTCCTGTTGTCTCTACCTCTCTATCTTCTCTCTCTCCTGTTGTCTCTACCTCTCTATCTTCTCTCTCTCCTGTTGTCTCTACCTCTCTATCTTCTCTCTCTCCTGTTGTCTCTACCTCTCTATCTTCTCTCTCTCCTGTTGTCTCTACCTCTCTATCTTCTCTCTCTCCTGTTGTCTCTACCTCTCTATCTTCTCTCTCCCTGTTGTCTCTACCTCTCTATCTTCTCTCTCTCCTGTTGTCTCTACCTCTCTATCTTCTCTCTCTCCTGTTGTCTCTACCTCTCTATCTTCTCTCTTTCCTGTTGTCTCTACCTCTCTATCTTCTCTCTCTCCTGTTGTCTCTACCTCTCTATCTTCTCTCTCTCCTGTTGTCTCTACCTCTCTATCTTCTCTCTCTCCTGTTGTCTCTCTACCTCTCTATCCCCTCTCTCCCCTGTCATCTCCTCGTCCTCCATCTTGATCAGGTTGTCTCGTTCTCTTTATGCACCTATATTGTTTCTTGCTTGCTCTGTCTCTCTTCTGTCTCACCCTCCTTTATCTTCTCCATCTGTTTCATCCTCAGAGTGCTTTTCCATTCCTGACTTGCCGATTGCCCTCGTCTTTCTGCATCTGACCTTTTCAAATCATCCTTTTTTATAGCACATTTAAATCTCCCATCCAAATGCACCTGCAATAACCGCAGGACGCTTATTTCACCATATCCGCCTAACGCTATCTGGTCATTCTCTTCATATTGTCAGAGGTGCCTCCTACCCAGAACTATTACACACACACACACACACACACACACACTGTTCTCTCTCTCTCCCCTGTGTAGCGGTCAGTCCACATTGTTCACAGTGCTTAGTGGATAGAATCAGGCCACGGTTCTGGTTACGCAAACCAATGATCCCGAGATGTCCCGTCAGTGGCCCAGCTGAGATCTAAATTGATTAGAATTAAGGCCATATGTTACACCTGGGGTGATGTGCTGCCATTCTACTTGGCAAAAACAAGAGAAGAAATTGCATGGCGACATTGTTGCTATTTCTGGACACAACCAGCTGCCTTCTTTCACATTTCTTTGTTTGCTTGCCTGAACAGATGTTTTTGGTTGAAAGTAACTTCAGAATCAGGTGCTTTTTTCATTTGAATTTGGTTGTCTGACAAATAAAGTTTGCCCAGACTGCATTTAACAGTACTGTTTTCATATGTATTTAACTGGTGTTCAAAAGGTTATTTAGCGATGAGCTTCCAAAAAAGATTCCAATCAGTGTGAACTATTGTCCGCCATAACAGGTTTTTTTTACAGTGTTATAGTGCAGTTTTCATTTAATGACATTGTGTCCAATTACCAGCACGGCACACCAGATTGCCTCATCGATGGAATAAGCTCACTACTAACTTTAATTAACTAATAAAAACGTGGTCAGAAATTGGAAAGCATTACTTTTATGGCCTAACCCTATCAAATGTCTTATTATTTTCTCCACAATATTAGCATTAGTAAACTAATTAAAATGTTTCATTTATAGTCATTTGGCAAATACCTCCTACAGCTAGCACACGGATCACGAATATCTAGTTCATACATCAACATAGTACAATGGTATTGAGAACATGTTCCCTCAACTATTTTATACCAGTCATTACTAGAACTATAAGCAATCTCACTGGAAGCAGTAAAGCATGTGGAAAAAAGCAGGGAATGTGGGGAATGTGAAAAAGCATGTGGAATAACTTTAAAAACGTTGAACATCCAACGAATATGAAGTTCTTGAGAAGTGGCACACGCGCAGAGCCCAGCCCAAAGACAGTTGTACTAGTAGACTGGAGATGACAGGAGCATGACAGGAGCATGCAGGCCTTCTACAGGAGTAGGAGCTGCTCTGTTTTGACAAGCTTGAGCAAACTGAGATGTTCCAAGGTATGACAGTATCATTCTGATAGAGAAATACAAACATTTTTGAGACTCACTTTTTATGGCCATAAAGTCAGATGTAATCCCAGGATTAAAACACTCCCATCACCAGTCTTCTATTTAAAGACTGCAACACTCTTGAGCCTGTCTGTTATGAGGTAATGTTCTCATGCCTTTTCTAAATATGTCCAAAGCCTGGTCAGTAAACAGCTAACCAGTCACCTGGAGTCCCAGAGTGTTTTCTCTGTGGTTCAGTCAGGCTTCAGAGCTCACCATGGGTGGGTCTCTAAAGGTCCTAAACAAGATAACATCTGATTATTTAGACAAGACTCACGCCTTTGCCCGCGTCAACCGTCTAAGCCACATACGGTGCTTTCTATGGCTTTCTGTGGCACGTTGAGCGCGGCTGGGGTTCCTGACCTCTCGTTGGGCATGCTAAATACCTCATCTGATGGGCGTGCTGCAGTCTCCATTGGCATGGTGCCCTGTGGCTCACCACTGTCTCAGCCAGGCGACGGCCACTGCTCTTTGGACTGTGCTCTTCTTCATGGTCTAAATGAGATTCCCCAGTCTCTAAATCCTGTGGGTTGTCCACGCTGGGCTTCTGAAGCTAGCTCTCTTTTATGTACTTCCATTTATACGAGCTAATGTCTAATCAAATGTGATTAGTGAAAAGTGTCCAATAAAGTGTTTCTTGTGTTAACACCAGTAATTAATGATTGCCTACATAGTCCGGTCATACGATAATGGCTATAATTCAAGCCGGCTTTTAGATACAAGAGAAAATGCTAATCGTCAGAGCACTTAAAGCTAATGCTGAAATACACACGCACTCAGCCACCGCCTCCACCCCCAGCTAACGGTTCTTCTTTCTCTCCAAGGGTTTCAATCAGATATGACATGCTCTTTGAATGTACCGCTCACAAAGGCAATGCCATTCAGTCATCT
Organism: Dallia pectoralis; assembly: GCA_029465975.1. Classification (NCBI taxonomy): domain Eukaryota; kingdom Metazoa; phylum Chordata; class Actinopteri; order Esociformes; family Umbridae; genus Dallia; species Dallia pectoralis. Next base: position 12,188,344 of record CM055754.1, on the reverse strand, counting down.
GGCGGGTTGCCTCTCTTTTTTTCCTCTCCGTCTTTTCCACTCTCTCTCGCCGTCGCTCAGCTGTCAGTCGGTGGTAGAGATCCAAGCCCTGACTGTGAGTTTCTATTTTTCACAGCGCTCCCTATATTCTTTTTCCTTCTTTTCTTTTGATTGAAGAACGATAAAAAACACATCACTAATCACCGGACATGCCCGTCCACACCATACAGATATTTTGTCTTCATTACGTAACAGATACCCTCACAATCTTCCCCACCTTTTCCGCTCACCTGTCTACACCAATTACAGTGCAATCACTGCCCTTTGTCGCCAATTTTCCCTTCAAACAACACCGGCTCCCGGAACTAGAAGCTTTCCCGCCCTGGTTACCCTTTCCGGGATCCCCGGGGGAGTGTTGGGAACGAGGCTCTTTGCCTGTGGCGATGAAGGGGAAATGTTAAGGTGAAAACTGCGTACTTCATACTTATTTCTTTCCTTGCCTTCGGCTGAGATTCAGTGTTGCTTTCTGAACCCCAAGCCGTTCAACGCGTAGCCTAGCCTTTTCTTTCAGGTATCCTGATGCTCTGGACCTGCTTATAACGCAGTCTTTGGATTGTGAATGGTGTTAAGTGATGTGCTGTGTCATTGGGAATCCCTCAAAGTCAGTGGGACAAGCAGGGTCCTGGGAGACACAATGGATGAGGAAGCTGTTGTAGACATTTTGCCTGCAGACTTTTGCTTTCTCCCTCCCATTGTTGACCTGGAAGTCATAGGTGCCAGTGAGAATTAACCGGACGCACAAACACACACATTTTTTGATTTTCAGTCTTTGTTCACATTCAAAATCCTATTGTCTCTACCCGTTCACCTTAACTTGGCCCTATTTTGACCCAAGCATTTTTAAACCCAGATATTCTCTCACAAGTGTCTCGTCCCGGCCGTGTGCCCTTATTGCAGACCTGGTGTGTCTGTTGTGTTTGAACAAGCTTGTCCTAATCCACTCACCCACAGCCTGTTTCAACATGGAGCAACTGCACTGCAAGCTGTCCCTTTCAGTTCTGGGTCAATGGGAGCATGTGTGAGCCTTCAGTGTATCCAGGCCTTCAGTGTATCCAGGCCTTCAGTGTATCCAGGCCTTCAGCGTATCCGGGCCTTCAGTGTATCCGGGCCTTCAGTGTACCCAGGCCTTCAGTGTTTCCGGACCTTCAGTGTATCCGGACCTTCAGTGTATCCGGACCTTCAGTGTTTCCGTACCTTCAGTGTTTCCGGACCTTCGGTGTATCCGGACCTTCGGTGTATCCGGACCTTCGGTGTATCCGGACCTTCGGGGTATCCGGGCCTTCGTGTATCCGGACCTTCGGTGTATCCGGACCTTCAGTGTATCCGGGCCTTCAGTGTATCCGGGCCTTCAGTGTATCCGGGCCTTCAGTGCATACGGGCCTTCAGTGCATCCGGGCCTTCAGTGTATCCGGGCCTTCAGTGTATCTGGGCCTTCAGTGCATACGGGCCTTCAGTGTACCCAGGCCTTCAGTGTTTCCGGACCTTCAGTGTATCCGGACCTTCAGTGTATCCGGACCTTCAGTGTTTCCGTACCTTCAGTGTTTCCGGACCTTCGGTGTATCCGGACCTTCGTGTATCCGGACCTTCGGTGTATCCGGACCTTCGGGGTATCCGGGCCTTCGGTGTATCCGGACCTTCGGTGTATCCGGACCTTCAGTGTATCCGGGCCTTCAGTGTATCCGGGCCTTCAGTGTATCCGGGCCTTCAGTGCATACGGGCCTTCAGTGCATCCGGGCCTTCAGTGTATCCGGGCCTTCAGTGTATCTGGGCCTTCAGTGCATACGGGCCTTCAGTGTATCCGGGCCTTCAGTGTATCCAGGCCTTCAGTGTATCCGGACCTTCAGTGTATCCGGGCCTTCAGTGTATCCAGGCCTTCAGTGTATCCGGGCCTTCAGTGTATTTTTTTAGAGAACAGGAGATGTTGCCAGTTTGATTTTTAGAGGAAACATGGTCATTTGACCACCAGACTGATTCCTCGCCCACCCATCTGTTTCCTGTTTGTTTGCTCCCACAATCCCCCTCTGTTTCTAAACCTCTCTGCTCTTGTTGTTTTCCCGTGGCGGCCCGTCTAGTGTGTCCCGTTCTAGCTTCTCTGACCCCATCTGCTGCCAGATCAGTTGTTATCGTATCCTGCTCTGTCTCCACGACTACTCTGTTACGTTAGTATAGCGTGTCACTGTTTAAATATACATGCTGCACAAAAGATACATTAGCACGTACAAATCACATTTTGCACTTAGATACAGGAACATGGCCTTGTGGTCGAAGTATTCATTCAAATGAGGCCACATCAGGAAGATGTATCGGAGTAATCCGAACAGAACCACACCCTCTCATGATACACACTATTAAAGATGCAATCTGGGACTTTCACAACAAACAAAATACATTTTAAAACCTCCTATTTTGGGCTGGATATGTCATGTATGTTATTTCTATGAGTATAATCTACATCGAGTCTAATATGGTCTCCTTTTCACCAACAAAACATCCCTGACCCTTCAAAGTATGGACTCTTAGACCTCTGAAGGTGTCCTGTGGTATGGACTCTATTAGACCTCTGTAGGTGTCCTGTGGTATGGACTCTATTAGACCTCTGAAGGTGTCCTGTGGTATGGACTCCACTAGACCTCTGAAGGTGTCCTGTGGTATGGACTCTACTAGACCTCTGAAGGTGTCCTGTGGTATGGACTCTACTAGACCTCTGAAGGTGTCCTGTGGTATGGACTCTATTAGACCTCTGAAGGTGTCCTGTGGTATGGACTCCACTAGACCTCTGAAGGTGTCCTGTGGTATGGACTCTACTAGACCTCTGAATGTGTCCTGTGGTATGGACTCTACTAGACCTCTGAATGTGTCCTGTGGTATGGACTCCACTAGACCTCTGAAGGTGTCCTGTGGTATGGACTCTACTAGACCTCTGAAGGTGTCCTGTGGTAATGACTCCACTAGACCTCTGAAGGTGTCCTGTGGTATGGACTCCACTAGACCTCTGAAGGTGTCCTGTGGTATGGACTCCACTAGACCTCTGAAGGTGTCCTGTGGTATGGACTCTACTAGACCTCTGAAGGTGTCCTGTGGTATGGACTCCACTAGACCTCTGAAGGTGTCCTGTGGTATGGACTCCACTAGACCTCTGAAGGTGTCCTGTGGTATGGACTCTATTAGACCTCTGAAGGTGTCCTGTGGTATGGACTCTACTAGACCTCTGAAGGTGTCCTGTGGTATGGACTCTACTAGACCTCTGAAGGTGTCCTGTGGTATGGACTCCACTAGACCTCTGAAGGTGTCCTGTGGCATGGACTCTACTAGACCTCTGAATGTGTCCTGTGGTATGGACTCTACTAGACCTCTGAATGTGTCCTGTGGTATGGACTCCACTAGACCTCTGAAGGTGTCCTGTGGTATGGACTCTACTAGACCTCTGAAGGTGTCCTGTGGTAATGACTCCACTAGACCTCTGAAGGTGTCCTGTGGTATGGACTCCACTAGACCTCTGAAGGTGTCCTGTGGTATGGACTCCACTAGACCTCTGAAGGTGTCCTGTGGTATGGACTCTACTAGACCTCTGAAGGTGTCCTGTGGTATGGACTCTACTAGACCTCTGAAGGTGTCCTGTGGTATGGACTCTACTAGATCTCTGAAGGTGTCCTGTGGTATGGACTCTACTAGATCTCTGAAGGTGTCCTGTGGTATGGACTCTACTAGACCTCTGAAGGTGTGCTGTGGTATGGACTCTACTAGACCTATGAAGGTGTCCTGTGGTATGGACTCTACTAGACCTATGAAGGTGTCCTGTGGTATGGACTCCACTAGACCTCTGAAGGTGTCCTGTGGTATGGACTCCCTAGACCTCTGAAGGTGTCCTGTGGTATGGACTCTACTAGACCTCTGTAGGTGTCCTGTGGTATGGACTCTACTAGACCTCTGTAGGTGTCCTGTGGTATGGACTCCACTAGACCTCTGAATGTGTCCTGTGGTATGGACTCTACTAGACCTCTGTAGGTGTCCTGTGGTATGGACTCTACTAGACCTATGAAGGTGTCCTGTGGTATGGACTCCACTAGACCTCTGTAGGTGTCCTGTGGTATGGACTCTACTAGACCTATGAAGGTGTCCTGTGGTATGGACTCTACTAGACCTCTGAAGGTGTCCTGTGGTATGGACTCTACTAGACCTCTGAAGGTGTGCTGTGGTATGGACTCTACTAGACCTCTGAAGGTGTCCTGTGGTATGGACTCTACTAGACCTCTGAAGGTGTGCTGTGGTATGGACTCTACTAGACCTCTGAAGGTGTCCTGTGGTAATGACTCCACTAGACCTCTGAAGGTGTCCTGTGGTATGGACTCCACTAGACCTCTGAAGGTGTCCTGTGGTATGGACTCTACTAGACCTCTGAAGGTGTCCTGTGGTATGGACTCTACTAGACCTCTGTAGGTGTCCTGTGGTATGGACTCCACTAGACCTCTGAAGGTGTCCTGTGGTATGGACTCCACTAGACCTCTGAAGGTGTCCTGTGGTATGGACTCCACTAGACCTCTGAAGGTGTCCTGTGGTATGGACTCCACTAGACCTCTGAAGGTGTCCTGTGGTATGGACTCCACTAGACCTCTGAAGGTGTCCTGTGGTATGGACTCTTCTAGACCTCTGAAGGTGTCCTGTGGTATGGACTCCACTAGACCTCTGAAGGTGTCCTGTGGTATGGACTCCACTAGACCTCTGAAGGTGTCCTGTGGTATGGACTCCACTAGACCTCTGAAGGTGTCCTGTGGTATGGACTCCACTAGACCTCTGAAGGTGTCCTGTGGTATGGACTCTTCTAGACCTCTGAAGGTGTCCTGTGGTATGGACTCCACTAGATCTCTGAAGGTGTCCTGTGGTATGGACTCTACTAGACCTCTGAAGGTGTCCTGTGGTATGGACTCTACTAGACCTATGAAGGTGTCCTGTGGTATGGACTCTACTAGACCTCTGAATGTGTCCTGTGGTATGGACTCTACTAGACCTCTGAAGGTGTCCTGTGGTATGGACTCTACTAGATCTCTGAAGGTGTCCTGTGGTATGGACTCTATTAGACCTCTGAAGGTGTCCTGTGGTATGGACTCTATTAGACCTCTGAAGGTGTCCTGTGGTATGGACTCTAATAGACCTCTGTAGGTGTGCTGTGGTATTTGGCACCAAGACGTTAACAGCAGATCCTTTAAGTCCTGTAAGTTGCGAGGGGACCAAACTATGTTTGTCCAGCACATCTCACAGATACTCGATTGGATTGAGATCTGGGGTTCTTAGAGGCCCAGTCAACACTTTGAACTCATAGTTCTGTTCCTCACACCATTGCTAACCCATGTCTGCCTTGTGACAGCACGTTTTATCATGCTGGAAGAGGCCAATGCCGTCTGGGAATACCGTTTCTATGAAGGGGTGTACAGGGTTTGCAACAATTCTTCTGTAGGTGGTACGTGCCAAAGTAACATCCACATGGATGACAGGAACCAAGGTTTCCCAGCAGGACATTGGCCCAAAGTTGGCCCAAAACTTCCCACAATGCACCCTGGTGCCATGTGTTAAACCAAGCACACATTTGTAGTGCACTGTGTGATCTGACACTTTCAGAACCAGCATTAACTTATGTTAGTCACTAGCTCATCTGTTGGATCGGACCAAACCAGCTTCACTCCCCAGCCATGGCTGCCCATTTCCCTGTCACCGGTTCAACGCTTTTTCTTCCTCGGACCACTTTTGATAGGTACTCTAACAACTGCAGCCTGGGAACCCCCACTGCTCTTATCCAGTCATGAAGCCTCATGAAGTCTCGCAGATCCTTACACTTGGCCTTTTTCCATCAACTTCCAGGACGTGATATTATTTTGCAGCCTAATTTCTCCCATCTACCACCAGGTGCCATGATATTGTCATTTTCTTTGACACTGACTTCACCTGTTAGTGATCTTAATGTTAGAGCTGATTAGTGTATAAATAGAATCACCATTACTACCTGAATTAGCCATGAAATTCTAAATGTTTAAAATAATTGTAAGAGTTAACTTATGTTGTTCAACTTGGTACCTCAATCCACAAATCTCTGTCTGGTAGCCGTGGCAAAGTGCAACATGAGTCTAAAATCACAGGGCAGGTTTGCAAGATTTAAGCAACGCTTACAGGCCAATTATTGTTTAAAAGCTGCCCCAAAGCCAATGTAGACCAATTATTTTGCCCCAAAATAGACCAATTATTTTTCTATGGAGAATAGCACACATGGTTAAAATATACTTTGCTATGATGATGTAGATGAATGTCTTTGTTCTAGACAAGTATGCCAATACCTTTGCACGTATATATACAGCAGTGTACAGAACAAACAGCACTCCATCTGGACTGCAGATAATTGTTTTAATAGCGTTGTAAAATGGCATAGTGTCAAATCCCCACATCCAGTCAAAAGAAGAACTACATGTTAATATTCACAGAAGGAACACTCATGTGAATTATTTTTCCCGCTGATAGAACATCATTTTACCAACTCAATTCTATAGTCTGTTTTTAAGCATTCTCATTTCCAGGGGTCTATTAGCTCTTTAATGGAGTATATAAGCTATTTATCAAACGTGCATAGCAGGTTATTTATCCACGCCATCCAGATGCACTGTCTCCAGTTCAAATCTAGTTTGCACTGCCTCGATTTACATAATGAATCAGAATTAAACATTTATTGGGTTGAGGGTTGGCCACTATCAGCAGGCAGCGTTTATTCAGTGACATGGTGCGTTACGGACTCAGTTGATGCCCTTGTTAGCTGGATTGCAAACAGTGATTTCATGCTTGCATTGAGTGCTAGGGACAAGAGGAGATACATTTACCTAATCTCAGGTTAGTTTGTTTACGAGGAGTTCACACTGATATTAAACTTTCACAGGGTTCATTTTGATTAGTTTTTGCGTTCCTGTCTTCATCTTTTACTGTTAGCATCATACTTTATTACACACGCTCGCAGGCTAATATATCTCGGCACCCCGGAAAATCAAGTAATTTAAGCAGCGTGACTTGTTTGAATCACCACAACGTTTCTTTATGTGGCTGAATGCTTGAAGACCCCTGGCCACTAGTCTAGATCCCACCCAGTCGTCCGATAGCTCCGTCTCGTGTTACACTATCTTCACATGGGGGTACGTAAAGTTAAAAGAAATAGAAGAAGGAATTGATTTTTCCTTTGCATGCGACTGCCTTTTTTCTCACTTTAATCGATGGCCTGTCAGCGCAGCTAAAACAGTGGACGTTTGCGATCCTGTCGGCACTCACTCACTCCCTCAGACACCTCGGCTCATGGACGTTGATTATCCGGCTGGTACAAACGTTTCAGTTTGCCTTTAAGTAACAGTAACACCCTGTTGAGTTGTGGATGGTTGCAGAAGCAGAGAAACGGAAGCAATGAGTCATGATAAGGGAAGACAATAGATACTTAACTGATCGCTTCCTGTTGTAACTTGACAGTGATTAAACCTAAAAGGGTATAAATGAAAAAGGTTTTACCGCATTGCAGATGTCAAGTGTAAATGTCACGATGGAAACTGATTCTGCTGTCCAGTTTTCAGGTCTTTGGTAACTTGGAACGAGTTTTAAAGCTGTGAACCCCAGATGAAACAATGCTTTTGCGATAACCTCAACCATTTCACATTCCACTTCCTCTATTTCCTGTCATTCCCCAACACGTCTGGGCATCAGTTGTGCTTTAATACGTTGTGTGTGTGTGCATGTGAGATACAGGCTGACAGTACGTTCCTCTGTTATTGTCTTGCCTCTCTAGGTCACAGTGAAGGGTTTCCTTTAGTCGTGATCGATAACGGTTGTGACTTTCCCAAGTTTCCGTGTCTCTCGGATGCTTTAAGCGGCTCTGGGGGACGGGGCTGGGAAGTAAGACGTCTTGTCATGGATGAAGTGAATTCAGCCTGCGATTCATTGGTATGCACGGGCGGCGAGTGATAAAGTAACTACGCGTATCAATCACGGGAGGTGTGCCTTGGATCTGCAAGAGGATTCATGACCTTCCAGGGGTTCCTCTCTGCCAATAGACGTGCACGCTCTCGCACGCACACACACGCGCACGCGCACACACACACACACACAAACACACACATACACACACACACACAAACACACACATACACACACACACACACACACACAAACACACACATACACACACACACACACACACACACATACACACACACACACACACACACACACACACACATGCCAGTACATTCCACTTCAAGCAAGAGATCATCCCTCCCTCATCCAAGCTGGCAGCCTACATTTAATTAACCAGGACAGCTTGCCAATAGTTCTTTTTGTCTTTTCTACAGGATTAGTATGGAGTTAGGAACCAAGCCATCGATATTGGCTACGGAGGAGCTCGAGTCAAATCCCTCGCAATCTTGATCAGCGTTGTGTTGAATAAGTGGTTGTTCAATAGAACAACTGCAACAAAACATATCACTGTCAAAACGGGTCTAATGAATACTCCATCCACCAGGCTGAGAGAATTAGCATGTTTCATTGATTCTAATGAAGGGTACCAGATTGTACAAGCTTTCTCACCTTGCTTCCTGATTATGCGCTCACATGCAAAGTACACGCTTCAGTGCGCGCACACACACACACACACACACACACACACACACACACACACACACACACACACACACATATACAAGTACACACTCTAATGCACACCCTCTCTGTTTCACTGTCTCACACACACACACACACACACATTTTATCCACTTTGATGCTACACACTGATTTCTTCAAAAAATGATATCACATTAGTTGTAATGACATCAAATGTTGTTTGCCACATGCTTCGTTAACTGTATGTGGAGATTTACAGTGAAACGTTTACTTGAGGTAATTTTAAAACAAAAAAATGAAAAGAAGACAGTTGAAGAAGAAAGACTAGAATTTTGTATAAAACACAATATTAACACGATGTCTAACCACAGTGAAATGATAAAAAATAACAAGAACTAAATCTAACAAAAATTATCAACTAACTGGGCTATTTACTGGGAGCATTGGCCCTGAGCCAGTGAGCCAACGTGTAGGAGTGTTTGAGAATGGAGAAGAAATAGTGTGTGTGTGTGTGTGTGCGTGCGCACGTGTGTGTGTGTGCAACACAAAGTCCACAGTACCAACTCCAACACAAAGTCCACAGTACCCACATTAACACGAAGTCCACAGTACCCACGTTAACACAAAGTCCACAGTACCCACTCTAACACAAAGTCCACAGTACCCACGTTAACACAAAGTCCACAGTACCCACGTTAACACAATGTCCACAGTACCCACGGCAACACAAAGTCCACAGTACCCACGTTAACACAAAGTCCACAGTACCCACGTTAACACAATGTCCACAGTACCCACGGCAACACAAAGTCCACAGTACCCACGTTAACACAAAGTCCACAGTACCCACTCTAACACAAAGTCCACAGTACCCACGTTAACACAAAGTCCACAGTACCCACGTTAACACAATGTCCACAGTACCCACGGCAACACAAAGTCCACAGTACCCACGTTAACACAAAGTCCACAGTACCCACGTTAACACAAATTCCACAGTACCCACGTAAACACAAAGTCCACAAAAACACAGTACACTACAACAAAAAAACGTAAATGCAACAACAAAGACATGACCAAACACAGGGAACCTATATATTCTACTAATGAGGGAATGGGCACCAGGTGTGTGTAATGATGAGACATGACCAAACACAGGGGACCTATATACTCTACTAATGAGGGAATGGACACCAGGTGTGTGTAATGATGAGACATGACCAAACACAGGGAACCTATATACTCTACTAATGAGGGAATGGACACCAGCTGTGTGTAATGACGAGATATGACCAAACACAGTGAACCTATATACTCTACTAATGAGGGAATGGACACCAGGTGTGTGTAATGACGAGATATGACGAAACACAGGGAACCTATATACTCTACTAATGAGGGAATGGACACCAGGTGTGTGTAATGATGAGACATGACCAAACACAGGGAACCTATATACTCTACTAATGAGGGAATGGACACCAGGTGTGTGTAATGATGAGACATGACCAAACACAGGGAACCTATATACTCTACTAATGAGGGAATGGACACCAGGTGTGTGTAATGATGAGACATGACCAAACACAGGGAACCGATATATTCTACTAATGAGGGAATGGACACCAGGTGTGTGTAATGATGAGACATGACCAAACACAGGGAACCTATATACTCTACTAATGAGGGAATGGACACCAGGTGTGTGTAATGATGAGACATGACCAAACACAGGGAACCGATATACTCTACTAATGAGGGAATGGACACCAGGTGTGTGTAATGATGAGACATGACCAAACACAGGGAACCTATATACTCTACTAATGAGGGAATGGACACCAGGTGTGTGTAATGATGAGACATGACCAAACACAGGGAACCTATATACTCTACTAATGAGGAGATGGACACCAGGTGTGTGTAATGATGATACAGACAATGTGATGAGGAGGGGGCGGTGGCACTAGTAAGCTGGTGATGACAGTAGAATGGCCTCAGAGGGAGTTGTGACAACAAGGGTGAGGAGATACCAAACTGTATTTTTCATTTGGGGCTGAAAACAATCACTTGATGGGGACAGTGCATCACTATTAATGCCATCCAATAGGGCATGGAATAAAACGAAAGGTCCTTGTGGGATAAGATAACATTAGAGATCACAGATCTCTCAATTTTTGTGTTGGCCGTGTCTCTGATTAATGTCATGCTTAAAAAGAAACAGTTGCAATAGTGTACTGTGGTCATCCACACAGAGACAATGGTCCTTAATAATGTAATAGTGTACTGTGGTCATCCTCACAGAGACATGGGTCCTTAATAATGTAATAGTGTACTGTGGTCATCCTCACAGAGACATGGGTCCTTAATAATGCAATAGTGTACTGTGGTCATCCACACAGAGACATGGGTCCTTAATAATGCAATAGTGTACTGTGGTCATCCTCACAGAGACATGGGTCCTTAATAATGCAATAGTGTACTGTGGTCATCCACACAGAGACATGGGTCCTTAATAATGTAATAGTGTACTGTGGTCATCCTCACAGAGACATGGGTCCTTAATAATGTAATAGTGTACTGTGGTCATCCTCACAGAGACATGGGTCCTTAATAATGCAATAGTGTACTGTGGTCATCCACACAGAGACATGGGTCCTTAATAATGCAATAGTGTACTGTGGTCATCCTCACAGAGACATGGGTCCTTAATAATGCAATAGTGTACTGTGGTCATCCACACAGAGACATGGGTCCTTAATAATGCAATAGTGTACTGTGGTCATCCTCACAGAGACATGGGTCCTTAATAATGTAATAGTGTACTGTGGTCATCCACACAGAGACATGGGTCCTTAATAATGCAATAGTGTACTGTGGTCATCCTTACAGAGACATGGGTCCTTAATAATGTAATAGTGTACTGTGGTCATCCTTACAGAGACATGGGTCCTTAATAATGCAATAGTGTACTGTGGTCATCCTTACAGAGACATGGGTCCTTAATAATGCAATAGTGTACTGTGGTCATCCACACAGAGACATGGGTCCTTAATAATGCAATAGTGTACTGTGGTCATCCTCACAGAGACATGGGTCCTTAATAATGTAATAGTGTACTGTGGTCATCCACACAGAGACATGGGTCCTTAATAATGCAATAGTGTACTGTGGTCATCCACACAGAGACATGGGTCCTTAATAATGCAATAGTGTACTGTGGTCATCCACACAGAGACATGGGTCCTTAATAATGCAATAGTGTACTGTGGTCATCCACACAGAGACATGGGTCCTTAATAATGTAATAGTGTACTGTGGTCATCCACACAGAGACATGGGTCCTTAATAATGCAATAGTGTACTGTGGTCATCCTCACAGAGACATGGGTCCTTAATAATGTAATAGTGTACTGTGGTCATCCACACAGAGACATGGGTCCTTAATAATGCAATAGTGTACTGTGGTCATCCACACAGAGACATGGGTCCTTAATAATGCAATAGTGTACTGTGGTCATCCACACAGAGACATGGGTCCTTAATAATGCAATAGTGTACTGTGGTCATCCACACAGAGACATGGGTCCTTAATAATGTAATAGTGTACTGTGGTCATCCTCACAGAGACATGGGTCCTTAATAATGTAATAGTGTACTGTGGTCATCCACACAGAGACATGGGTCCTTAATAATGCAATAGTGTACTGTGGTCATCCACACAGAGACATGGGTCCTTAATAATGTAATAGTGTACTGTGGTCATCCACACAGAGACATGGGTCCTTAATAATGCAATAGTGTACTGTGGTCATCCACACAGAGACATGGGTCCTTAATAATGCAATAGTGTACTGTGGTCATCCACACAGAGACATGGGTCCTTAATAATGCAATAGTGTACTGTGGTCATCCACACAGAGACATGGGTCCTTAATAATGTAATAGTGTACTGTGGTCATCCACACAGAGACATGGGTCCTTAATAATGCAATAGTGTACTGTGGTCATCCTCACAGAGACATGGGTCCTTAATAATGTAATAGTGTACTGTGGTCATCCACACAGAGACATGGGTCCTTAATAATGTAATAGTGTACTGTGGTCATCCACACAGAGACATGGGTCCTTAATAATGCAATAGTGTACTGTGGTCATCCACACAGAGACATGGGTCCTTAATAATGCAATAGTGTACTGTGGTCATCCACACAGAGACATGGGTCCTTAATAATGCAATAGTGTACTGTGGTCATCCACACAGAGACATGGGTCCTTAATAATGTAATAGTGTACTGTGGTCATCCACACAGAGACATGGGTCCTTAATAATGCAATAGTGTACTGTGGTCATCCTCACAGAGACATGGGTCCTTAATAATGTAATAGTGTACTGTGGTCATCCACACAGAGACATGGGTCCTTAATAATGTAATAGTGTACTGTGGTCATCCACACAGAGACATGGGTCCTTAATAATGCAATAGTGTACTGTGGTCATCCACACAGAGACATGGGTCCTTAATAATGCAATAGTGTACTGTGGTCATCCACACAGAGACATGGGTCCTTAATAATGCAATAGTGTACTGTGGTCATCCACACAGAGACATGGGTCCTTAATAATGTAATAGTGTACTGTGGTCATCCACACAGAGACATGGGTCCTTAATAATGCAATAGTGTACTGTGGTCATCCACACAGAGACATGGGTCCTTAATAATGTAATAGTGTACTGTGGTCATCCACACAGAGACATGGGTCCTTGAGTGTTGGTTGAATGGCTGTTCTGTTTTCGTACCATTGAGAGGAAAATTAGATGTTGTTTTGCTGCTTGTCTTTCATTGTGTTTTGGGGCAGAACATTGCTTTTATTGTGTAGGGCACATATGTTTTTTACTAGATTTGTGACAAGTACATTCTTTCTTTTGCCTTGCCAGCTTTTGCATTTTCAGTGCTACCTTTTTTCTCTGTCTGTACAGCTCGATTTGTGTCTAAGCTTATTGGACTTTCTTTTTACCCATCCTTGTGTTTCGTCCATTCTTCCTGTTCTCTCTCTCTTGCTCTCCTCCCTTATTCACCCTCCTTCACTCTCAACCAGCTCTGACTGCTGCAGTAAGTCAGACTTGCAGAGTGCCTCTAGCCTGAGGTAAGAGTAGCAGTGTAGCCGCACGCTGCAGTACATACTCTCGCCCATCCGGAGAGATCGCCCAAGCGCCAACGTGCTAGCGACATCAAACAGACAATTATTCACTGGTTAAGGTGGCATGCCCTGTATGTGTTCACCTCAGAGGTCTGGTTGTTGAGTTGACCCCAACGCCCTCCGCCCTTTGGCCTCCAAGGTTCCTCCCGGGTGTCTCTTCTGACTGCTTGCCTAGTGCCCTCTCCATATCCCTTAAGACCGACCTGCTTGACCTTCTGGGGTTTCTTCCACTTCCACATTGTCTCAAAGGCAGTTGCAGAAGGTGTAGAAGTTAACCCTCGACCGGATTCTAAGAGATAGAGAGATAAAAATGGAGAGGAAAAGAGAAACGCAGCGAGAGAAAGAAAAGAGAGTGAGGAGAGAGTGAGGAGAGTGAGAGGAATAGAGGAAAATACGGAATGATATAGGGGATGATATAGAGGATGATATAGGGAATGATATAGGGAATGATGTAGGGGATGATATAGGGGATGATATAGGGGATGATATAGGGGATTATATAGGGGATGATATAGGGAATGATATAGAGGATTATATAGGGGATGATATTGGGAATGATATAGGGGATGATATAGGGGATGATATAGGGAATGATATAGGGGATGATATTGGGAATGATATAGGGGATGATACAGGGGATGATATAGAGGATTATATAGGGGATGATACAGGGGATGATACAGGGGATGATATAGGGGATGATATAGGGAATGATATAGGGATGATACAGGGGATGAGATAGAGAATGATATTGGGAATGATATAGGGGATGATATAGGGAATGATATAGAGGATGATATAGGGGATGATATTGGGGATGATACAGGGGATGATATAGGGGATGATATAGGGGATGATATAAGGAATGATATAGGGACTGATATAGGGAATGATATAGCGACATAAACAGGAATGATATAGAGTGGATGATAGTGATATAGAAAGGAGATAAAGACAGAGAGCGCAATTATAGCAAGATACACCAAACTGAGAGAAAAATGAAGACAGAGGTTTCCATAAATAGCGTTGATATGTGCTGAAACAGGTGTGCTCTGCCGATGGCATAATTATCCGTTTGAATGGTCCAGCGGTCCACTGATACTTCCTGGCGAGATGTGCCACAACCTGCAAACTGCTGAACAGGCACTGGAGCACATCTCTTATTTAAATGTGATTCCCTAGCAGGACACACATAGAGCGGCTGCAGACTGTGAAGCGTCACATTATATTAACCCTCCTACCTCCCCCCCCGCTCGCCCGCCTGTCCTTTTTCCATTTATGAGGCTCACGTGAAGTTAGTGTAACAGCCTGCACCGCGCTGCCTGTGTCAGGTCGAACACCCCTCAATGTGCCTGTGTCCTGAGACGGTAGCCACATAGCTGTCAGGGGCTCTGTTGCCCGCGGCATGTCCCAGAACCAGTGAGGGGCTCTGGGCCGCTGCAGGGGTGTTATGCGTCTCCCTGGTTCCGGGGGCTAGCAAATGCTACCATGCTAATTTGGATATATACATTTTGCTACTATTTTATTCAGACCTTATTAGATGATGGTGTACCCTGATAAGGTGCCCTGGGATGGGCTGTACAAAAATGTTGATTTCGCACCAACTCGCAACTTACAGAACTTTTTGAAAAAAAAATTCGACTTAAAAAACTTGCTGCTAATGTCTTGGTGCCAGATACCACAGGACACCTTTAGGGGTCTGTTACTAATGTCTTGGTGCCAGATACCACAGGACACCTTTAGGGGTCTGTTACTAATGTCTTGGTGCCAGATACCACAGGACACCTTCAGGGGTCTGTTACTAAAGTCTTGGTGCCAGATACCACAGGACACCTTTAGGGGTCTGTTACTAATGTCTTGGAGCCAGATACCACAGGACACCTTCAGGGGTCTGTTACTAAAGTCTTGGTGCCAGATACCACAGGACACCTTCAGGGGTCTGTTACTAATGTCTTGGTGCCAGATACCACAGGACACCTTTAGGGGTCTGTTACTAATGTCTTGGAGCCAGATACCACAGGACACCTTCAGGGGTCTGTTACTAATGTCTTGGTGCCAGATACCACAGGACACCTTCAGGGGTCTGTTACTAATGTGTTGGTGCCAGATACCACAGGGCACCTTCAGGGGCCAACAGCATGTGTCATCATGTTTTGGTTGAATATGGGTTCAACTCTTTCAACTTTTATAACAATTTATCCCAGGACCCCTTAAAATGGAGTATCTACTTTGCTTGATAAAAACGTGTCAGCGCTACTTATGTGACCTTATAAGCCTAAACATGTGACCCCTTCTCTTGTTCCCCCTCATATTTGTCTTGACACAGCCCCTGCCAATGCCCAGATTGCACACTCGGGTCAGGCATGCGTGGTGAAGGAGGACAACATCAGTGAACGAATCTATACCATTCGAGAGGGAGACCGGCTGGAGCTCCAGTGTCTGGTGAAAGGGCATCCACGACCACAGGTAACACATTATTACCCAGGAGTATGAGCTCGGGGCATGCCACATCTGCAGAGGGTAGCAGATTATGCTATTGAGACACATCTCAAAATGTCACTGTTTTAGGATCCCAGACCCAAGCTGCGAAGGTTAACAGAATATGTTGTACCGAAGAAGAAACTTTTAACCCTTCGTCCTATTGTTAGTCGCTTCGGTTATTAGTGTGTGCAAAATGTGGTAAGTGTAGAGTACGCTGCTTTCAACGCTATGTACCAACGTTGATTTGGGATACATGGTTACGCCAAAGAATGACACAATGTTAATCCTCAAGCACTCAAACTGTCCTCTCAGCTCTCTTCCTAGTGGTAGATAGAGAGTGGCTTTATTAAACAGCACTGACTTTCCCAGACTTCCCTATCTGATAAAAGCTACCGGGGGGAACTCTGCTTTGAGCTGGGTTGTGACCTGTTATTAGGATGCTTGTCTGTGTATTAAACTAAATGAAAAAGAAAATAAAAAAAAGAAACCCAATTTGTTTTGTGCATCAAAAAACGACATTGTTTGATTCAAATAGATGAATACATTATTTATTTTGTTGTGTATATTTACATTTCTACATTTATATTTATACTATATATAGTCTATAGGGTGCGTGCGTCTTAAAAAGGAGAAATGCTGTGTGCTCCCCTGGGGTTGCTGTCTGGTGGTATTAGATGAAATAAACCGGCGTGTGCGTGTGTAATTTTGACTGTGCCCAGGTGTGTGTGTGTGTGTGAGCGTGTGTGTGTGCGTGTGTGCGTGAATGTGTGTGTGTGTGTGTGTGTGAGCGTGTGTGTGTGCGTGTGTGCGTGCATGTGTGTGTGCGTGTGTGTGTGTCTCGCACTATCAACTTCTAACCCAAATAGGCTCAGCAGATTCTTCCTTATTCCCTGAGTCATCTAACCCCAACCAACCCACATCCTGTGCTATGCTCGTTCCAGGACAGAGGCAGTTTGTCTTTCTTCCAAATTCTTTTTGAATGCATATATGGGCATGACATACCTCTGTAAATATTGGCAAGGCATTCCCAAAACCATAGTCTTAGTAGTCAAGTCACGCAAGTCACACTTGCATCTTTCTTTGTCTTTCAATCTCAACTCCTCTTTTTTCTCTCTTCACATCTCTCAGTCTCTCTTATTCTGTCTTTGTTTTCTCTCTTTTTCCATCAACATTCTATCTCTCCTCCCTTTCTTTCTACTAGTCTCTCTGATACATTTCCTTTGCTCAGACACTCACAGACTTATTTGAATACTTAAGTTGGATCCACAGTGAAACCTTGGCAGAGTACAAAGGACCCAATTATTTTAGAGGTCATGCAGATGCTATTTTGGTTCTTTAATCCAAAACGTCCGCGGAATAAAGATACTTTATAGAATCACAGCTTTACTTGTGATTGTATTTTGGCCCATATCCAAGCACACACATACACGCACACACACACACACACACACACACACACACACACACACACACACACACACACACACACACACACACACACACACACACCCCACACACACACACACACACACACACACACACACACACACACACACACACACACACTCACCGTTTCTGTTTCTTTATTCATGTACGCAGGGAAAAAATAAATATTGACCAATTTAATCAAACTTGTATACCCTGGGGCCAGTGGTGTAGTGGTGTAGTGGTCACAGTGGTGTTTTGGTGTAGTGGTCACAGTGGTGTAGTGGTCACAGTGGTGTAGTGGTGTAGTGGTCACTGTGGTGTTTTGGTGTAGTGGTCACAGTGGTGTAGTGGTCACAGTGGTGTAGCGGTCACAGTGGTGTAGTGGTCACAGTGGTGCAGTGGTGTAGTGGTCACAGTGGTGTAGTGGTCACAGTGGTGTAGTGGTCACAGTGGTGTAATGGTCACAGTGGTGCAGTGGTGTAGTGGTCACAGTGGTGTAGTGGTCACAGTGGTCACAGTGGTGTAGTGGTCACAGTGGTCACAGTGGTGTAGTGGTCACAGTGGTGAAATGGTGTAGTGGTCACAGTGGTGTAGTAGTCACAGTGGTGTAGTGGCCACAGTGTTGTAGTGGTCACAGTGGTCACAGTAGTGTAGTGGTCACAGTGGTGTAGTGGTCACAGTGGTGTAGTGGTCACAGTGGTCACAGTGGTGTAGTGGTCACAGTGGTGTAGTGGTCACAGTGGTCACAGTGGTGTAGTGGTCACAGTGGTGTAGTGGTCACAGTGGTAACAGTGGTGTAGTGGTCACAGTGGTGTAGTGGTCACAGTGGTGTAGTGGTCACAGAGGTCACAGTGGTCTAAGTCAGTAGAGATGCATTATTGTATCCATGGTTTAAATTCTGCTGGTCATATGGACACTGGCCGGTGGTTCTGTAGAGAGCTAATTGGCTTAGCAGGGTCCAGGTGCATAGGTTAGATAGAGTTCTGATGTGATGTCAGGTTGCTCTAGCATCTTCTTTTTGTGGGTCAGATACCTGTAAGCTTAATCGTGGATGCTGGCCGGAAAATGAATATTTCCTTGCCAGAGAAAGAATATTTCCTGGCTATTCTGTGGGCACCGAATGAAAAGCAGAATGGTCTGGCAAGATATGAATCACACTTTTTTGCTTCTTTTTTGTTATTTTTTGTCCAGTCGTTTTGACCTATAGCAAATTGTTTCAAGGCAAAAGGACACACCAGTAAAGTGCCCACCTCTGCCATCAGAGGAACAGAAAGTTTTTTTCGTAATTTTGTAAATTGCTAAAACAACTGTTTGTTTCTTTCAGGCCTGTGTGGACATTTAGAATACTGATTGTATTGGTCACGCTTTCTAATAACAATATTACATGCACAGTCTCAGTGTGGGCATGCCTGGGGCTATATAGCATGCAGTAGTGTTTCTAACACTGTGTATGTGCCAGTGTGAATGTATGAGAAGAAAGCACACAGGATGGGAACATAGAAAAAGTCAGTCTAGTAAAGGTGAGACTGAGGGTAGACTTGATTTGGGTTGTCTTTCTTCTCTTCCGGGTGTCGAAAGAAAGTTTGCTAAAGAAAGTTTGCACTTGTCAGCTCATTATCAACTTAATAATAAGCTGAAAAAAACTAAATATTTTAGTAAAATCTTTCTCTTAACTGTGTTTATTTCAAACAAATAATGCATTATTATTGTATTTTGCCTCAGTTAAGCATGAAGTACTTTAAGTGTAGACCAACAAGAACATATGTAGTGCGAGTGTTTAGATGCTTCGAAGACATGAGCTGAGGAAGAAGCTACGAACTGAGAGAGATTGAGGTAGATATGGACAGAAAAATTGCTGGAGATTAAGGAATGTGGAGGATACTGAGTGATAAGGTGATAGAACGAGAGATATTCCCTGCTGGAAAAATGCTGGAAAAAACAATGGAAGAGATTGAGATACAGAGGACACTTTGACGTGTGTGTGTGTGTGTGTGTGTGTTACCAGTCCCAACAAATAAACGTTTTGTGTTATTATTTTTTTACGAGTTAGGTTTAGGTTAACACTAGATGCGGCAGAAGGGGACAGTTTGACATACAGGAAGCTCCTTTAAGGAATGCTCCTAGATATACAAGCTTTATTATTCACAGATTCTGTGGTGACTTTTATGTGTGCCATATAATGTTAGTATAATATCTGATGTTGATGAAGGGTTTGGTCGGAATTATCATAATGTTTATCGGATTTATATATAAAAATCTATGTTAATAAACAGTCAAATTCAATAAGTCTTGTGTATTTATAGTATTTAGCTTACATAAATCGCTCACAATGGCTCTTGGAGTTATGGAAAATGAATGAAAGTTGTTTAGGCTATATATAAATTATATATATTTATAAATAATATATATATTATTTTGTCCGTTCATTAAAAGGTGCATTACATCAACGGCAACTTGAATGTTTTTGTAATGGACAATTGTTTTTGGTGACTTTCTCATGGCATCAAACTATGGGCCTGATTTATCAAGCCGTTTGCGCCTGTTTTAAGGCGTTAAGTGGTCGCAAAGACGGACGTAACCGATGCAGGCTATTTACCAACAGGGAACAATTGTCTAAAATCGCAGATTGTGTGCCACATTAGCGTGAAGAGACAAGTTGCGCTTTCAATATGCGTTCGTGGGAGGGTCATGGGGAAAGTGGGAGGAGGTGGGAGGAAACGCGTTAATTGCGCCTAATTATATATTCCGTGGTATTTACAAAGACTGCCAGTCACTGCGCGGCTCAACTTTGAGTGTAAAATTCTGCACCTCTTAAAAGCAGGTCTTAACTTAATAGCGAGTTTATTTTATTTGTTATGGCAGTCCAAATTGAATTTTTTCGGTGGGTGTGGATGTTCTGCCCTGTAATATGTTACCTCATGCACAAATATCTGGATTTCATCTTCCGAAATCTAAGCTTGCACTTTTTCTTTCCCGTAGTATGATCCATGGTAAATACATGCGGCCCATTGTTTGCGCTTTTACAGGCGTGCTAATGGTGGGCGGGGTATGCGCAGATTACGTGATGAGTGCCAGGTTTGATAAATACTACGCAAAATGTGGAAGCATAGCGTGCGCTATTAGCGAACTTGCAAAACAGACTGCGCTAGTCTTAGTAAATCAGGCCCTATGTGTCTTATTTAAAAAAAAATGCTTAAATTAAATTAATACATTTCTATGTGCACTTATTACATGATACATCCTGTTTACGTCTTAGTAAATCAATTACAATTATGTTATTTTTTAACTCATTACATTATTTATACCCTTTATTTAAAAATTTGTATAGTTCAGTTGTTGTACATTTATTAATTGTTAATAAGTGCATTTGTAAATGTGTATATGCTAATAACATAGTTATTTTGCAGCACATTATCTAAAGAGTAGACTATATATACTTAATAAACGTTAATGAGCGACTTATGAATCTCCTTAAGCTCCATCAATGGCCATGAAATATACCACACAAAAAGTATAAGAACATGTTTAATGCAAACCGCAGCATCTCCCGAATCTCCAGAATAAACCAATTTGAATATTCAACAGTCTGTGGATAGATCTCAATTCCATAATCTTTGCACCTTCTCCTTTCTCCTTTTCAAAACACATTTGATGAAAAGGCCAAAGAGCCTCCTCTTACATTCTGCTCCAATGGTTTTTGAGAAGGAAATGAGAGAATTTGCGGAGTATGAAGACTAAAACTATTATATTTACTTATTACATATTCTAGCTATGCATGGTCTCTCTTGTCTGACTGTTTGTATTGTTTGTTCTGTTTTACTGTTCGTATCCGTTGTTTATAAATGTTTATATTAAGTGTTGCAGCAAGAAGTCAGAACAAATTACCTGCGTGTGTAAACAGACTCGGCAATAAACTTAACTCTGGTTCTAATTCGGAAGCTCAAAACAGTGAAATGTAAACAGCAAAAACAAAATTTTAAATAAAGAATTCTTACTACAGGTAGATGAAAACAAATAAGTCTCAGAGACTGTTGCACGAATTAAAAGTGCAAATGTAAAGCACCACTACGAGACAAAGCACAAAGTTAGAGTACAATAAGATTGATCCATCAAAGTCCTAACATTCATTAACTGCTAAACTACGTTCTAACATATGTTCCGGGAATATAAAAAATATTCACTGATGCAGGGCCTGTTAATTACTGCGACAGCCGAACAGCTCTGCAAATTAAATGCTGCCCATATTTAACGTGAAATGAGAAAAAATATTATTAGAGTACTTATTATCAATAATTCAATATTCAACTGATATTGTAGCAACCTTGGTAAGGTCACTACTCACCCCTACACATGGGATATCCCTGTTTGCGCCTGATTGCAAAACGGACACTGAATATTGTTGGGATAATATTCAATAATAATTATTGAATTGTACATTATTTTAATGATACATTGACACATTGATACAACTACTACAATACTTAAAGGAACTGAATCATAACGCAAATTAGACATGAAGATCCGGACCTTTGAGTTCATCTGGTCAAACTGGACCTCTTTACATTTTCATGAAATACCCGTCCACTGTTCAATGAAAGCTTTGTTGACATGACTAAAATAGGTAAGGGACCTGGATAATGGATAGAGGGGCGCTGGGCCTGAACAGGTTAATAGGTAAGGGACCTGGATAATAGATAGAGGGGCGCTGGGCCTGAACAGGTTAATAGGTAAGGGACCTGGATAATATATAGAGGGGCACTGGGCCTGAACAGGTTAATAGGTTAGGGACCTGGATAATAGATAGAGGGGCACTGGGCCTGAACAGGTTAATAGGTTAGGGACCTGGATAATGGATAGAGGGGCACTGGGCCTGAACAGGTTAATAGGTTAGGGACCTGGATAATAGATAGAGGGGCACTGGGCCTGAACAGGTTAATAGGTTAGGGACCTGGATAATAGATAGAGGGGCGCTGGGCCTGAACAGGTTAATAGGTAAGGGACCTGGATAATAGATAGAGGGGCACTGGGCCTGAACAGGTTAATAGGTTAGGGACCTGGATAATAGATAGAGGGGCACTGGGCCTGAACAGGTTAATAGGTTAGGGACCTGGATAATGGATAGAGGGGCACTGGGCCTGAACAGGTTAATAGGTTAGGGACCTGGATAATGGATAGAGGGGCACTGGGCCTGAACAGGTTAATAGGTTAGGGACCTGGATAATAGATAGAGGGGCACTGGGCCTGAACAGGTTAATAGGTTAGGGACCTGGATAATGGATAGAGGGGCACTGGGCCTGAACAGGTTAATAGGTTAGGGACCTGGATAATGGATAGAGGGGCACTGGGCCTGAACAGGTTAATAGGTAAGGGACCTGGATAATGGATAGAGGGGCGCTGGGCCTGAACAGGTTAATAGGTTAGGGACCTGGATAATGGATAGAGGGGCACTGGGCCTGAACAGGTTAATAGGTTAGGGACCTGGATAATAGATAGAGGGGCACTGGGCCTGAACAGGTTAATAGGTAAGGGACCTGGATAATAGATAAAGGGGCGCTGGGCCTGAACAGGTTAATAGGTTAGGGACCTGGATAATAGATAGAGGGGCACTGGGCCTGAACAGGTTAATAGGTTAGGGACCTGGATAATAGATAGAGGGGCACTGGGCCTGAACAGGTTAATAGGTAAGGGACCTGGATAATGGATAGAGGGGCACTGGGCCTGAACAGGTTAATAGGTTAGGGACCTGGATAATAGATAGAGGGGCACTGGGCCTGAACAGGTTAATAGGTAAGGGACCTGGATAATGGATAGAGGGGCACTGGGCCTGAACAGGTTAATAGGTAAGGGACCTGGATAATAGATAAAGGGGCGCTGGGCCTGAACAGGTTAATAGGTTAGGGACCTGGATAATAGATAGAGGGGCACTGGGCCTGAACAGGTTAATAGGTAAGGGACCTGGATAATAGATAAAGGGGCGCTGGGCCTGAACAGGTTAATAGGTTAGGGACCTGGATAATAGATAGAGGGGCACTGGGCCTGAACAGGTTAATAGGTTAGGGACCTGGATAATAGATAGAGGGGCACTGGGCCTGAACAGGTTAATAGGTAAGGGACCTGGATAATGGATAGAGGGGCACTGGGCCTGAACAGGTTAATAGGTAAGGGACCTGGATAATAGATAGAGGGGCACTGGGCCTGAACAGGTTAATAGGTTAGGGACCAGGATAATAGATAGAGGGGCACTGGGCCTGAACAGGTTAATAGGTAAGGGACCTGGATAATGGATAGAGGGGCACTGGGCCTGAACAGGTTAATAGGTAAGGGACCTGGATAATGGATAGAGGGGCACTGGGCCTGAACAGGTTAATAGGTTAGGGACCTGGATAATAGATAGAGGGGCACTGGGCCTGAACAGGTTAATAGGTTAGGGACCTGGATAATAGATAGAGGGGCACTGGGCCTGAACAGGTTAATAGGTAAGGGACCTGGATAATAGATAGAGGGGCACTGGGCCTGAACAGGTTAATAGGTAAGGGACCTGGATAATAGATAGAGGGGCGCTGGGCCTGAACAGGTTAATAGGTAAGGGACCTGGATAATAGATAGAGGGGCGCTGGGCCTGAACAGGTTAATAGGTTAGGGACCTGGATAATGGATAGAGGGGCACTGGGCCTGAACAGGTTAATAGTTATGGGACCTGGATAATAGATAGAGGGGCACTGGGCCTGAACAGGTTAATAGGTTAGGGACCTGGATAATAGATAGAGGGGCGCTGGGCCTGAACAGGTTAATAGGTTAGGGACCTGGATAATGGATAGAGGGGCACTGGGCCTGAACAGGTTAATATGTAAGGGACCTGGATAATAGATAGAGGGGCACTGGGCCTGAACAGGTTAATAGGTAAGGGACCTGGATAATGGATAGAGGGGCACTGGGCCTGAACAGGTTAATAGGTTAGGGACCTGGATAATAGATAGAGGGGCGCTGGGCCTGAACAGGTTAATAGGTTAGGGACCTGGATAATAGATAGAGGGGCACTGGGCCTGAACAGGTTAATAGGTAAGGGACCTGGATAATGGATAGAGGGGCACTGGGCCTGAACAGGTTAATAGGTAAGGGACCTGGATAATAGATAGAGGGGCACTGGGCCTGAACAGGTTAATAGGTTAGGGACCTGGATAATAGATAGAGGGGCACTGGGCCTGAACAGGTTAATAGGTAAGGGACCTGGATAATAGATAGAGGGGCACTGGGCCTGAACAGGTTAATAGGTTAGGGACCTGGATAATGGATAGAGGGGCACTGGGCCTGAACAGGTTAATAGGTTAGGGACCTGGATAATGGATAGAGGGGCACTGGGCCTGAACAGGTTAATAGGTTAGGGACCTGGATAATGGATAGAGGGGCACTGGGCCTGAACAGGTTAATAGGTTAGGGACCTGGATGATGGATAGAGGGGCACTGGGCCTGAACAGGTTAATAGGTAAGGGACCTGGATAATGGATAGAGGGGCACTGGGCCTGAACAGGTTAATAGGTAAGGGACCTGGATAATAGATAGAGGGGCACTGGGCCTGAACAGGTTAATAGGTTAGGGACCTGGATAATAGATAGAGGGGCACTGGGCCTGAACAGGTTAATAGGTAAGGGACCTGGATAATAGATAGAGGGGCGCTGGGCCTGAACAGGTTAATAGGTTAGGGACCTGGATAATGGATAGAGGGCACTGGGCCTGAACAGGTTAATAGGTTAGGGACCTGGATAATAGATAGAGGGGCACTGGGCCTGAACAGGTTAATAGGTAAGGGACCTGGATAATGGATAGAGGGGCACTGGGCCTGAACAGGTTAATAGGTAAGGGACCTGGATAATAGATAGAGGGGCACTGGGCCTGAACAGGTTAATAGGTAAGGGACCTGGATAATAGATAGAGGGGCACTGGGCCTGAACCGGTTAATAGGTTAGGGACCTGGATAATGGATAGAGGGGCACTGGGCCTGAACAGGTTAATAGGTAAGGGACCTGGATAATAGATAGAGGGGCGCTGGGCCTGAACAGGTTAATAGTTTAGGGACCTGGATAATAGATAGAGGGGCGCTGGGCCTGAACAGGTTAATAGGTTAGGGACCTGGATAATGGATAGAGGGCACTGGGCCTGAACAGGTTAATAGGTAAGGGACCTGGATAATAGATAGAGGGCACTGGGCCTGAACAGGTTAATAGGTTAGGGACCTGGATAATGGATAGAGGGGCACTGGGCCTGAACAGGTTAATAGGTTAGGGACCTGGATAATAGATAGAGGGGCACTGGGCCTGAACAGGTTAATAGGTTAGGGACCTGGATAATAGATAGAGGGGCACTGGGCCTGAACAGGTTAATAGGTAAGGGACCTGGATAATAGATAGAGGGGCACTGGGCCTGAACAGGTTAATAGGTTAGGGACCTGGATAATGGATAGAGGGGCACTGGGCCTGAACAGGTTAATAGGTAAGGGACCTGGATAATAGATAGAGGGGCACTGGGCCTGAACAGGTTAATAGGTTAGGGACCTGGATAATAGATAGAGGGGCACTGGGCCTGAACAGGTTAATAGGTTAGGGACCTGGATAATAGATAGAGGGGCCCTGGGCCTGAACAGGTTAATAGGTTAGGGACCTGGATAATAGATAGAGGGGCACTGGGCCTGAACAGGTTAATAGGTTAGGGACCTGGATAATAGATAGAGGGGCACTGGGCCTGAACAGGTTAATAGGTTAGGGACCTGGATAATAGATAGAGGGGCACTGGGCCTGAACAGGTTAATAGGTAAGGGACCTGGATAATAGATAGAGGGGCACTGGGCCTGAACAGGTTAATAGGTTAGGGACCTGGATAATGGATAGAGGGGCACTGGGCCTGAACAGGTTAATAGGTAAGGGACCTGGATAATAGATAGAGGGGCACTGGGCCTGAACAGGTTAATAGGTTAGGGACCTGGATAATAGATAGAGGGGCACTGGGCCTGAACAGGTTAATAGGTAAAAGAGCATTTTGAATTGGAATAATGTGATTGTCCCCTAGGATGGATATGTGTGTATTCTGAGTTTGCCAAGGCAATGTATTCACTTAAAGCTATGAATCAATACCAAAGGTCACTCTGGTTGTGTCCGTGACAAAACAATGGTTCTGGGTTTGATTCCCATGGTGGACCAGTACCGGAATGTATGGAAATGTAAAGTATGCCCCCATGATGTTAGGCAGATAAGCATCTGAGCGCCGGCTAAATACTTCAAATTTAACACGTAAAATACGTTTGTCAATTGGCTTTTTCAAATACCACTGTTCTGCACAAGTGTCCCAACAACGCATACTGTTATTAGACTGTGAGCTGCTTTACATTTGTTCACTTGTAAACACTAATTTGCCTTTGGATCAGAAATGAAGCCGGGCGTCATTAAAGCTGGATGCAGCCTGACATCATTACAGCTGGATGCAGTGGGCATCATTACAGCTGGATGCAGCCTGGCATCATTACAACTGGATGCAGCCTGGCATCATTACCGCTGTATGCAGCCTGGCATCATTACAGCTGGATGCAGCCTGGCATCATTACAGCTGGATGCAGCCTGGCATCATTACTGCTGGATGCAGCCTGGCATCATTACTGCTGGATGCAGCCTGGCATCATTACAGCTGGATGCAGCGGGCATCATTACAGCTGGATGCAGCGGGCATCATTACTGCTGGATGCAGCGGGCATCATTACAGCTGGATGCAGCCTGGCATCAATACAGCTGGATGCAGCCTGGCATCATTACAGCTGGATGCAGCCTGGCATCATTAGAGCTGGATGCAGCCTGGCATCATTACAGCTGGATGCAGTGGGCATCATTACAGCTGGATGCAGCCTGGCATCATTACAGCTGGATGCAGCCTGGCATCATTACTGCTGGATGCAGCCTGGCATCATTACAGCTGGATGCAGCGGGCATCATTACAACTGGATGCAGCCTGGCATCATTACAGCTGGATGCAGCGGGCATCACTACAGCTTATAACATGCTTTCTCATGCTTTCTCTGAGAGAAATGGATCTGTGCAACATGGAAGACATTAGCTTGACCTGGAATGGAACCACATAAACAGGCTTCTAAATAGAAATATGTTTAACTTCACCCACTGACTGGCTAGCCAAGTATTCTCAAAATGATGTGCAGAATGTAGAATACTGGAGAGTTATATTGCTTTAAAATAAATACATGGGACACTTTGTCATGGTGGCAACTAGTTTAGCAGTTTCAACTGATTTCAGACAAACAACAAATTTGAGCCTGTCTGTTTATGTGCTAAGTGGTACTGCTAGCAAAGAAGAAGCAATTGATCTGCAACTTGGTTTACTTTAGTTATAGAAATAAAAACGCATGACCAATAAGATGTTATGTAACTATGAGTTATCATGCCAACACTGTACACAGTTTTAGGTACATGAGTTTATCAATAGGGGTGTGGCGATATGTCGTGCCACAAGATCTCACGATATTGGACGTGACATGGTTTCTTATCCAGCTGAAAAGCTGTCTCACGCTATCTGCATGACGCAGTGTGAGGGTAAAGATTCATATTAGTAGTCCTGTAATAATATATCTTCACCTCCCACAAATTGCAACAATAGCTATTTTACTTGTATCACCTCAAAAGGTATATGCTCCTTTACATATAAAAAGTGTTAATCTGAAATTAAAAGTGTATCTCGCTAACGGGCTTAGCGTAAATCAAAAATGTTTAAGCGCTGAGGCACTGACACCCGTATATTTTGAGGTGTTGGGTCATTTGACCCATGCGTGTTTTGAATGGGAGGATGTTGCTGACACACATTGACCAGCAGATGGCGCATTGTGTTTAATCAAATTCTACTGGGTTAGATTGCTTTCAACACACAGTTTGGTAATATTAGGCTATTACATTTTTTTCTCTGTGTGTAGGCTATAAGTTACGTGTTTGTGCTTGCAAGATACAGTTACGTGAAAGGTTACATTAGGTTTGCGTTCCTTTCTTATCACCTTTAGTGATTCACATTAGTTCATTTCAAACGTGCTTCACAACCCTGAATATGTGTAAGGCTGCGGGTCCAGCAGCACACTAACTACTTTACACAGACACTCCTACCCCACCAACCAAGAGGAGACAGTGTCAGTTTGGCAGATGTGATGGAAACAAAACTAATGAGAGCTGCCGAACATGTAAGCATCTTGTTTGTGGGATATGTACTCAACCATCGATCACAGTTGGCGTTATGTGCGGGCACTAAAAGTGTTTTCTGCAAAATAAAAATGGTTTGTGGATTAGTAAGTCTGTACAATCCTGGTGCAATGTAGCACATCGGCAAGAAATACAACTTGTCATTATGTCAATATCAAGCCCTATTGAATAGCAATATTTAGCAATTTCTAGATCTATTTATATATTTGTATTTCATTTAGTTCATTCCTCAATTCTAAGCATTCTAACGTGTATATTTTGAAAAACGCAATTCGAATAAAAGCATTTTACTAAATTATATTAAATGTTGTTATTATCGATTTTTCTTGATTCTTTGGCTGTGCATTAACTGAGAAGCTCAATGAAGTGTTAATTTGCGTTAAGTTATGTTCTGTTTCTACATTGTGTGTTGAAAAATACACATGTTATACACACAGAAAAAAATGAAATAATCAAAATACATAAAACACTGTTTAACGAACGTGGAAATAGAACAGAGAACTGCACAATGCTGATGTGTAACTGAAACCAGAGTTGTGTAATCCTCCTATACAGCTTTCTAACATGTCACAATACCACACAAAGACACGCCCTAAAAGTATATATCATCACACCAATTGTCTTGTCGTGTAGGCAGCTTGTTGTGGCAAATAAACTTGAACATTGATTAGGTTACGGTTTGCATTTTATCTGGTCATTGACAAGTGTTTCCCTTGATCGCCTCTATACATGTAAATGTGAACGTGTTACGTGAAGCACATTAATTATTTTAAAGTTATCTAAAGTAGCCTAAAACTGAGAAGCATACATAGGTTTGTAGTTTAGGACTTCCCTGATGCCACCTCGTCCCACACATTACACAGAAGCGACAGGACAATATATTAATGCCAGAAAATATCGCACTGACTGAAGTTAAAGTCAATATTGTCTACAATAAATTAACATTAATTAGGTTTTATTAAAAATAATCAGTGTGGTGATATCAGCGTGATAATATCACGTTACATTTAGGTAATCAATATTAATTTGCAATAATTGCCTATGTCAGTTCCGGCTATTTCTGCGTTCCTATAGGCTACACAAAACGTACATTGTTGTACACACAAAAATGCATTATATTTTGTATAGTATTATTTATTACATTGCCTAATATTGTATCAACTATTATCAATCAACAGTATATAGTGTAATACACTAAAGGCCTCATTATGCTTCTGCGTCAACGCCACGGCGTAGCTACGCCGTCGCTCCTACGGCGTCGTGGCCGTTTTATGGTTCTGCGTCGGGTTGCGTTGCATTTCACCGCCAGATGTATAATCTGACCAATCACAGCCCTTGTGGTCTGCGTCGCCTCGACGCGTAGTTACAATTTTTTGGAGGTGCACGTCGAGCTACGGCGTAGGGGTCGGAGAGGGGTTCGCGTCGCATAAAACAGGCTTAAATGTTCTTGTGTGTGAGAGCGGGTTTGAATCACGATGCCTGCCCAACGTCGTAATGGCATCGTCTACCGGCCCAACCCTAATACACAGTTCTAAGGTCTGAAGAGACAAATGTCAAATCATAGAGAGAAGCAAGTCAGTTTGTGGAAAAAGACAAAAGGCAACAATCGCTTTGATGATTCTAATTTTGGCCTAATTAAAAACAACAAACAAGTGGTTCATCTCTGAACCAATAGAGAAGATAACGCTAATATTACAGATTTTACAAAATGCAACACAAACCTTTGTCCTTGTGTGTTTTTTGATGTTGGTCAACCAGTGTGTTGGTATTTGTATGGTTTCCAATGTATGTGGGAGTTTTCCTAACTAATGAACGCAATGGAAGAACAAATCCTGATGGAGTGTTTGTGTGTGTGGAGTTTAGTATTGTGACCTCAGTGTACGACTCTCCACAGAAACATTGCAAACAGCCTTTTTTACTGCTCAGAACAAGAACTAGGAAACTAGCAAACCTACCCACCCGAGTGTGTCTCACTGCCACTGTACTGTGCGACCACCATGATTTTGGTTTAACTCTGATCAGTTAAAATAACAGTAGAATAAAGAGCTCATGTACGGGCAGACAAGTGAAAGGCACTAAGCGTCATCATTTAAAGAGATTATTTGGTCTACGGTTGTCCCATTATTAAAGCTGTTGCCTTCAGTGCACATGTACAGCTACAGAAAGGGTTCCAACCTGGCCCACTGGCCCTGCGTCTTTCACCAACTGAAAAATGCCTGAACATGTAGTCTATTTCACACCTAGCCAATTCTCAGCTACACAGAGGCAGCCTGGGCTTTTTACTGTCATCTTTGTCTGGTTTGCCCTACCCTTGGAAACGTGTGACCTAATGATGTCCTGGCATTTGGCCGGGCGCTGCGGCAGTCTGTGTTGCGTCCCAACGGGACTACTGAGTTTCCCCTGCAGTTGCATTGTGGGGCTTATCTGGAGTTACCTGATCCCCAATCGACCCCTTTTCTCCTCCATAGCTCTACACCTCCTCCACTTCTCCTTTTCTCCCTTCATCATCTTCTGTGCGTCAGAAAACTTCCCGTAAACTGTTAGATGCTTACTGTATTTTATGTATTATGTATTTTGTCTAAGTGCACCCATTTGTTTCTCTTTTACAAGTCCATCCTGTCCAGTTCAACCTAAGGCCCTGTTTCATTGCAACAACGAATTTAGAGCAGTTGAAGGTTGAGGCAAAACATTTTTTCTCATAAGCAACTTCACCAAGCATGCTTTTTTCAGCATATCCAACCAGGAAGTCACATGGGTCACTGTGTGTGAGGTTCAAATCACCTGACGACCTCAGTTAGCGTAGTGATCCATCTGACATAGTCACTAGAGCGGATTCATCCCAATTTGCATTGCTCATGCCGCTCGTCATCTAGAGGAACAGAGATATATCGTACGTCTTTATACACATTGTATAAGTTAGACGTTACCAGATAATACAAATGCAAAACTGGTGGACAGACGTTACAGTGATGAAACGTCTTTATTATAAAATGTTGGATCAATCGTTAACCACTCGATGTGACGTTTGATGCTTCCTGATTGCTTCTAGTTGTTTCTTGGATCTCATTGAGTCCGTTTGAAGACGCTTAACAAACCAAGAAAGTCGCCGGCTATTTGAGATAACATCGGAAATCTAATTTGTCACTGCACTTAACATCAACAGGCCTTCTCACAGATTGCTTGGATTACTTCAACATGAAAAAACACAATTGCACATTCCAACAACGGCCTCCTGTCATTTGCAAAGGGCACAACGATTCTTCCCAAAATTAGGAAGAGAACTAAGGCACCACCCCGTTGTTCCCCCCTCTCCCCTCTACCGCTCGTCGTCTAAAAGGATCCAATTTAGCCGTGTGAGCCCGGACAATAAATGGGGTGCTTTACAGAGAATAGCTCTGATTGAGGATTTATCCAATCCTTTATCAAGACTGATTGTTTACTTTCGCCCCGGAAGATTGGATTGGAACCGGGGTCGCGCAGTAATCCATACAAAACAGCGAGGAATCCAATCATTTATCCACTTCTCTCTCTATCTTCCCCACATTTAGGGAAAAGCGGGTGAAACCGAGAAAAGTGTACATCAAGTCAAGAATGATTTGATTCACCCTCCAAGAGTCAGAAGTGGTATTTATGAAGGTGTGTGTTGGTAAAGAGGGTTGACCATATGCTTGTATGTTTCTTTAGCGCAGGGATCTTCAATGTTTTTGTTCAACGGACCCCCACCCAAACCAGGAGGCAATCCAGGGGCCCTGCTAATATGATGGTCTTCACAGCTTATTATTGTGTGTTATTGAACTTATGTTACATTAACTGGTTATGTCTGCATTAGCCTGGGCTTATGGCTTTATTACACTGTAATACTGAAGCAGAGGATAATACAGGCACTCTGTCTGCATTAGATGTGCGTGACAATGTGATCATAGAGTAATGTCACAAAATGGCCAAAAATACAATGTGTGTTGTGTTTTATTACAGTGAACTAATATTAATGCTCTTACTAAGTGGAGCAAAAACATGATTTTTCCTCTAACGTCTTAAAATATTTTTTTGTCACAGGACTCGATTGGAAATTTGGGATATTTATTAGATCATTATATACAATATAGATATTTATTTTTACTTTGTTGTTCTTATAACTATCACATATTTAGGTTAATGGAGTCTGTTTGCTATGCAAGTGTAATAAAAAATAAAAAACTTGAAATAGAACGTGAACAAGCGCTGATTCAGTACGATGAAAGGCTCTGAAATATAGTGAGAGAGAGGGTTAGAGTGTGGCTCACAGGGTCACAGAGGTGTGGGTTTGCGTAGCATTATGCAGGTCCGACTGCCAGGGCAGTGTTTAGCGTTAACACGAGCCACGAGTTTCGCTACGCAACACTTATATAGCTTTCCTTGTGAGTTTTTCCCCCGCCTGCCCCATTCCCCTCTACAAGGCCCTTTAGTAACACAATAGGAGGGTAAATGGTTTTACTGAAAGTGATGCCTCTTCAATCCCTTTACAAACACATTATTTATTCATGGCTTGGCCCTGCAACCTTGAGAACTTGTGTGTGTGTGTGTGTTTGTACAGTATGTGCATGCGTTTCTGGTTGAAAGACCAGACATGCGTTTGGGTGGGTGGTGGAGTCAGGGAGAATGTAGTGACATAGAGAGATGACGGGAGCGTGGATAGGAGGAGGTGAATAAGGACAAGGGGGAAGGAGAACGAGAAGGGTGGCATAAGGGTTTGGGTTTCCGTCCTTGAGGGGTGAGTGGATACCGATCGATTAAGGACTGGAAGCCACGAGGATCCAGTTTCTGATCGAGCTAAGAGAGAAACGAACGAGGTAACAGTGACCCCTAACAAGAACACAGTGAGAAAGAAAGACAGCAAGAGGAAAGTGCAAAGGGAGAAGAGTTCAGGCAATCTTTTGACTGCTGGCCGGTTTTAAATCCACGTTGATGCAGTAAAGGACATTTGAGCAAATACATATTTGGGGATTTGATGATTTTTACTGATGAGAGAAAGTCGTAAATTTAAAGTAGAGAGTGTGCTGAAATTGTAACTTAACTTTCTTACCAGTTCATTTTTTCCCCATCCTTATTTACTGTGCTGGGAGTCTATTATGCAGCGTGGAGATGGCAGCTAGATTTAGCAGCTACAATGGATTTCTAATCAAGTCCAAGCAATATAGTTCAGCTCAGCTTAGTTGGTAATCAGACAGCATAAGGTAAAAGGACTGTTACCATGCATTTATTCAGTGGTGTGGAAAATAAAAGTGTCATCACGTTAATATAGTATGTTTTTATTTCTTTTAATACATAGTATGACAAATCCATGCTACACATAAGTTAATGACTCGTTGATTATTGCGTCAGCCTTCCAGCAGAGCATTTTTATTTATTTTCCCCAGCACTCCAGGCACCAGGATCTTATGGTATACTTGTAAATATTTAATTGCTCTCAAAGACTTTTGATTTTCTCTTTCTATGCCAGTGTTTCCCTTTTCTCCCCCAGCTGTGCTTTGCATTTTAACACCCTAGTTTGCCAGATGTGTCCACAATGTGCCTCACTGAATTTAAGCAGATATGGCTCAATCGACGAATGCTGCGTTTGGATTATGAAGTGACGGGGCAATGACAGGAGGCATCTGGACTCAAGGGTCACAGTGCAGTTCTGGGATACATTTCTCTTTATTAATCTTAATGATTCATTTTACACAAGCTAAGTGCGAAGCGTTCACTGTCTGAAAACTTCGCTCACTTTCCTGAAATTGTCAGGGAACTGTGAGAAAGTTGCTGGCATTTTGAGACAATATTACAAATGTTTCCCAATTCTGCGGCAGTGTGTAACTGTTAAATCACTCTTTGATTTGTTTATTTTTCTTTCTTTTTAGGCTGTGATTAACGGTGAGCGATAATGTATTTTTCATTCTGATGTCGCATTCAAAAAGGTTTCCGGGATGTTCTTCTCATAAAACCACTGGCAAGTCTGTGGTTTGAGACACAACTCATGATTAGCAATTTATAAAAATCTGTGACTAACAGGAACATGAACATGTACGTTGTGCTGTACAATGATCCCATACCCAAATATCCATCATCATAACCTGCAGTTTACCTTCTCATGATAAAATATATCTACACACCCTGTCAGTTCAAATGTCAGAGTTCAAATTACCCAGTGTATTACAGACAGGCAGTGTGTTTACGGTTATCTGTGTGTGTGAGACAGACAGACAGACACTGTGTCTGTGAAGAGGTTTCACACACCAAATTAACTTCAAAGTTAAACGTTTGTTCAAGTGTAAAAACTTTGTTTGATGTGAATCAGCACTATTAGAGTTTACCAGACTGGCGGTTTGCTGGGCTGTTTTGGCTTGTGATCTTGGATGTATGTTTAAGCCATTACAGAAATAATAGTATATAGCTGCTACTTACACTTACTTATCAAGCATTAATTGGCTCATGTCCAAGCTGTCATCTCTGACTTGGAGGCTTGAGTGTTCAAACCCAGTGCCATGCAAAATACTTTATACAAATGTGATAGCTAACGTTGTGAGAGAGAGGGGGATATGAAAAAGGAAAGAAACGTGAGAATCTCTGTGTGTGATGGAGAGAGTACAGACAGAAAAAAGAAAAGCATTTTGTTCATCAAGACTTGTATCTGTTTGCTTTTTCCTTTGATCCATCTTCTACTCTGGTAGCCGGGCAATCAGCTAGCCTTCCTACAGCAGGGCAGCACAGTATGGTCCAGAATAACAGCCTGTGCCCAGACATATTACACACAAATGGGAATGTTTGCACACACACACACACACACACACATTTCAGGAGTCACCTCAATTATCATTCGATAAAGCCTTCACCATCCAGCACTTGTTATTCGACGCAATTATCCCAAAATGCTTTAATGTTGAAATGTCTCTCTGCCAAGCTTTGATGCTTAACTATGAACCTTCCTATGCATGAATGTTGTGTTCAAAAGATGCGTATTCCCCAGTGAATACAGAATTGGCTCTGTACTTTTCAGAGACAAGCAAGCGGGATTTTGAAGATAATCGAAATAAGACACAATTTATAGCAGTAGACAGTTCATAGGTTGGAAAAACCCTCGTCCCCAATCTAGTGCTGTCCTTTAAAATATTAGAATGAATGCTATGAAGTTGCCTAGTCACACTGTTTAATTCCAAAACCTTTGTCAACCAACAGTTACTCATCAAGAATGTTTTGAAGGCTTGGATACATTTTGAAGGCCAAACACATTTCTGATAGTTAAGATTATATACAGAGCAGAGCTCTTAGACCCGTGAACTCAGGTCAGCTAGTAGAGCACAGAGTCCAAACTAAACATGGTGAAGCTGCATTCTGCAGTTATGCTGCATGCAACTGGAATAAACTACCTGAAGATCATAAACGTTGTCACGAGTGGCGGACACTAAGTTCCCACTCTGGGGATTTTAGTGGGGTGCACACTTTATTTCCCGTTTATTTTTTTGGATTGGACACACCAGGTTTGAGTTTGGGGATTAGGATTGCTCTTTATGTCACCGGATTTGTTTACACAGTGTTGGGCATTATTATTATTTTGAATCACACTGTTTGATGCCATGTGAAAGTCACCAAAGACAATTCCACATTCTCAATCGGAAGTACTGCAAGCAGGTAATACTAATACACGCACTCTCTGCTTACGCAACCATGTGTTTGTAATCCGTCCAGAACGTCAGTTGGGAAGCTGTTTTGGGAAGCTGAAATACATTTCGGATGAATATAAAATTCATTCAATATCTTTCTTTCTTTGTAAAGCACATTTATTTGGGTATGTATGATTTGTGCTATATACATAAGTGTGCTTGCTTGCTGGAGATTGTCATGACTGGTCTGTTAACACATCAGACTGGGCTAGGAACTTTATCAATGACAGACAGACAGACAGACAGGAAAGCAGGTAGAGAAGATAAGCAAGAATTAACAAGCAGTCGGATACGAGGAACCAAACAGGCAGAATGTCACGAGTGGTGAGGGGTTTGTTTCCATACAGGACTGTTAGTGGGGTGCACGCGTTAATTTTGGTTTGGGTCTGTTGACTTTCTGAGCACAGCTGTTAGTGGTTAGCATAAGCAAGTTGATTAGTTGGGCTGTATAGGTTTTCCAGCAGTTGGTCATTGTGCTTAGCATTATTTAAATATCACGTTACATGTTGTAGGTGAGTGTTTAATGACGCTGTATTTGATGTTGTAGTAAGTCGCTTTATATCCACAACTTTTTTTCATTACAGTGTATATATTTTGCACTTCGCTGTATGTCATCTTTAATTAAAAGAACCACGAACGCTGATTCACGCTCTGCGTTTGGCGTTCCCCGCACTACACCTTTGGAGTTTGTGACAGAGACAGATAAAGCAGACACAGACAGACAAACACATGGACATGAAAGAGCCAGCAGACAGAGAATAAAAGGTCTATTAAACACCTTTAGACACTGTGCATTAAAGTACCCAACCATCCCATTGTGCGCGGATAACTGAATCCACCACTTACAGAGTCTCTCTATCCCATTATTGTCTTGTGTTCCCCCCCTTCTGTCCATCTGTATCTTACTGTGTCATATTCTGCTCGCTCAGCCTTCTGGCCACGAACTACAGTCAGCATTGATATTCCGCATTCGGGTCCTGTTTCCTGACTCCGCAGCGCTTTTACTAAATCCCAATGCCAGCTCGCCGATGCTTCCGATCACTTTTAACATGACTGAAGCCTGTCAGGTGACAGTTGACACTGACATAACTGTGTCGACTTGGACGTATTTCCTGACCCTGTGGTGCTGTGAGTCATCCATGGTGAACACATC
This sequence comes from Dallia pectoralis, assembly GCA_029465975.1. Classification (NCBI taxonomy): domain Eukaryota; kingdom Metazoa; phylum Chordata; class Actinopteri; order Esociformes; family Umbridae; genus Dallia; species Dallia pectoralis. The sequence continues at coordinate 12,150,493 of CM055754.1, read as the reverse complement.
TTTGTGGAATTGTGTCATATTGGCTGTTGTAGTCAAATGCACTGTATGTCAAAGTCCAGAGAGAAGCAAAAGACTGTGTGTGTGTGTGTGTGTGTGTGTGTGTGTGTGTGTGTGTGTGTGTGTGTGTGTGTGTGTGTGTGCGTGCGTGTGAGTAACTGACACCCAATTTACACTATAAAAAGGTTTACATAAATGTTTTTAATTGTTCTTTCATTGCTCTGTTTCTTTTGTAAACTGTTGTTGCCGTTCTGTTTGAAAGGTAACGGTACCAGTTACTGTATTGTCAGTGGATGTAGGACCAGGAACCCAAATGTGACTTTATGACTAGACGTTTTCTCTGCGTTATTAATAGCAATCGGGCCAGTAGCAAGGCAAGAACATGGCAACTTATTGTAGATAAAAATGACCAAAAAATCGTATATGTTTCCATTTGACACTCTTGGTGAGCAAACACTTGTTATTCACTTTTATGTGTGTTTGACGTCTTTTTAATAAATCATCTCACTCTTTAGTGTTTTTTACAAATACATACATGTACAGTGCCTATAGAAAATCATCATTCCCCTTTGAAATAGTCACCCTTTTTATCTTACAGCCTGAAATCAAACCCCAATGAAATCTATTTTTTGGTTCCAGCTATGTTTAGACGTTCTACCTTAAAACACTTAATTTACATAAAAAGTATGGAGGAATTTCAGGGACTTTATTGAATAAATATATATACCATTAAATAAATAAATACAAAGGGAAATACACCATTAAATAATTACTTAAATGTGTCAATAATTAATAAAAATTAGAATTAAATACAGCAATGTGTTATTAAATGTGTCATTAATTAATTCAAATACCAATTCATTTTATGTAAAATACATATATAATTATTTCACTATTTACATTTACATTTCATGATCCTTTACATAAAATGAATTGGTATTTGAATTAATTAATAACACATTTCTGTATTTAATTCTAATTTTTATTAATTAATGACACATTTAAGTAATTATTTAATGGTGTATTTATTTATTTAATGATGTATTTCCCTTTGTATTTATCTATTTCATGGTATATATTTATTCAATAAAGTCCCTGAAATTCCTCCATAAAAAAGGCAACAGTTCTTATACTTTAAAACAAAGGAAAACTAGGATATAAGATTTGGAAAAGTGTTTTGTCGCATATTTTAATACTTTGTAGAGCTAGCTTTTGTTAGCATATGTCTCTATTAGCTTTGCACACACATATTGGGGAATATTTGCCCATTGTTCCTTGCAGATGTGTTTAAGTTCAGTCACATTTTGTGGTGAGCGGCGATTGACCGCTGTCTTCAAGTCCAATGTTCAATTGGATTTAGGTCAGGGATATTTTTATCCTTAATCCACGGCATACCTTTGTGGTTAGGGTCATTGTCGTGCTAGAAGGTGAACCACCTGCCCATCTTCATCTGTCCAGCAGAGGCACCAGGTTTTCCTAAGAAATATGGGTGTATATGGCAACATCCTTTTCCCCTTAATCCTGACCAATTCCCCAGTCCCAGCCAAAGAAAAACAACCCCACAACATAATGTTGCCACCACCATGCTTTACAGTACATATGCTACTAAACACAGACAGCTGTGGGCCACAGTCTACGTCCTAACTTCCCCTCTAATGTACCCTCTGTCCCAGTAACCCCTTGACACATTCCCCCGATGTCCCAACAAGTTTCCCGGAGCTACCACTATGACACAGGACGTTCCACCCATATAATAAGCCCCACCCATATAATAAGCCCCACCCATATAATAAGCCCCACCCAACTAAACCCTTAGAACAGAAGTCAAAGGAACGTCCCATATAGACACATAGGGTCGCCACTATAGATTTATTTTCCATATGAGTAGATTGGAAAAGGAGCGTGTCTTAGTCATAATGTGGGTGAAGTCTTCCATCAGAAAAGATTACAGTTATTTTAAATTAATAATAATTTACTCTATTAAGGTACCAGCAGGGACTTGATCATCGAGTTATGGAGAAACGGAGCGATCGTTTTCACATTTAATGAATTACCTAAATTGACAAGAAACAAGGACCAATATGCACAAGGACATACTATAACAATTCTCCATATGGAGAAGCACAAACACTGGAACAGATACAGGCTGGAGTAATGAAGACCAGGTGTGCATGATGAGTATATCTGTAGTGATGGGGAGCATGTCTGTGTAATGATGAGTATATCTGTAGTGATGGGGAGCATATCTGTGTAATGATGAGTATATCTGTAGTGATGGGGAGCATATCTGTGTAATGATGAGTATATATCTAGTGATGGGGAGCATATCTGTGTAATGATGAGTATATCTGTAGTGATGGGGAGCATATCTGTGTAATGATGAGTATATCTGTAGTGATGGGGAGCATATCTGTGTAATGATGAGTATATATGTAGTGATGGGGAGCATATCTGTGTAATGATGAGTATATATGTAGTGATGGGGAGCATATCTGTGTAATGATGAGTATATCTGTAGTGATGGGGAGCATATCTGTGTAATGATGAGTATATCTGTAGTGATGGGGAGCATATCTGTGTAATGATGAGTATATCTGTAGTGATGGGGAGCATATCTGTGTAATGATGAGTATATCTGTAGTGATGGGGAGCATATCTGTGTAATGATGAGTATATCTGTAGTGATGGGGAGCATATCTGTGTAATGATGAGTATATCTGTAGTGATGGGGAGCATATCTGTGTAATGATGAGTATATCTGTAGTGATGGGGAGCATATCTGTGTAATGATGAGTATATATGTAGTGATGGGAGCATATCTGTGTAATGATGAGTATATCTGTAGTGATGGGGAGCATATCTGTGTAATGATGAGTATATCTGTAGTGATGGGGAGCATATCTGTGTAATGATGAGTATATCTGTAGTGATGGGGAGCATATCTGTGTAATGATGAGTATATCTGTAGTGATGGGGAGCATATCTGTGTAATGATGAGTATATCTGTAGTGATGGGGAGCATATCTGTGTAATGATGAGTATATCTGTAGTGATGGGGAGCATATCTGTGTAATGATGAGTATATCTGTAGTGATGGGGAGCATATCTGTGTAATGATAAGTATATCTGTAGTGATGGGGAGCATATCTGTGTAATGATGAGTATATCTGTAGTGATGGGGAGCATATCTGTGTAATGATGAGTATATCTGTAGTGATGGGGAGCATATCTGTGTAATGATGAGTATATATGTAGTGATGGGGAGCATATCTGTGTAATGATGAGTATATCTGTAGTGATGGGGAGCATATCTGTGTAATGATGAGTATATATGTAGTGATGGGGAGCATATCTGTGTAATGATGAGTATATCTGTAGTGATGGGGAGCATATCTGTGTAATGATGAGTATATCTGTAGTGATGGGGAGCATATCTGTGTAATGATGAGAGGTTCGGGGTGTGTAGTGAAGGGAGATCAGACAGACGGTTAAATGGACAGTGGAGGTTAAAAGGCAGACGACAGGGACTGATGTACTCAAGGTTCCCCTGGAGAAGGAGTGGCCACAGGTTGCATTGTGACCAGACTGTTCCCACACACGTGGATGTTTACTGTTTAACAGCAACACCTTGCTATGGTATAAATGTCTCAAGATTGCCAAGCCATTAAAGTAAATACAAAAGTTATCATGAAGCAATGTGCCGTCAATATGAGCCCATTCTTGGTCACCATGCCGTTACTCCAGAGATCGCAAACCAAAAATTGGATGCGTGTTCCGCTCTGACAGATGACACACTTATTCTCGCATTACACATCTTGATAAGAAGTGTAATGATCGACTCAAGCAAGAGCGGGGGAGAATGATACCATTTAAGGAAGAGCATGAGTCTATCTTTGGTCACACAAGAACATAAACCGAGGTTTCAGATACATCACAGAGATCAATCCCCTGCTCAAGTTCAATCTCCACCAGCACGACTAAACGATTAGACATGGAGGCAGGACCCGCAGCCAGCCCGGACAGGCAACGACAGTAAAATGCATTCAAGCTCAGCAAGCGTGACTCATTGAACAAGAGAGTGAATTGAAACTGATGACAATGTTGGCAGAAATAGTGAAAAGATGTCCAAATAGCGGTACTTGAAACAACAGTGTTTAACGGTGACCCCATCAACTAGGTTGACTGGAAGATGTCCGTTATGAACCCATATCAACAGTAAACCTCTCATAACAAGCGAGAATATGTTCAATTTGAAAACTTAACTCACTGGAGAAGCATGCTAGGCTGTGAAAGGGTTCTTTTACAGAAACTGTTAAGATGCATAGAAAGGTACCTGGAAACCCGTTCATTGTACAGAAAGCTTTCCAAGACAAGCTTACCAGATGGCCTAAGATCTGTGCAAATTATCCTTTTGTGCTTAGAGAGTTTATAGAGTTTCGACAGCAATGCAAAGAGGCTCTGTGTAATGATTCCCCATGTCAACAGACTGGCCGTTCTGAATTACTGGAAAGCGAAACCACAAGGTACTCGAAAAACTACCAGGGTGGATTGTGTGAAAGTCGAGCCAAATTGTTGTAGATTATTGGATAAGTCTGGAAGTTATTCAAATCATGCACACTTCAGAGTTCTTGAACAAAGAGCCAGAGGTAGCCTGTAAACCCATTGCCTCCAGTCCTCGCAACACACCAAGACCACATATTAAAGACTTCCTCAGAGAGCTAGAGCTCTGAACACAAGCAGTCAACCAAGGAAACACTTCAGAGAGAAAAAGGAAGCATCAAATTCTAAGGTGAGATTACCCTCCTCAGTTGGATGAAAGGCTCCGCATTGCCAGATGCCACAACTTTGTTTCGAAGACCTTTGAAAACAAGAAAGCGTACAATTACGAAGATCACCTCTGCTGCGGATGCTTGAAGGGACACATCACCTGCAACACCTGTGGTTGTCGACATCCAAACAGTTCACATGAATAGAGACAAAGCACAGAGGAAGCATGAACGAATGACTCTGCTCCCAGAGAAGACCGGACGAACCAAAATGGTCTAAACTAAAAGGGACATTTTAAAGCCTTAAAGTCCAATTTCACTGAGAGGACCGATGAGGACGAAGTATCTGTCTCAAAATGATGTTCACTTCATACAGTTCCTCAGTGACAACATCAGACAGACAAAGGATGGACACCTTGAGACGCCTTGCCCATTTAAGGGTGGAGCACACCTTCACTATCCAACAATAAGAAGCTAGCTACCGTTCCCTATAAGTGTTTAAAGAAGAAGCTTAAAGTCAATAGTATCAGAACCGCCACAAGACCTTCATGGACGAATAATAATAATCATCAGCAAAGAGAACAGATTTGGTGCCTGCAGCAACTGAGAGGCTGTTTGTTCCCTGTAGTTTGGTCAGCAGTGGCTCACTAAATGGAACAGCTGACCAATCCTGACTTCACCAACTCACTGATAGGAGTACTTTGTTGTTTCAGGAAGGAGATAGTAGCGATGATCTGGGATGTTAGAAGAACGTTCCACCAACTGCATGTTAACCACGTCAACGACCTTTGGTTTCTATGGTGTGAGAACAGACACTTGGAAAGGAAACCACAGGACTATAGAATGGCCGTCCATCTCTTTGCAGCTGCGTCAATTTCGCTCTTTGCACCAACTTCGCTCTGAAATATCGGTCACGACAACGAGGCTACGTCTCCACAACTTCAATGAAAGGTAAATCCGTGACTGCGTTAATTGACTGTCCAAAATCCATTTAACCTCTTAAACTGAAGCTGGATGTAACTCCAATAGCGCATGCAGTTGGTATCCAATGCCTAAATACCGGTTTAAAAGAACAACCTTTAACCCGCCGATGAATCATGTAATTTGTAGCCGCTGTTCAATCCGCTTGAGTTTGTGGCCCCATTCACTCGAACTGGTAAATACTAGAGCTATGGCGCAGAGGCATTGAATGAGATGATCCGCTGCCAGAGGAGAGGTTACACGTCATAAGTCCCAAGTCCTGAACTCCCAAACAGCTGTAGTATCAACCAGGATAAGTGTCATGGTGAAACGTGAACTCTTCTGGAGATTCCCAAGTGGTGCTGGGACACATGAATAACAGCGCACGTAGGTTTCAGGTTTTTGTCGCAAAACTAGTTCAGCTGATAAGGGAAAACATCAACCCCAGTCAGTGGCACTATGTTGACACTGCAGAAAACCCTGCCAATCATGCCTCCAGGGGCCTTCACACAACACATATGTCTTTATCAATTCTGATTCCAAGACCTACATTTCTCTGGGAGCAAAACGTTATCCAAAAGCTCCTCAACAGAGCTACTTGTTGGCAATCCTGAAGTTAAGGCGGCTATAGTATTTGCAATCAAACTCAGCAATCACACAGATATGCCCCCCCCACCCCCACCCCTGCTGGCCCACAAGCACCACATTCTGCACATTTGGTGTCCTATCCAGGGACCCCGTCCTGCTTAGCTTCAGAGGTAAACCAGCAATGGGACACAGAGGATACCTTTTAAGAGAACAGAACGCTATTTGCCACCCCTCTCCTCCACGGTTCCCTCCCTCTCGACTAGCTCTCTACTACCTCATTTCTCACACCAGCCTGTAACAGCCAAAATGAATTAACTTCCACTTAAGTGACACCGATTTAAGTCGACAATCTTGAAGGAGACGTTTATTACTTAATGCCCATCATTCTAGTTTAAACTCAGTAATACCCCCCCCACCCCATCCCGGCGAGGGAGAGTAATGACAACGGTTATTGCCACAGTAATGTTTTTTAAGCTTAGCAGCACTTTTTTATCCCTTCTATTTTCATTTTATTCATGAGCAAGCGTTTGAAAAATGGAGAGGAGAGATAACTCTCTTCCGTGGCTTTGCCAGGGGTATCACCCCGATGTTTTGCTGTGATTCCTCTGTTTTCTCCACCCTCCTTCACTCCTTCTCTCATATCCCACACCATCCCTCTCTTTTGTCTCATGGCAACATGTGTGTGGGATTGGCCCTGTGTCAACTATTCACTCCAGATACTGCTCCAACAATAGGAGAATTACGATGATGGGCCCAATTTAAACGGGTGTTAACGAACAGCGCACTGAGGCGTAGCTCAGCAAATTATTGCTGCCAATTGTGTTTAAGAGAAATGCGGTGAATAATTGTATTATTGGGCCTTAATACCCTTGCCATTTAGTTGTATTTAAGCTGGTAATTTGGTTTATACACAATGAAATTTGTATACACTGATGATTATATGCAATATGCCGTTGGTCCACCGTGTCGTCCAATCAGCACTGACCTGTTGAGGCGTGGACTCTACAAGACTCCTGAAGGTGTCCGGTGGTATCTGGAACCAAGACATTAGCAGCAGATCATCTACGTCCTGTTAGCTGGATTGAGATCTGGGATATTTGGAAGCCAGGGCGACACCTTGAACTCTTCATCATGTTCCTTAAACCATTCCCGAACAACGTGTGCAGTGTGGCAGGACACATTATCATGCTGAAAGAGACCAGGGAATACCACTGGCATGAAGGGATGTATCTGGTCTGCAGCGATGTGTAGGTGTGTGGCATGTGTCAAACTGACGTCCACATGAACGACTGGACCCAGGGATTCTCAGCAGAACATTCCCCAGAGCGTCGCACTGTATGCTTAGCATCTAATCTATCCAGACCTGTACATGTGTTTCTGGTAGATCAACGTCATTCGCCTCACCAGTGACCCCATAGCTCTATTTTCTCCTCTCCAGTTGAAGTTTTTGATACCCTATAAAAATAGAAATTAAATGATTAGCCCCCTCATAATTCTAATATGGCTCATCAGCCACATCATTCTGGAGCCGCGATGGGTACAACTCAACTTATAAAGCAAATAGACTTTGCAAATCTATAAATCTATTCTTTAAATATGTATTGTTGATGACAATTCATATTTTTTTTCATGCGTAGGCTGGAAAGTTTGCTCAGGGCTGCCAGAAATAATAGCGTTGCCAAAAGCAAAAACATGAAATCTACTGAACAAAAGATAGCGGACATGTATAACCTAAATGGACTGTATAGGGTAGCCTTTACACAGGAATGTGGTTGTCAGATTGGATTAACAGCTGTGGAACTCAATGGGTTGGTGTTTTAAGCCTATACGCATACTACAATCAATGGTTTATGGAAAGTCTGTATTTAAATACAGATCTACGTTCTACTTCCTTTCCCTGCCAAGTGGTTTGATACAGATTGTGGGGACGATGAAATTAGCCCGGGTGTGACGGATGGGGAGTCAGAACACAAGAGCAGGGTAAACCAAGGACCAAAACCAAAATGACTAGAACAAACACTAAACCAGGACAGAACCGAAACATGAGGCATATGTAAAACAAAGACCAACAATACACACTAGGAAATGATGGTCAATAAATAATGAGTGTGATTGGGAAATCAGGAGATGGCAAGACAGAACTAAAAATCCTGCCGTCCCAAGACATGACAGAGGGGTAAAATTATTACAATACAAATATGTATTGTTGATGACAATTTTAATTCAAGTTTTTTTACACTGGTAGTTTGGAAAGTTTGTGACACTGAAGAAGCTAAAGACTTTTTAAAAAATTATATAATTCAGTTATGATGATAAGTGTCAAACTGACAATTGACATTGCATTTACATGCTATATGTGTTTTAGGAACACGAGACTGAGAATGTTACAGGCCAGGTCTGTTGTGCCATCAGGGTCAGGGGTCAAATCCATTGAAGTATTTGTCTCTCTTTCATGAAAGATGTACAGAACACAGCAGGAAACCATGTGAAACACTTAGAACTGGAGTGTGTGTGCCCAAGTGTGAAACAGAGTGTGAGTACTCAGGACATGTCAAACAATTAACCCAGACACTGGCCTGGGGTCTGTCAGCTGCTCTTCTCTCACAGACATCTGTTCATCTCTGTTTATCCACATCTCACCTCTCCTTCATTTTTTCTTCTGGATGTGGCTGAAATCATTATTTATAATAATTAATCATTTTTATTTAATCATTATTTTATTAAATGATGGTTGTCTCTGTATCTCCCTCTTTCATGTTACTGATTTAAGAGTGACTTGTGTTTCCTCTGTGTTTGTCCTCGGGTTTCCGCTGCAGCAATGATCCACCACAAACATTTATAATGACCAGTGACCACTTGTACTTGGCAGGTCAATACAGTTTAACGAATCGTATCCATCGATCCGTAAGTACATGTGAAAAGTAGGTACACAGAGTGAATATACTGGCTACACCAAGAGCTGACTGGAATATGCCGTAGATGTCTTGAAAATCCCCATGGGGACATCCTGGCATCTTTTTGACCCAAGTGCTTGAGTCACAAAGCGACTGCATGAACCAGGCCTGTGTGTGAAAACAGGAAGACTCCTCCGCTCTCATAAAGTCATATTAGATAAAACTTTATTTTCATTGATCAGTACGTTAGTATGTTACAATGAAATGCAGTTTTACATCCAACCAGAAGGTGCAACAAGATCAAAAATAGAATGCAGGGCAGTTTGTCCACATGTCATTATGTGAGTGAAATGAGATGAAGCCCAGTGTAAGGATATGCAAATGACATGGATAAGTAAGTGTGTAGTTGTGCCGTTCAACAATGTAACACATTTAAGATCTCTTTTTTTGCAATTTTGTACAAAATTCAATTTGAAATAGGAAGACTAAGTTAAAAAGTGCTATAATTTCTAGAGGATGAAACCAACAACTCATATTTGTATAGAAAGCATCTCCAATCGTTATATGTATACATGATTGGAAAGGCATAATTGCTTTTTAGAATGTGCCATACTTGTTAGCGGGAGACACAGACGGAGTTAGCCTGGAGTAAACATCTATTTCAAGCAACACGCTTTAAAGTTCAGAACTGACTTAAACAGACTATACAAGCCTTTCAAAAACGCCAAGGCTCCTAGCAATAATAGCGTTGCCCAAAGCAAAAACATGAAATCTACTGAACAAAAGATAGCGGACATGTATAACCTAAATGGACTGTATAGGGTAGCCTTTACACAGGAATGTGGTTGTCAGATTGGATTAACAGCTGTGGAACTCAATGGGTTGGTGTTTTAAGCCTATACGCATACTACAATCAATGGTTTATGGAAAGTCTGTATTTAAATACAGATCTACGTTCTACTTCCTTTCCCTGCCAAGTGGTTTGATACAGATTGTGGGGACGATGAAATTAGCCCGGGTGTGACGGATGGGGAGACAGAAGCACGGTAAACCAAGGACCAAAACCAAAATGACTAGAACAAACACTAAACCAGGACAGAACCGAAACATGAGGCATATGTAAAACAAAGACCAACAATACACACAAGGAAATTAGTAGCAATAAATAAGGACAGTGATTAGGGAATCAGGTGAGGGCAATAAACATCCTAAAGTTTCACGCAAATCTCAGGAGGTGTGGTGCAGGATAAAGACAAGACACAGCGAATATCACTGTTCGTAGTGTTTTATTATAAAGCCAAATAAACACAAAAACATTGAACAGGATAACTAAACAGAACGTAAACTCAAAGTGCGCTAACGTAGCATTTTACTGTAACGATTCCTGCCTCACTGAGAGCATCTAGTGGGCTAGAAGGGCATCGCAGTTCCCTTAGGGTAATTATAAAACTCAGTCACCTGAATCAGGTGTGTGTGATTAGAGTGGGAATAACGATGTCCATTTAGACTGAACTAATAAAGTACGGTTCTATACAGGACATCTCATCTACACCAGTAATAAATAATGTTCACATCTGAATCCCTACATTATGTCCCGAGGGCGTTTCCTAAATTCTGTATTCAGTACTCTTGAGAACATAAACAAATGTTGGGTGAATGAGCTGAGGTTCATTGATTTATTCCTTTAACTCTTCACGAAAGCAGAGTGGGGGTATGTCATAAAAAAGACACTTCCTGAATAATATCAAGGCACTTGTTGCATCTCTGGCAATAAAGAGAATATAGAGAATAGAGAATATGAATCGAGAATACGAGCTGGATTTGCCATTGGTCCTCCACAGGGAACTCCGGGAATAATCTGAAATAAGGGAAATAGCTGCTACAATATTTTTTCTTCCAGTGGCTCATGTAATAGAGAGAAAGACTTTTCTGCTCTGGCTTTCATCCAGCGTACGCCCCTTTCTCTCTCTCTCCCTCTCTCTCTCTCTCTCTCTGTCTCTCTCTCTCACTCTCTCAATGTTTTTTCTTGTCACTTTCTCTTCCACATCCTGCATTTTCTGTAGTTCCCCGTGCCAAATTCACTAACACAACTGTAGCAGAGTAATTAAGACACATTTGAGATATGTATGGGGCATTTCAGAAATATGGGTTACAGAAACAGCATAGCAGAATGATGGGCTCAATCTCACACGTGTGAATATGCATGTATATATATATATATATATATATATATATATTTCATGGACGGATTTTAAAAAAAGAATTCCATTCATGTGAAAAGCTATTAAACATTAATGCATAACAAAGTTATCTCTGTCCACCAAAAGGGAAGATGGGACAAAACCACAACTCACTGTCTTTCTTATTTTTGTTTCACTTCGTTAAGGATCAGTAAACCTCCCCATCAATCAAACCTTTACCAACCCGTACTGAGGCAAATGAACCACACCTAATCTGAGATCTGTGTCCCAAGCGGAACCTGACTCTCACACACACCTTCTAATATCATTGACAGAGAGGTCCCGCTCTTATTTCCAATCAATGAGAAACAGCAGACAAACCAACCTGAAGGAATGACAGCGTGGAGAGTTTACATCAGCGTGCTAATCCCATATCAGGGCCGTAATCTAGACGTTCCCAATAGCACCCTGTGCCCTCTTTAGTGAAACACTTTTGACAAGGACCAATAGGGTGCCATATTGAATGCTGTCCAAGTTGTCCCTTTTTGGTCAATTTAATAACACACTATTAGTACCTTTGTTATCAGAAATGACCTCTGCTAGTAGGATCAAATGTCGAGGTTAGGACGTGAATTGTTTGTCAAGGTTGAATCAATTGTTTGAATGACACAGTGAAGTACATGCTGCTTTTTATACTCAAAAGAGCTTGGTGATTTGTAGCTGGAATGGTGGAATTATCTGTGAATCACCAGATTCCAGAAAGGATCCCAACGTGTGATAGAATTACAGGAACAGGGACACGTTCTGTTACAAGAATTCCAGAGAAAACCTTTGTATGATCTAGACTTTACACCCACCAAAGAATATTCTTCATTCTTCCAAAAGATGTCAATATTTTGGGCTGCAAACTAGTAGTATGACTGGATATAATGTGCTATACTGTCCCCTTAACCAGCTGCTCTCTGTTAAACTAGTAGTATGACTGGATATAATGTGCTATACTGTCCCCTTAACCAGCCGCCCTCTGTTAAACTAGTAGTATGACTGGATATAATGTGCTATACTGTCCCCTTAACCAGCCGCTCTCTGTTAAACTAGTAGTATGACTGGATATAATGTGCTATACTGTCCCCTTAACCAGCCGCTCTCTGTTAAACTAGTAGTATGACTGGATATAATGTGCTATACTGTCCCCTTAACCAGCCGCTCTCTGTTAAACTAGTAGTATGACTGGATATAATGTGCTATACTGTCCCCTTAACCAGCCGCTCTCTGTTAAACTAGTAGTATGACTGGATATAATGTGCTATACTGTCCCCTTAACCAGCAGCTCTCTGTTAAACTAGTAGTATGACTGGATATAATGTGCTATACTGTCCCCTTAACCAGCTGCTCTCTGTTAAACTAGTAGTATGACTGGATATAATGTGCTATACTGTCCCCTTAACCAGCTGCTCTCTGTTAAACTAGTAGTATGACTGGATATAATGTGCTATACTGTCCCCTTAACCAGCCGCTCTCTGTTAAACTAGTAGTATGACTCTTGATCTAATGTGCTATACTGTCCCCTTAACCAGCCGCTCTCTGTTGCCCCCTGCAGGTGCGTTGGTCCAAGACGGCGGGCAGTGCATCAGACAAGTTCCAGGAGACATCGATTTACAACGAGACACTGCGCATTGAGGGCATCCAGCGTTTGCAGGGCGGCCGCTACTACTGCAAGGCTGACAACGGGGTGGGGGTGGCTGCCATCAAGTCCATCCGGGTAGACGTGCAGTGTAAGTCGGCAGGGAACGCCCACAGTGATCTCTCCACTCACCCTCCAAACCAGTACCTAAATCTGACAAAAACGGGAATTTGAGGCGGGAATTTGGAAAATCTGGAAAGTTAGTGGAAACTTGATTTGGGGAAACACGACAAACGGTACTGTGTTTGTAGTGTAAATGTTATGGAATTGAAAGAAAGAAAAGAAATGACCAACTAAAATTGAAAATACGATCAGTTTTGATACTCCTGGAGGAGGTAGGAGTGGCGGGATCTAAAAGAGTGTATGGAAGAGTTAGTCCAGGTGGTGCGGGGCCCCCTGTCTACGGGGCCCCTGTCTACGGGGCCCCCTGTCTACGGGGCCTGGTACTGCTGCCTGTTTCCGCTGTCCCACTATCCCTCTGAGTCAGGGGCCAGGTCAGGGGTCAGGTCAGGGGCCAGGTCAGGGCCCTCAGCCACACTTAATATAGTGACCGTTCCAGCACATTAATAAAGCTTCACTTCAACCAGGGCTCAAGACAATATCAGCACACAAGTTTAAATGCCTCGTGTCTTTAACGATGCACACATGTTTTCCACTACAACTGTATCACCCTTCATCCTACTACAGAATAAAACACAATTATTTTGCTTTCTTACCAGCGAATGCAAGATAGGTGTAAACTCCGATAGGTGTAAACTCCGATAGGTGTAAACTCCGATAGGTGTAAACTCCGATAGGTGTAAACTCAGATAGGTGTAAACTCCGATAGGTGTAAACTCAGATAGGTGTAAACTCCGATAGGTGTAAAGTCCAATAGGTGTAAACTCAGATAGGTGTAAACTCAGATAGGTGTAAACTCTGATAGGTGTAAACTCCGATAGGTGTAAACTCAGATAGGCGTAAACTCAGATAGGCGTAAACTCCGATAGGTGTAAACTCCGATAGGTGTAAACTCCGATAGGTGTAAACTCCGATAGGTGTAAACTCAGATAGGTGTAGGTTATTACTTTGTTGTTTCCACCGAAAACCAGCGTGACATAGACACAGACACAGTCAAATACTCTTTGAGGCCAAAAACAATAGCCCTCTACCACGATTTTACATTTAAATTCATCAATTAAACTGAGAATCTTATCCAGAGCGACTTGCAGGAGCAATTAAGTGCCTGGCTCAAGGGCACAGTGACAAATGCATCAGCTTGTCGGCTCGGAAATGGAGCCAGAGACCTTTGGGCTTGTGGCCCAAGACTAAGCACTTGGCTATCTGCCACCCTGATTGTGTTAGCCTTCCCGGTGTACGGTCCCCAGAGGACGGTAATTGCAGGGCGAGTAAACAGGGCGAGTAGTGCTGCTGTCAGGGGCGGCTGAGGGTAACCAGTAGTGACGGGGGACGCTTGTTCAATTCTCCCTCCTCGCCCCACCACGGTGTGACTTTAGAAGCAAGCGAGAGAGAGAATGAGAAAGAAAGCAGGAGAGAGAAAAACGGAGGACAGGAGACAGTAATTAGTGTGGATGAGAGAGCTGGCGGGCAGTGTAGGGCTCCTCGTGCCTCCTCTTCCACCCCCTCCCCCCCTGCTGTTTCTCCACACTATGGTTCTGTGGTGTGTGAGAGGAAAGGTGACGCAGGCAGCGGGAGAGAGAGAAACAGAGAAATCTGAGTGAAATAAAGAGTGCAAAGGCAAAGATCAAGTCAGAGGGAAGCGTGTGTGGTGGTGAAGGAGATGGGATCTGCTTGCTGGTCTCCTCTGGGAAAAGGTAGACAGCTGGATATCACGGGCCGTAATATCTCATCACGAGCGGAGACGCTTTTAAAAGGAAGAGGGAGACAGTTTAAGTCAGGAGAGGAAGAGAGAAGGCTGAGGGGATAGAGGCAGTTTGTAAAGACGCTGGTGGGACTTGCTGTATTTATGCAAGGCTATAAGCGCTCATTTGGAGGGAAGAAACACAATTAGAAGGGAGCGGTCTGTCCACAGCAGGTATAGAAGGTAGTGTTGAGTGAGTGCCACACCTAGGGAATACTGCATGCGTGCATAGCTTTTATTCGCTTCTGATATGGTATGTTGTCATTTAGCAATAGACAGTAGAAGTGGAGAGGGCATTGGGTGTGAGAAAGTGCAGATGGAAGCCAGGCATAGTGCAAGTCCAGAGTGGAAGGGCTGTGGGAGAGGGCTGGCAGGTGGGAGAGGGCAATCAGGTGGGAGAGGGCAATCAGGTGGGAGAGGGCAATCAGGTGGAAGAGGGCAATCAGGTGGGAGAGGGCAATCAGGTGGGAGAGGGCAATCAGGTGGAAGAGGGCAATCAGGTGGGAGAGGGCTGGCAGGTGGGAGAGGGCAATCAGGTGGGAGAGGGCAATCAGGTGGGAGAGGGCAATCAGGTGGGAGAGGGCAATCAGGTGGGAGAGGGCAATCAGGTGGGAGAGGGCAATCAGGTGGGAGAGGGCAATCAGGTGGGAGAGGGCTGGCAGGTGGGAGAGGGCAATCAGGTGGGAGAGGGCAATCAGGTGGAAGAGGGCAATCAGGTGGGAGAGGGCAATCAGGTGGGAGAGGGCTGGCAGGTGGGAGAGGGCAATCAGGTGGGAGAGGGCAATCAGGTGGGAGAGGGCAATCAGGTGGGAGAGGGCAATCAGGTGGGAGAGGGCAATCAGGTGGGAGAGGGCAATCAGGTGGGGGAGGGCAATCAGGTGGGAGAGGGCAATTAGGTGGGAGAGGGCAATCAGGTGGAAGAGGGCAATCAGGTGGGAGAGGGCAATCAGGTGGGAGAGGGCTGGCAGGTGGGAGAGGGCAATCAGGTGGGAGAGGGCAATCAGGTGGAAGAGGGCAATCAGGTGGGAGAGGGCAATCAGGTGGGAGAGGGCAATCAGGTGGGAGAGGGCAATCAGGTGGGAGAGGGCAATCAGGTGGGAGAGGGCAATCAGGTGGGAGAGGGCAATCAGGTGGGAGAGGGCAATCAGGTGGGAGAGGGCAATCAGGTGGGAGAGGGCAATCAGGTGGAAGAGGGCAATCAGGTGGGAGAGGGCAATCAGGTGGGAGAGGGCAATCAGGTGGGAGAGGGCAATCAGGTGGGAGAGGGCAATCAGGTGGGAGAGGGCAATCAGGTGGGAGAGGGCAATCAGGTGGGAGAGGGCAATCAGGTGGGAGAGGGCAATCAGGTGGGAGAGGGCAATCATCACACACTTATACTAATTAAAACTGTGTGAAAAATACAACAGGAAAACCAGAATAACTCAACACAAAAACGAAATAGTAAAAGACAAACAATTTCCGCTAATGTCACGAAAAATCCTATTTTGTCTTTTCCCAGTGTTGGACATAGTAAGTGCCTCTAATTCATCTCATTAGAACGATCATTCTCTCACGTTAAAGATAAATGAATTATCTTCCCTGTGCTGTTTTGCTGGAGCAGCGGGGTGTATTGTACATCATTCACCTGCTAGGTACACTAGTTCTGACACGCTCTGCCACATTAACGCAGACATGCCACTAACATCTACTCACACACAGACACACTACACACACAATGGGAGCCACGCAAGGCATGCATACATAGTATGAGGAAAAACAGCAGGGTGGAGGAATACCTGCATGGAGGGAAACAAAGGGCTAATACAATCATGTAGTAGCAAGATAAGGCTCAAGAATAAAGAGTAGAGCCAAATGAGAGAGAGATTATATGCAACACTTACCCCAGAGCGGTCAAATCTACAGTATTATAAACATGTTTCTTATGCCCCCGTCGCTGTAGTTAGTTCACTCTCCACTGCGTTGCAGTACTGGTTCACTTCTTAATCTCTACAGATGTAAAGAACATGTACACATTTTGACTGACTTCCATGTATACAAACATTATTCCAGACGCCCAAATTCACTTTCCCTGACTGACGCTAGATTATTCCACCCCCTTTACCCCTTGAACCTTGACCTCAGATGCAGTGACCATGTTTATAAGGATCCAAGCTTCACTGTACCGTGTTTGAGCACAGTCTGCAGTTACCTACAGTCACTGTGATGCTCATTAACATGGCCACAGCGATGTCAGTTGTGGACGGCCTGTAGTAAGTCACCTGAGCGCTGACCTTTGGCACTCTGACCAGCGAGACAGTGGGCCAGTGGGCAGGCGGGAGTTTAACTTGTTGCCTCTACTCATGGGATGGACTTGGTTCAGGGACCCATTCAGCCATTTTCATGGATATGCTACCCTAGCCATATTAGCTTGGTCTCTTCATCAGACTGACTGGAGGATCCACTCAGGTAAGTGGTCTGGGTGGGAGGGTACCTGAGGATATGGTGGGGGGGTTGGTGTGTGTGGCTGGGTATGGGACCAATCTGTGGGGCTGGTTGTGATTCTCTATGAAACCTATGGCTTGTGGGTTGTGATGTGAAGCGTTTTAAGCTGAAAGTGGACATTGGATATTTGATTTTATTAGATTTTTATGACTTTTTGTTGTTAACTTTCTGAGACAAAGCCTATTTCATGAACCGACCTTTGCTCATCTTCTGGGGCCGGCCAGCTGTGGGATGCCGCTGGATGCCAGGATAATATAGTCCTTTTTGCTATCATACTATGGACTTAACATGTAAAACCAGTGGTGTAGTCTATTTTTTTGTAGTGAGTATATTGTGATTTTCCCCTCCCAGCCTCTTACTCGCCTGTCCCAGAGTGACACCCCATACACTAAGCACTGGAAAAACAACTCTTAAAGTTAAGAACAGATGAGCTGATTTAACTTTTTGAGAACCGCAACCTACCCTGAACACAACAAAACCTCAAACAAATTAGCCATTTAATTGACACACCTTCACTGACGCAGTACCCTGCAGAAATTTGGCAGATCCTCTTTTGTCTATTTTAACGTAGCCTTAAGTCACTACAGAGATGGGTGGGCAGCCTGGTAGTCTACAATGCTTTCCAAATATGTTTGTACTCAGGGGTCTGAGGTGTGCATTTCCTTCTTGGTTGTGTGGCGGAGCGATGGCTTCTTGTCCATGTTGTCACATACTTTCTTGGCTCAAAAAGTCTTACAGGGGGCCCATTGATGCTGATCATCATCAAATTGCTCACATTGGACAACAACAGTGTAGATCTTTTGTCTGTGCAAACATTGTTCATGAGACTGAAGCCCCTTTCACATTCAGCAGTGCTGCAGGGGATGGTCTGCATGTATCTTATGAGAGGTTTTAGGCTTTCAGGCTCACTGTCTGAGTGCTCAAGGAAATCTCTCATACCATTTACTGCTTGCTCTTCACAAAGACCTCCTGCACAGTCGTTTTACTTGTGCCTCCCCAATGCCGTATGCCAGGTGTTGATGGCCAGTTGTATATTAAAAACGTTCAAGCTTTTATTTTGAAAAACTAAAGGCTGTGCAACATGTGTGTGGCCCCTGCAGATTATCTTTAAGTGTATTGAGGTTAATAGGTCATTGCACAAAAAAGCTATTGAGATATGCAGGTTAAAAATGTATATTAAAAACTTTCAAACTTTTGTTTTGAAAAAACAAAGGCTGTGCAACATGCGGGTGGCCCCTGCAGACTATCTGAAAGTGTTTGAGGTTAATAGGTCACTGCACAAAAAAAGCTATTGAGATTTCCAGTATTTAAATGTATTTTAAAAACTTAAAACATTTTATTTTGAAAAACCAAAGCCTGTGCAACATGTGAAAGATATTTGTAGACAATATGAAAGTAAATTGAGGTTTCCAAGTGATTTTCAAAGATAATTACGTCATTTCCTTAAAAAAACAAAGCTGTGCAAAATGTGGTTGTACTCTATAAAACAATCAGACAGTTATTTGAAGTTTCAAGGCCAAATGGTAAAACAGCTTTAGAATTAATAACGTTGGGACTTGCACTTTATTGACGGTCCCTAACTATAAGCTGACGGAGGTTTCTGTCGGCCGATCATCGGGGTGTAGTGTGGCTGCTTGCGGGAAAACCGGACCTAATATCTGGCTCCGAATAACCATTGAATATCCAATATCGAATATCCAACCAACTTTACCTCAGTTTTACAGCTATAGGCTACTTAGGCACACGCACAGACACAGGATATCATATATAAGCTACTCTGACACTTACAAGGTAACAGTAACGTTGCGGTAAAATTATCGGGCTGGTTTTCTGTGGTAACGTTTACGATCGGGTCATCATGATCTGTGGGAGCTGCAGTGTCACCCGACACTGCAGTAGCTTCAGGGACAGACTTTTTAAAACACTGAAGTAGTGTTATTTGGGTCTGTTTACGTTTCATATCTCGTTATTTTAAAACGTAGTTCAAACTCTACGTAGTTGCGGGAAATGTTTTTTTTTAAGGCAGCCGGAGCTAAACAACTTGTTGTTGCTTAGTAACTTTAAGTGACGTCACGTCAGAGCCAGTGCACCGCGACGGAAGCCCCCAAGATCCAGTTGTCACTGATTCACAATACATACGGGGATAATTTATGAATTAAAGCGAGAACGTTTTGTCACAAAACGATGATGTTACGTATTATCGCGCCTTTGTTAGTGGGTATACGGAAATCTTTGGCTTTTTCTAGTGGGTATACGGCGTATACCTGCGTATCACGTAGACTACACCACTGTGTAAAACATAGTGATGACCAATGTGTCATGGCAATATATGGCTACTTGTACTGGAGAAATCCTATAGAGCTCAAAGCACTCACACACAGCACACACAGTACACACACACAGCACACACACACACACACAGCACTCACACACAGCACTCACACACAGTACACACACACAGCACACACACACAGCACTCACACACAACACTCGCACACAGCACTCGCACACAGCACTCGCACACAGCACTCGCACACAGCCTCACACACAGCACACACACACAGCACTCACACACAGCACACACACACAGCGCTCACACACAGCACACACACACACAGCACTCACACACAGCACTCGCACACAGCACTCGCACACAGCACTCGCACACAGCCTCACACACAGCACACACACACAGCACTCACACACAGCGCACACACACAGCGCTCACACACAACACACACAGCGCTCACACACAGCGCTCACACACAGCACTCACACACAGCACACACACAAAGCACTCACACACAGCACACACACACAGCACTCATACACAGCACTCACACACAGCACACACACACAGCACTCACACACAGCACTCACACACAGCACACACACACAGCACTCACACACAGCACTCACACACAGAACTCACACACAGCACTCACACACAGCACTCACACACAGCCAACATTGTATGATCGTCATGTTTTCTCACCATGTGGGAATTCACTTGTTAAACTCGTAGAGGACGCTAGGCTGTTCATCAAAAGTGAATTCCTCTCTGTCCTAAATAAGCATACCCCATTTAAAAAGTTCAGAACAAAAGACCGATACAGCCCCTGGTTCACCACTGAACTGACCTCACTTAACCAACAGAAAAACACATTGTGGCGTGTCGCACTAGCATCAAACAAGCCTCGTGATATGCAACTCTTCAAAGAAGCCAGAAACCGGTACACCCAGGTTGTTAGGGAAGCTAAGGCCTGCTACTTCAAACAAAAATTGACATCCTGTCAGACCAATTCCAAAAAGTTTTGGGACACTGTTAAGTCACTGGAGAACAAGATCACCTCCTCTCAGCTTCTTACGGCCCTAAAATCAGGTACTACTGTAACCACTGATAAGACCAAGATTTTAGAGAACCTTAATAAGCATTTTGCTGAAGCCGGCCATCCTTTTCAACTAAATACACTCACCCAAGCTAACTGCTCTACACCTCCACCAGCCACATGCCCATGCCTCTCCCCACTCTTCTCCTTCACCCTTATCCAGACAGCCGATGTGCTTAAAGAGTTGCAAAAGCTGGACCCATATAAATCAGCTGGGCTTGATAATCTGGACCCTTCCTTTCTAAAATTATCTGCCAACATTATGGCTGCACCCATCAACAGTCTGTTAAACCTTTCTCTCTCATCTTCGGAAATCCCGAGAGATTGGAAATCTGCTGCAGTCATTCCCCTGTTCAAAGGGGGAGACTCCCTTGACCCCAATTGTTACAGACAGAGCTGTGCTCGAGACCACCTAAAGCGAGACCGAGACGAGACCGAGACCGAAGGGGGCCGAGACCGAGACAAGACCAAGACCGAAGGGGGCCGAGACCGAGACGAGACCGAGACCGAAGGGGGCCGAGACCGAGACCAGTCATATCAACACTAAATAATATTACATGTTTTTGGTCCAGTGACCAATGTAAAAAAACACTTGACCAACAGCATCAGATCATCTACTGTGTTGTCATCCTGAATGAAATTAATTACATTTTATTAAAAGAGTATGTAGGCCTATTTATTGCCTTATGTAACCATAAAATACGAAAATAAAACCATGATTTTAAAATGCACAGGCTATGATATAAAAATGTCTAAAAATCGAATAAATGAAAATCCATCAAACTGTATGTCCTATGTTGATGTAGTAAATGCTAACACATTTTAGATCACAAGTGACTTGCAATCAAATGATTTGCGCATGATTGGCCGATAAACAAATCTATTTATAATTATTTATCCGTCCACAGTCGGCACGCAGCTTCAGTTGTTTGTCTGCTTGAGCAGGACACGCAAACGAACCGGTTGCACTGCGCACAGTGTTCGTTAGTCTTGTTACGAGTGCACATGAGACAGCAGCAAACTAACCCGGTTGAACTGCGCACCGTGTTCAAATAGATCAGACCAAAACCTGTCCAGTTTAATAAAGATCGGACCATAACCGGTCCAGTTTAATAAAGATCGGACCAAAACCCGTCCAGTTTCATATAGATCGGACCATAACCGGTCCAGTTTTATGCTCTTTCTGCCATATGCCCCCCGGACTTATGTATGTCCCACGTCCTTCTGTGTGCATGAGTAATTTTATTTATCGCCCATTTGTAGTAAGCCTATTAATAATTATTGTTTATATTCGTTTAATTCCGATACAAAACAATATTTTGTTGAAGTCTCTTGTAGGCTATATGAATACACTGTGGTTCATTCGTTATTAATTATTGAGTGCAATAGGCGCATGACACATGAATGGGTCTGTATGTATTTGGCGGAATTCGTTCTGTGTATTTAGTGAAACATATTTCTTTATGAACGTACCTCTTTTTGTATAGTTCAACCAAGCCAATCAGACTATTGTCTATATGTGTTCTCGTAGTATTTGTCTGTGTATCGCCCATTCAACCATTGCCATCATAGGCTCAGTGAAGTGTGATCGGTGTCTGGGTACCGCAATTAGGGTACCAACGCCCAGCGGCGTTGGATTTTGGCAACAGGAAGGCAGTTTAGGTATCAAAAAACATGTAAATAGTAGTTTTATATATTGTTCGGTTTGTGATTTTGCAATTCTGAAAACGGGACACGGTAAAATGCACGTATTTAGGAAAAGTCATGGAAGGACGTCGGCTGTAGCTTTTCAACATGATATATGTATTTTAATTACTAACCGCTGTGTGTTTTCGGACAAATTATTTATTTGTGCTCACTGTACTGAATATAGGCAAAACGAATATAATGGCAGATTGTGCAGACATGATCGAGCATATGTTTAAGATTGAAGTATTTACGTGAATGGGTGCACGCTCTAGCGACGCTGGGGGTGGGCTTTTCTTCAAAAGTAGATAGCCATTGGCGGGATAAGCCACATCAGAAAAAAACAGTCTGACTCTGGACGAAATACAGCCAATGGAAATACAGCCTCTACAAGTCATACTTAAATATTTTGCTAGAAAAAATTGTGGGCGATAATTTCTACGCTGGTCTCGACTGGTCTCGGAAGTACGAGTCCTTACTGTCCGAGACCGAGTCGAGACCGAGTCCAAATGTAACCGAGACCGAGACGAGACCGAGACCTTAAAAAAGTGGTCTCGAGACCGAGACCGGTCTCGAGTACTACAGCTCTGGTTACAGACCTATATCTATCCTACCCTGTCTTTCCAAAGTCTTTGAAAAGCTGGTTAACAAGCAGATTGTCAACCATCTTGAATCCCGTCATGTCCTTTCCGCTTTGCAATCTGGTTTTCGTGCTGGTCTGCACTACGGCTACCGTAAAGGTCCTGAATGACATCATAGCCGCCATTGACAAAAAGCATTACTGTGCAGCGGTCTACATCGACCTGTCCAAGGCATTTGACTCAGTTAACCATCGTGTTCTCATCAGCCGACTCAATAGCCTGGGTTTCTCTCGCGACTGCCTTGCCTGGTTCTCTAACTATCTCTCAGACCGAGTCCAGCGTGTTAAGTCAGAGGGCCTACTGTCGGAACCCAGGGCTGTTGCCACAGGGGTGCCGCAGGGCTCGATTCTCGGGCCGACTCTTTTCTCACTCTACATCAACGATGTGGCTCTCGCTGCTGGAGACTCCCAGATTCATCTCTATTCAGACGATACAATCCTGTACACAGCAGGCCCTTCGTTAGACACAGTGCTCTCAAACCTACAAGAGAGTTTTAATGCCATTCATTACTCCTTCCGTAGCCTAAAGTTATTATTAAACTCCAGTAAAACTAAGTGTATGCTGTTCAACCGATCTCTGCCCACACCCGCCCGCCTACCGAACATCACCACGCTGGATGGGTCTGAACTTGAATATGTTGATACATATAAATATCTAGGTGTGTTGCTAGACAGCTCTCTCTCCTTCCAACCGCACATTAATAAACTGAAATCTAAAATTAAATCCAGAATCGGCTTCCTCTTCCGCAACAGGGCTTCCTTCACTCAGGCTGCCAAACTTGCCTTGGCGAAAATGACTATCATCCCAATGTTCGACTTTGGCGATGTCATCTATAGAACAGCCTCAAACTCTCTGCTGAAAAAACTGGACGTGATCTACCATAGCGTCATACGTTTTGTTACAAATGCTACTTACAACACCCACCACTGCAAGCTTTATGCATTAGTCGGCTGGCCGTCACCAACTACTCGGCGTTTAACGCATTGGTACCAACTTATTTACAAGTCTCTGCTTGGCAAAGTCCCACTGTACTTAAGTTGTCTAGTTACCATTGCGCTACCCACCCGCAGTCTACGCTCAAGTAGGTGTATTGCTTTAGTGACCCCAAAAGCCTACACAACATTCGGCCGCCAATCCTTCCAGTTCGCAGCCGCCAATGACTGGAACGATTTACAAAAATCCCTAAAACTCGAAACCATTATCTCACCAGCTGCCTTCAAACGGCTCCTGTCTGAGCACCTGTCAGATCTCTGTACCTGCTAACGGCCCACAACCCCCTTCTCACTTTGCCATGCCCTATTTGCACCTGTACTGCTGTCATATCTGTGTACACTGTTGAACCACTCTTTGTGCTCAGATAATGCCCAATTGATCTTTCCCATAACCTCATTTCCTTTACTCCCATGCACTCTATCGACCAACCTGCTAGAGACACTTTATTCTGTATACCTGCTAGGCACACTTTAATCCTTTTACATTCCGTGTTAAGATACTCATTGTATTTATTTTTTAATTTTATTTTTTATATATTTATTTATCACTGTATCTATGCTGCTCAACTGTATTTCATATACCTCATCCTGTTTAATCTTGAAGCTGTATTCCTTACTGTGTCCCACTGCTATTTGCACTCCTGTGTTTGTGTATTCTGTGTAACTATATGTTGTCCTGCACATTTATTTCGCCTTATCTTGGCCAGGTCGCCGTTGTAAATGAGAATTTGTTCTCAATCGGCCTACCTGGTTAAAGAAAGGTTAAATAAAAAAATAAAAATAAAAAAAGCTCTTAGTTATCAATTTAGTTCTCCTGTGTTGTTGTTGCCTGAGTTAAGCGCCACCTCTGGTATGCCACAGGTCTCAGACCAGTGATTGACACGCACACACGCACACACGCACACACGCACACACGCACACACGCACACACGCACACACGCACACACGCACACACGCACACACGCACACACGCACACACGCACACACACAGAGAGAGAAACACTATGGTTGGAGGAGGTTTTTCTCAGAAGCTAGAGCCACTGACCATAACACGGAATGGGAATGAGGGGCCCAATTAGACTGTGAATTTTTCCGAGCTTTGTGTGGGTGACTATGTTAAGGCTAGTACGTATGTATGTGTGTGAGAGTGAGATAGAGACGAGAGAGAGAGAGAGAGAGGGAGCGAGAGAGAGAGAGGGAGCGAGAGAGAGAGAGGGAGAGAGAGAGAGAGAGAGAGGGAGCGAGAGAGAGAGAGAGAGAGAGAGGGAGGGAGAGAGAGAGAGGGAGAGAGAGAGGGAGCGAGAGAGAGAGAGAGAGAGAGAGGGAGGGAGAGAGAGAGAGAGAGGGAGAGAGACAGAGAGAGAGAGATAGAGGGGGGGAGAGAGAGAGAGAGAGGGAGGGAGAGAGAGAGAGAGAGGGAGAGAGGGAGGGAGAGAGAGAGAGAGAGGGAGAGAGACAGAGAGAGAGAGATAGAGGGGGAGAGAGAGAGAGAGAGGGAGGGAGAGAGAGAGAGAGAGGGAGAGAGACAGAGAGAGAGAGAGAGACAGGGAGAGGGAGAGAGAGAGAGAAGACAGAGCAGGTAGAGAACATAAGCTCTGACCTTTCTATCCAGGCTTTGGCTGCTGCTTGAGTCATGGAGCTCTTCTCTGAATCATGAACCAACCAGTTAAAAAAACTGGTGTTACTGTCAAAACTCAATTTTCCCTGTCCTCTTCCCACTTCTCTCTCCCGCCGATTTCAGATAGAAATGTGATTTTAGATCTATCATTCTCATTAAAGCCTGTCTGATAACTCTTATAGATGCATGAGCCCTACCCACTTCAGTGCTTCCTGCTGTACACTTCAGCTGCTTCAGCATTTCATATCATTCAGCGCCTAATCAAACTAAATATTATATTTTTGATTATTCAAAATACTGTGTATTTCACACACAGCTGTTAGGACGTTACAGTAATTCTCTTGTCGGGTCACATAAAATCAGGCAAAAGGCGTAAGATCCTCTGTGAAGTCTGATATCGTTCAGTGACTCTTGCCCCATGGTGTATTGTGAATCTGACAGCTCCGCTCTGTTTCTGAGCCACAGAGTGTTTTTTTGTGTCACTCCTACACTCGGCCAAACAGGAGCTGTTGTGTCCGTTGCACAGCTTCAGTTTGAGTGTTGGAGGAGGTTGAGAAAGAGACAGCCTGCTTGCGCGGGTCATGATTGCATCATTACATTGTCTCGCCAGGTGAACTCAGACGCTGTCTCCCCATTTCGCCATTATCGTCATCACTTCCTCGTGTGTTTCACTGGCGTTGTGTGGTTCGTACTAATGTGTGTGTGTTTCACTGGCTGTGTGTAGGTTCCCCCATGTGAACGTTGTGTGGTTCGTACTAATGTGTGTGTGTGTTTCACTGGCTGTGTGTAGGTTCCCCTATGTGAACGTTGTGTGGTTCGTACTAATGTGTGTGTGTTTCACTGGCTGTGTGTAGGTTCCTCTATGTGAACGTTGTGTGGTTCGTACTAATGTGTGTGTGTTTCACTGGCTGTGTGTAGGTTCCTCTATGTGAACGTTGTGTGGTTCGTACTAATGTGTGTGTGTTTCACTGGCTGTGTGTAGGTTCCTCTATGTGAACGTTGTGTGGTTCGTACTAATGTGTGTGTGTTTCACTGGCTGTGTGTAGGTTCCCCTATGTGAACGTTGTGTGGTTCGTACTAATGTGTGTGTGTTTCACTGGCTGTGTGTAGGTTCCTCTATGTGAACGTTGTGTGGTTCGTACTAATGTGTGTGTGTTTCACTGGCTGTGTGTAGGTTCCTCTATGTGAACGTTGTGTGGTTCGTACTAATGTGTCTGTGTTTCACTGGCTGTGTGTAGGTTCCCCTATGTGAACGTTGTGTGGTTCGTACTAATGTGTGTGTGTTTCACTGGCTGTGTGTAGGTTCCCCTATGTGAACGTTGTGTGGTTCGTACTAATGTGTGTGTGTTTCACTGGCTGTGTGTAGGTTCCTCTATGTGAACGTTGTGTGGTTCGTACTAATGTGTGTGTGTTTCACTGGCTGTGTGTAGGTTCCCCTATGTGAACGTTGTGTGGTTCGTACTAATGTGTGTGTTTTGGTGCACCCTTATGTTCTCTGTTATCAGGGATGCATTTTGTCCCGGAAACTGAATGTGAAGACTCCACTTAGGCTTATTTTTTTAACGTCTGTTACATTAAGATAGTGTGTGTCTGTGTGTAGCCAAGCAACTGATGTCTGGCGCTCACATTGTTCCAAGGCCAAATCCACCAATAAATAGGAACAAGAAAAAAATCCCTCTCACACACCAACACAAGGCCGGTCTAGCGTTCATGAGGAGTGCTGGACCCATGAGAGTTTTGTTCCATTTGTATTTCCCGCTCTTTCTTTACCATGCAGAACAGTGGAATGCCATTCTGTAAATCAGCATTTATATTAATGTATTACACGTACGGTATGGTTCCAAAGATTGGGGTCACTAACAAATGTCCTAGTTTTACATCGAAAACAGTAATTTATTTAGCTTGAATAATAAATATAGCAGGAATTAATTTAAGAGAAATTATATCTATTAAAAAAGTTGTAAATAATGATTTTAATTTAGATTCTAATATATTATTAGGGATTGGCTTGATGGGCATTTCTTAGGCACCCGTCAAGCTGCTCCCAAAACAGCTCAATAGGGTTGAGATCTGCTGACTGTGCTGGTCACTCCATTAAGGGAAGAATACCAGCTCACACATTCTTCCTTTAATAGTTGTTGCATTGTTTGGAGCTGTGCTTTGGGACATGTTCCTGTGGTAGAAGGACATTTTTTTTCCAATCAAGTGCCGTACACAGGGTATGGAAGGGCTTTGCAAAATGGATTAAAAGCCTTGATTCATTAAATCCGTTTTTTCACTACTTGAGCATTTTGGCTTGTACAGGCATGTCTGTAGTAGCCATTAGTAAGAGTCTTATGTCTCAAAACTCAGTACATCTGTTATGGTCATGGTGTATGGGAGTGCAGAAAGCCACAGCTGGAGCCGGATATCACGTTAGTTTGGTATGTATTAAAATAATACATGACAAACACAAAAGTAACATTTATAGCTGATTGAAATGAAAATGTGCTTACCAATGTGACTTACTAACCAAACAAAACAGCTACACAGAATCAAACACTCACCAATACTGAAACGTGATTTCAAATACTAATAATGCTGAACATTGTGCTACCCAACAGTGAGCTAAATAGACCTGCTGATTAGCCCAAATGAAACCTGGTGTGCATAATCAAAACAACCTACCTAATGAACTAGAAGTGGCCAACTAAAACACACCCAGGTGGACAACGTTTCAAAGGGAAGGTGAAAAATACAATACAATATACAATAAGCTAAACAGCCCCCTGGTATTTTCATTTTTAAGTCACCACGCTCAATGAGTGACAATATTCAATGAATAAAATGCCAACTGTCAGACTTCTCATCAAGCTGGGTCTTTAGTTGTGTGTTTTTTATGTGATGTCGATAGTTCTTTAACACTTTTTTACTGTTTTTATTAGGGCCAGGACTCGATTAAAAAAAATAATCTAATTAATTAGAGGCTTTGTAATTAATTAATCTAAATTAATCGCATTTTAATTGCATATAAATATTTGACCTGAGAAAACGTCAAATATTTTTTCACATGGATGTTTTTAGTATACCATTGAATAATGACTGAGTACATAAGCTTAAGCAATAAAAATAGTTTATTTGAAATTGTTTTCAATCAAGTCCAGCAGACCAGTGCAATGTTTGCCATTTAGTGTAGCAATAGCATATTTAGATTAGAAATATAGTACATTTCAGAAATTCAAGTAGCCTATAGGTAGGTAGACCTTCTGTAAACTATGTTGTTGTTGTATGTTTACCCGACCCCGGATAAGCGGTTGAAGATGAGATGAGATGACAATACTTTCAAGTACATTCAGAAACATTGGACGCCACGCTAACTGCTATATGTTTTGCGTTGAGGTGATACTTGAGGCTCGATGTGCTGCGGTGATATGCAAATTGCTTGTTGCATAGTTTGCACACAACCATGCTCTTATCGACGCTTCCATCCTTTCGTTTTTTATAACAAAATATCCCATCCACGGGGCCAAGCAAAGCGGTCTCGTCAGCTTCTTCGTTCATGTTCACTGTGGTTTGTTGTTGTCGGAAGTCATGAACGCTAGTTGGTGCTCCAGTATAAACTCATCCAGTGAGAAACGTTCCTCGGTGCAAAAATAAATGTGATTACAATTGTGTTATTTATTTTTTGTCGTTAAAGTACCGTAATTAATTAATCTTAATTAACGCGTTAATGTCCCATAATTAATTAATCTTAATTAACGCGTTAATGTCCCGGCCCTAGTTTTTATATGATAGAGCAACCATGTCACTATTCACCTGTGCCACAGGTGGTAAATGTTCTGCAATAAGACATCATATTCAGTGTACTTCAACAAGTTTTTTTATTTAGGTGAAATGTTTTTTGTCAGTCACTTTTCCGAGGTGGGCGTCTGGTTGTGGCCCCCACAGGTAACGTACAGGGGTAATGTCCAGTCTGAGGATTATAAAAGCCCACCTCGTTCATTATCAAACCAGACGCTAGATCTGTGACTGTTTCACTATATCTTTGTTGTTGATTGTTCCACAATCCAAATCAGTTAGTTTACTATATTAGATTACATTAATTTTCACTGAGAGTTTATTTTATTTCTTCATCACTTGGTTATGGTGTGCATATAAAACAAGAAAAAGTGTGCTTTTATTTCTGGTTGTAAGGACACAGATGGGTTAGGGTTAAATTATTAAGTCTATAACACAATTACATCTGGAGAAGGTGCATGTGTCTGAATACTTCTGATAGCTTTATATAATTTAAACACAAATAGTTACAAAGATCAGGATTAGGGGAAAGCGTTTATCAGTGAATCCAGATTCAGGAATGCTGAAGAGTTTAGCTTTTATTTGAGCGACTAACTCTAAAACTGAGAACAACAAATTTACCGGTGTAACTTGAAAAAAATAAAAATAAGCGATGCATCGCTAAAGTCTCCAACAAAAGTCTCACTTGGAGAACCGGACATATAACAAATAACAGTTAACAATACCACACAAACACATGACCAAACACAGGAAGCCTATATACTATTACTAATGAGGGAATGGGCACCAGGTGTGTGTAATGATGAGAGATGACCAAACACAGGAAGCCTATATACCATTACTAATGAGGGAATGGGCACCAGGTGTGTGTAATGATGAGACATGACCAAACACAGGAAGCCTATATACCATTACTAATGAGGGAATGGGCACCAGGTGTGTGTAATGATGAGACATGACCCAACACAGGAAGCCTATGTAACATTACTAATGAGGGAATGGGCACCAGGTGTGTGCAACAGACAGGACATGACAATGTGATGATGAGGGTGCGGTGGCACTAGAACGCTGGCGACAACGACCGCTGAAGCCTGCCAGTAGATGGCGGTAGAATGGCTTTGGAGGGAGTTCTAACAATGACAAATATTAACGTTCACCTAACAGGTCGTACCTACAGAGTAATGTAACTTCCACAGTTGAGTGTCCTTAAGAGAAGGACAGCTTTAAATTCATTATTCTGCTCATTTTGGAGGTTTCCAAATAAACATTAACAAAAAGAAAACAGCTGATGACAAAATGTATGTAAAAACATGCACTTTGCGGATGTGCTGGCTGCAGAGCATGACATGAGTGAGATAGCTGGCTGGCTATCAAGCAAGGGACAAGATCTTATTTTTAGATATACGTTTCTCAGTTTATGTGTGTGGTAACTTATTCATTTGTGGACCTGCCTGCTTGTATAATAGGTTCCTCTTTCCAGTAGCTGGATTTGCATAGTGCAGTAATGTGCAGTGGTGCTAAGGGCTAATGGCTCATTCCTGCCCTCAAGGTTTGCCCCGGAACTCTGGCATCTGTGAGTCAGATTAGATGATTCAGCTTGGTGGTGGGTACTTTATTTTTGGGTTTAACTCTGGATTTTACTTGTGTGGCTGCAGTATTGTTAAAAATATTATGCGAAATTGTTATTCAAATCATGTGTTTAGCATTTAGTATTTGGAAATAATTTTATTGTGCACTTAAATATACAAATAGAATAATATAATGATAAGTACACAGCACAATACAATATGTGTTATTATAATTTGAAAATCTATCCAAAAGGACTATCTTTTTTCATGAAAAAGTCATGATCTGTGTAGGTCATCGTTATACACAGAGCAATACAGCCAAACGTCTCTCAGTCTGGTCAATAATAACAAATCTGCACTCAGATAGTAAGAACTAGTGTGTTTAGAGACTCTACCTGAACGGCATCCCTTGAAGCAAAACTTTTGATGGAAATTATACATCCTTATCAGATCTCATTCACGTCTGCAGCATGATTTTGATTTTGGGCAAATCATATGAGACAGTGTGAAAGGTAATATTGTCATTCAGCCATTCACATATTTTATGAATGCGTCTCATGATTAAAGATAGCTTTCTGTTATTAAAGTCTCTTTAATAGAAAGGTGCCGTTCTGTGATCTCTTTGCATTACAGTTGTCTAATCCCACACTGGTGTCAGAACTGACAGCCATTGTTTTGTTTCATATTTAGAACGTCAGGGATGTTCATGAAACTGATAGGATTTTTGCTTTGAAACGGGGAGGATCTGCAACTCAATTGTATTAATAGTAATGCCCCAAACAGATTTGGTGTGAGCTGCTTGACAAATGCTGTTCTTGATTGTCTGCCAAATGGTGTTTTTGATTTCTTCGCCACCATTCTTTCCCAAATCTCAAACCAAATTGGTGACATAAAACATGTGAGAATTCTAATAACACATTGATTGCCTTGATAACCAGAGAGGATAGAATGGTACATTTGTATGCTTAATGAAATATCCTTCCATTAGGAGGGCAGAGGTTTGTGGATAATCAGTGTCATTGCCTGAGAGCAGCTTGACAACCGCACGTTATAGTCCTCTCTAACAGATCCATTCTTGTATGGGTGTCGTGTGTGTGTGTGTACCATAATTGACCTTTGTTTGTTTAATGTCCCCATTTTTGACCTCTTGTAACACTTGACACGTTGCTATACCTTATCTTTCTTTAAATTGAAATAATTTAAAAAGCAACCAGCTCTACCATTTATTTTCACGATACTCCAACCTAACTGCATAGCATTACTTGCATCGTAGCTTCATCACAATTGCATACATTAACCTTGCTTACTGTTCAGTGCCCTTGTCCCAACCAATGCCGGTTCCTTCCTCATTAGATCAATTACAAAACGATGCAATCCTACACCACAACCAGAGATATCACAACAGATACAATACAATGTTTTATTTTTGTCAAGGTTTCAAGAAAGGCAGTAAACACCTTTGATACTGACCACTGGGGACACTAGAAGGTTGCTGGGAAATTCTAGCAATATAATACTATTTATAACACTAAATGTTCTATTCTAAATGCAATAACTTCAACATCAACCATGATGGCTTCCTTCCACAGTCAGTAGGAACCTAATCAGAACTCAAGTTAATTGTTTCCTATAAGATTAATTAATCTGTACCTAGCACAGGCATCTGATAAATAAAAGTTATTTCAAAAGGCAGAAAAGGCAGAGCTAGCTGCCCTTAGTGGTGCCATCTCAAATTGAACAGAGTTTTATTTACAAATAGGTCATTTTCTTTGTCCCTATGTGTAGGTGCTTTTCATTGTGAGTGTGTGAGTCTAAGAGAGAGAGTTTGCTAATTTAAACATATAAAGCAAATTGCAACTTGCATCTCTGCTAAATACTATGAAAGTTTATACCATAATTGGAATGAAAATTATACCATAATTAAAAACATTACACTATCATCCCAACATAGTTCAGTAAGTAATTAGACCAAAGATTTAAGCACAGCAATTAAAAGCTAGACCTGTAATTAGACCTGTATAATATATAATTCCAATTCACCCCCTTTAGCATTGCTGTTAGATAGTTAGTTGACACAAAGATTCATTTTTATTGTTATGATAAACTGGTTAAGGAATTCCGTAGTAATTTTAGTTAAAAGAACAATATGTGAGGCAGCCTAGGAGACCTTGTGGGAATTGGCGCCAACTCATTGTTGACAATAAGCCAAACATGAATATTAAGGCAATATTAAGGCAATATGTTCCAGGATAGAATGTAGTTTTTGGATCATTTAAACCCTGTACTGAATGCAATTCTACATGGTAATTTGAACACATTTATTCTTTCTGTTAAGATAATATAACATGATGAAATCAGGCTGATTTATAGTCCAAATGAAAATAAGTGGGTCCAATTGCCCCTGCATGTTTGCTTCAAGTTCAACTTGACTTTCACAGCTGTAAAGTTTATCAAGGATCGGGACCTTGATAGAAAGTCAAGTAGCCGTGGTTTCAACAATTAATATGGGCACCATTGCTATCAGGTTATTTTAAGTGAATTTATTGGAGACTAACCAAGCTGAGGATCAGGAAGTGAGAGAGAGCGAGTGACAATAATTAGCTGTCTTATTATAAACAATAATATTTAAAATATATCTGTTTTAAAACAATCAAGCAGTGTTTTTTTTACCTATTCCTCTGAATGGGAAAATTGTGTAACTTTGATTCTGATGTAGATATCTTATTAATTATTAAGTAAGTATTCATTCATTCAGAGTGTATATACTGTATGAAAGTAACAGAGACAGCTTTCCACAGGGCACTAGAAATATGTCAAATTATGGTCATGGGATATAAAATGTTCATAACATGAACCAGGGCCGTCACTAGAAATCCAGGAATTGGGGTCTAAGCATCTTTTTGGGGAATCTGGGTATACTCCCCCTGGAAGGTTTTATTAAAACGCCCAATACTTTCTTATATCATGTATATCTTGAGTAACAACAAGTGTAAAATCGATCAAAATAAAGTTATTTTTAGTTAAGGTTGGTTCATAATGTGTGTTAGACACTGATGTAATATGACTTCCTTAAAATCCATCTAAATAAATAAATTAATGTCCCCATCCATCCAACCTCAACAAAAGCCATAACAATGGGTGTACTGTGTAGCCAAAATTTTTTATGGATTTTATTTTGAGAGAGAAAAAAATAGAAATCATAAGACATGCAGGTGATATTATTCTCGTATGAAAAAACGCTATTGGATTTTCACAAATTGCTGCTCACATTAAACAATTCTGACACATAGAACATCTTAAACAGTATCTTCCACAATGGGACAAAACTAAATTAATCTTGTGAGCACATTCTAATAAAAAACTGAACAATAATTAGGAATAAAATTTGATGCAACAGTAAGATCCCAAACCAATATATTTGCTGTACAAATGTAACTGGAAAGGTAAACATCAGCTTGCTTTTTTATCACTAACATTCATCAATGCTCACTCAGCCCTGTCAGCCTCCAGCTCCTTTGCCTCATTCTTGTCTGTTGTGTATTGTTAATATTATTCAACTCATATTTACAATAACTCAATAACTCCTAGGTGATTAATCAGTTTAATTTGTTTGAAGATGAGCCGCTGGAGATGCCTCTTGAAGAATTATAAAATATCCATCAAAAAGGTAATTGTTGGTAGCATATCTAGATCTACAAAAAAATGTAGGAACAAGAATGTTCAAAAGTATTTGCAGCAATAAAACATGGATAAATAATGGAAATCGCCTACACAGCAATACAACAGTTAATAGCATTTGACGTTAGAATGTATGGCCAATGATATATTGTCACAGACAAAGATGGACTTTGGCATTTTGTGTCACCGTAGTCCAGCACAGGCATGAAAGTTGACTGAACAATTTGTCTCGTGTTCACAGACATCTCAACTCTACCAGAGGCTCCGGGACCTTCCTCCTTTCAATAGCTCACTGACGCCAGCAAATTGCATACAATATCCAATTCATTCATCAGTTCGGTTCAATATAGTGACTTTAGCGCCACTGGCAGAGTGTTCAAATACATAAAGATGTTTAAAACGTACTTCACCCAAGACTACACTAAAATGTACTGAACTACAATGAAAGTGTAACTCCCTGCACAATTTCCAGAAGTGATTTCTCAATAACCCATGATGGGTGATATGAATCTAAAAGACATGTTGAGGTAATGACTAATGATGGATGATATAACTGTAAAAGACATGTTGAGGTAATAACACATGATGGGTGATATGACTGTAAAAAACATGTTGAGGTGATAACCCGTGATGGATGATATGACTGTAAAAAACATGTTGAGGTAATAACCCATGATGGGTGATATGACTGTAAAAGACATGTTGAGGTAATAACCCATGATGGGTGATATGAATGTAAAAGACATGTTGAGGTAATAACCCATGATGGGTGATATGACTGTAAAAGACATGTTGAGGTAATAACCCATGATGGGTGATATGAATGTAAAAGACATGTTGAGGTAATAACCCATGATGGATGATATGACTGTAAAAGACATGTTGAGGTAATAACCCATGATGGGTGATATGAATGTAAAAGACATGTTGAGGTAATAACCCATGATGGGTGATATGACTGTAAAAAACATGTTGAGGTAATAACCCATGATGGGTGATATGAATGTAAAAGACATGTTGAGGTAATAACCCATGATGGGTGATATGAATGTAAAAGACATGTTGAGGTAATAACCCATGATGGGTGATATGACTGTAAAAAACATGTTGAGGTGATAACCCATGATGGGTGATATGACTGTAAAAAACATGTTGAGGTAATAACCCATGATGGGTGATATGACTGTAAAAGACATGTTGAGGTAATAACCCATGATGGATGATATGACTGTAAAAGACATGTTGAGGTAATAACCCATGATGGGTGATATGACTGTAAAAAACATGTTGAGGTAATAACCCATGATGGGTGATATGACTGTAAAAGACATGTTGAGGTGATAACCCATGATGGGTGATATGACTGTAAAAGACATGTTGAGGTAATAACCCATGATGGGTGATATGACTGTAAAAGACATGTTGAGGTAATAACCCATGATGGGTGATATGACTGTAAAAGACATGTTGAGGTAATAACCCATGATGGGTGATATGACTGTAAAAGACATGTTGAGGTGATAACCCATGATGGGTGATATGAATGTAAAAGACATGTTGAGGTGAGTCTATAGGTGTCATTCGGCCATTAGCATAGCTAACGTTATTATAACCAGCTGCTATAAGCTGCTATATATTTCACGGTTGTCTGAAGCGGTGAATCAAAGTCTGACAAATAAATAGTTGTGTTTTGTCATAATAAAATAGCGTGCATGTGTGCATAAGTGCACAGTTGAAATGTCTGTGTTCCCTAAGAAAAAGCAAGCTTTGTTTCTACAGAAGAAACCCACTTTACACTTAAGCTTTTAAACAAGTTAATTGGTATGTTTCCTAAATTAAAGGTCGCTGTCAATTCAAATTGCAAGTTTAGTGCCACCTGCATATTATTAAAATCTT
Source organism: Dallia pectoralis (assembly GCA_029465975.1). Classification (NCBI taxonomy): domain Eukaryota; kingdom Metazoa; phylum Chordata; class Actinopteri; order Esociformes; family Umbridae; genus Dallia; species Dallia pectoralis. The sequence continues at coordinate 12,113,837 of CM055754.1, read as the reverse complement.
ACTGTAGACTGGCCAAGGTAGCGTTACTTGTTGGAGAACAAGCATAAAGCATTGTTTCATTAGCAAATAGGTGGAACGCATAACTATTTCCAGATTGACCAATAGAATGAATATATATAGCAAATAGGACCGGTCCTAGGATGGTTCCCAGCCAATCAGACCTACCTCCATCCAGCACAGTAGATTGCGGTTGGTCAGTAAGATAGTTATACAGCCATACATGCAGCATTGACTTGTGCTGTACGCTTCATTAACTTGTCTAAGTCAATTTAGAGTCCCTGAGCATTTACAATATAATTCACAACTAATGTAGGAGCAGTAACAGTGCTATGATGAGCTCTAAAACCGGATTGATTTGCATTTAAAATACACAAGATACTTAGCCAGGAAGGAGCAAAGCTGCACATTTAGCCTTGAAATTGGGCGACAATTATTGAGATCATAACTATGAGAGGCAACAAACGCAGATTTCCATAAGTTAGGAATAAGTCCTAAAGGGTTTCTGTGGGTTGCTAGACCAGGTTTCAATATGTCTGCCACCATAGATTTCTTATGGTCTACTGTTCATAACGCATCAAGGACTTCCTAACTAGAAAATTGTTTAGAAAACCCAGAACTCAGAACACATGATGGCCTAGCTACTATATGAAATATAAATTGGAATACAATTATGGACTTATGGAATTATGGTATTCCAGTGGTGAATCAATACAAGTCAGATCATCATGTATTTGAGCTATTGTAGCTTACAGAAGATGCAGATGTGGGCACTTTGCTACCCGGGACTCTTCCCTCCTCAGACGGTGATCTAGAGATTAAGGGACATCATCGAAGGAGTGGAGCAGACCTGAAGACTTGGCTTTGCCCTTAGGCTATGCCAGGGATCTTCAACTAGAATCAAGGGAACTGCCAGTGGCTTTCCAGAGGTAGATGTGCCCAGCCAGGGTTAGGTGATGTCATTATGTCCAGTTCTGCTGGTGTTCAAGGCAGCCAAGGAGTTCTGCCGGGCTTCATTCCCCTTGATTTGATGGAGGACAGACACTGTCCCCTCAAGATCCACTTCTCTTTTACTGAGTTGCCGGCAGGAGATTCATCTCACTAAGACTCTGCCTTTTTAGGAGGCTCCTTATATACTACGATTACACGATTGCCTCAACTGTTTCACATCATCTTCTTATTGTAACTTGTCACATCACTATTTTTCCTAAATTGCCCCCTGTCCCAACTTCGTGGGAACGTTTTGAATGCATCAATTTCAAAATACACGGTTACCTTTAAAAAACGATGCAGTTGATTTGGTAAACTTTTACCGCTGCACGAGAGAATTCTAACCAACTGTGCCACAGTCTAGGAGAACGGTGTCTCTGCGGCTGTATGCAAGTCCCTGCAGCGGGTGGTGAAAACCGCCAGCGCATCATTGTGCCCAGCTCACACCTGAGCCATAAACTGTTTGCCATCAGACAAGCATTACAGATCTCTACTCACCAGCAGGCTCAGGAACAGTTTCTTCCCTACTGCTGTTATTATACTTACTAAACTCTGAAATTCTTTGGTAACCTTGCATTCACACTGCTACCTATTTATTTTTTCTGCCATTTGCACAATGTACTGTTGTAGCCCCATTGCTACCTCTTGCCTCCACACTGATAAACTTTACTTGATCTGCCATTTGCACAATACATCCTGTGCTAGCTACACCTCTTGCTACCTCTTGCCATCAAATATCTTGTCTCGTATACGTGTTTTGTTGAAATACAAGCCAAAGTAAATTTTCAAGTAACTCAACTTTGTTTTATAATTAACTTTTACCATACAAAGTACAGATTAATGTAAAGTCATTCAGTGCAAAACATCGATACCTCAGAGTGCATCTGGGTGAGAGAGTAGAGAGACAGAGTACGAGAGTGAGACTACCTCACCCTTGCAGCATGTTCAATGTTCAACTTCAACACAGTCAATGCAATAGCAAGCTGAAAGCTGTGAGTGTGGTTACACTTTCAACACTCGACTCAGGCAACGTAATATGGGTGATGCTAAATGCTATGCTGGACACGGCTAACCTGGGAAACACCTGGTCAAACAAAAATATTACTGCAGCTAATCTATCTTAATAAGAACAGCTAGAACAGTTATTTTCTAGAGTAGTTCATTTGTCACGCTTTGGCACCGCAGGATGGCCGTGCTCGTGAAATCCAACGCCCTCTCACCCTTGTTTAGCGCACGGACACTTGTTTAATTTAGGGCTGGGATATTTAACGCTTTTACGTTACTAGAGAGTATATAGGACAGAAACACCCGATCATTATTATCCGCCAATCCGCGTTACTGCAGTAATGTGCGCCAAATCGGGCTTTTGACCAAACAAGTAATCGTTAACCGATGTTTTAGATACATAGATAGAAACTGCCGCCCGATAAACACAGTAGAAGACGAGGGACTGAAATAAATCATTCCAATTGCATTGGAATCCCCATCATACAATCTACCCTCTAAAACAATTGTTTTGAGACATAACCTGCTGGAGAAAGCAGAGAACGTCACTCTCATGGAGACCCTAACCAACCCGACATAACCAAACTTAATTTCACTTCATTCCGTTTGTCATTCATATTACAAAGGCTGTTATAGACTTCTTTAAAATTAATCTGGCAACTTTACATATAGTGCAATTATTTTGGCCTATAGGCTTACGTTCTAAAATAATCTATCTTTGACATTGATGGTTTCACCTTACACTTTGTCATTTTGTTTTTGAAAATGTTTTATTTCATTTGGACTATTGCCAAGATGATCCAGTATTTTTGATAACCTTCAGGGTTTAAATATATAACTTGCACTTCAACACTTTGTTTATAAAGTTGCTATATTTGATAAGAATGACTATTCTGTATTGTTCACAGGAGAGACTATCATAAAATAATGTATTTAAAATATACTTCATTGTGTTAATTGATTTATTTCATTGTTTCAAACAACTTGGGGAAAATGCGATTAATCGCGATTAATCACAGGATTGTGCGATTAATTAGTTAATTTTTTTAAATAAATTGACGGCCCTAGTTTAATTGTTTCATTGCCCTCACCTGTCTTCCTAATCACCATCCTATTTCAGTTCCTCCGCTCCCAGTGGGTGTCGTCGGTCTTTGTGTGATTTTTACCAACGTCACGTTTGCTTGTCTTGTGTTTTTTCAGTTATAATTACAGTTTTATTGAATAAATGTCATTCGTTCGCCCTGCACATGTGTCCGTCTATACCCATTCGTGACATAATTTTATACATTAAGTTGGAAAATCCAATAAGTTGTATATACAGTATATATGCACATTTTGCCATGTCCTTATTTCAGTTATTTTAAACAATTTAGAAATGAAGAAAAATATTAAAATTGAGTAGTTTTTACTTTTTTATACAAACGTACAGAAATAGCTGTTGGGTAGTGGTACCAAACTCCAGGTACCGGTCTCAGTAACATATTACATGCTTTTGATTCCTTATACTGTATATAACTATGCAGTATTTTTAGCAGCCTGGATAGGACGCTGCAGGGGATACCAAAATCATACAACCACTCTATCTCTAAGACTTTAGACTTGACTTGGACTCTATCTCTTAGACTTTAGACTTGACTTGGACTCTATCTCTAAGACTTTGAGCTAAAGTCAAGTCTTAAGTCTAAGAGATAGAGTCCAAATCCAGTCTAAAGACTTGTGAGCTTCTCTGGCATGCACACAATACTTTTATTGTTTAAGCGTCATCCAGAAAGTTGTTTTGGTAAAGGTTTTAATTATTTGGTAAATAAACCGTATTTATTTTCCAAATTCGCTGTATCACTCATAAAAACAGTGGCTATGTTCATGGACGATACAGCAGAACATAAGTAGCATCAGAGCATCATGTATTTATTCAGACAAAACAATGGCCACTTTAGTGTGCTCATTGCCCTCGCTGCACGAACATGGCATCCCCGTTTGATACTAAGTCACTATATACTATTTTTCTGATCACAGTTGTATGGAGACCTGCAAGGCATTGGTATGCCTAGCTCACATACAAATACAATTGTCAGTGAGATGAGATCTCACACATGTCGAGGCAATAAGCAGAGAGAGCAGCTGCCCCACCTGGATCAAAGAACTTGTTTTCATACATAAGAATGTGGTTTTGATAATTCTGCAGTTGACTAAAGATAATGTTTATTTGATGAATGTGGTAATGACTGGGGAGGTGTAATCGCTTCATTGCTGTCTTGGGAACATTTGTAGACAATAGAAGACTCCTCCGCAGTCTGGCCACCACTTTTCTCCTTTTATATGTTATTACTATTATTAGTATAAAAACACCACAACTAGTATTTTATTGTGTTTAATAATTACAATATGAATTTATCTTTATTACTTAATGAAACACTGAAGACTATAGCAGATACACCTTCGCCACAGCCACCTGTGTTGTTAAACTGTATGGTATCACTAGTGGATGAAGCCAGTCTCAACTCCAACCCTCCCATGTTCACAGATCAGCCAATCTGTCCCAATGTCTTGTAACTATGTTGTTTACTCGTTAAATACATGTCTCCATTAAACCAGGATTTCTCTTTTCATATTTCCTATCCTAAGTGACATACACACATAGACATTGACGTGACAATCGGAATGCATTGACATAGAATGTAATGGCCAAAACCACATACTAGTGCCTATTAAATCCATCACACAACCAGTTGTACCTACACATAAAACAATAAATTAATCATTCTGGCATGTTGGCCGGGCTGGAGGCTGTAGTTTACCATTTAGATTGTTTACAGCCTTCTTGTTTATTCTGTGTAGAACCTTATCAAAAGTTACTGAATCCAATCCTTTTCTTGGCGGCATGTATTTGTCAGGTCTATGTCAAACGCCAGCTGGACAAGCTGCTTTTGTTTTGCCAAACACACTAAGCCTTTGCTCACGGAATTGGCCACATTCTTTAGGATGGCATTGTAAAAGATCTGCTTACTGGAGAATATGAAGTTAGATCTCTTTCAAATGGAAATGGAAGGCCTTCCTGTCAACTAAATGGATTCTTTTATGTGACCCTCCCCAATACCCATAATATTACATTTACTTGCAGTTTATGAAATGTTTAGATGCTGAAACAAACAATAGTAGGTGAGAATGAAATCTGTAAAGGAAGTATTTTACAATGTTACCTGGGGTGCTGGAAAACATGGCATCTGTTTTTCCCATACTGCTAGGCGCTATGGAGAAGCTGAATCAAAGTGATGTGCTGTCTGTCGGATATGAAAACATGTTCCTGTCTGTCGGATATGAAAACATGTTGTCAACTAAAGGCCATTTGGCTCTGTCGTTGCCAAAAAGAAATCTGCATAGCCAGATTAATTAGGAAACCTATGTGGTCTTTAATCGTCAGGTTACTAAATCCGTTCTGATGCATGCTGGTCTAACCAATATACGGGTGCAACCCCCCCTGCAGCCCTGTACACCCCCCCAATTTAAAACAAACACTCAGTGAACGCAGGCAAAAACAGTTCAAAAATCTAAACTTCATTGACTGATGTGGGTCAATATTAAGAGTTCCACAACAGGACTCATGGAAAATGCTTAACTATCATAAGACTTGACAAGAAGTTGTGACGGAATATTGCTACATCCATTAACTGTCAAATACCACTGTCTCGCCAATGGGTCTCGCAGCTTCACAGAAAGTATTGTCATATGGCACCTCAAAGATATACAATGGAGAGTTTACAGTAGGACACGCCGAAGAGGCTACATCACAACATGCAGGTAGCAGGAACAGGAAGCTCTTCTCCAGACACTTCAGCCAGAGTATGTTGGTGCATTTGACAATAACAAACGATCTCATGGTAGGATTGGGCAATGTCTACCATGTTGGGGGGGGGGACTGATATGTGGACGGACGAAAACTAGCAGCGACAATATCTTGCGCCATTAACGAGGACAGCAAAAATTGAATTTTGCAGGATGTGTGCAGGATGTGTGCAGGATGTGGACAGGAAGTGTGCAGGATGTGGACAGGATGTGTGCAGGATGTGGACAGGATGTGTGCAGGATGTGGACAGGATGTGTGCAGGATGTGGACAGGATATGTGCAGGATGTGGACAGGATGTGTGCAGGATGTGTGCAGGATGTGTGCAGGATGTGTGCAGGATGTGGACAGGATGTGTGCAGGATGTGGACAGGATGTGGACAGGATGTGTGCAGGATGTGTGCAGGATGTGGACAGGATGTGGACAGGATGTGTGCAGGATGTGGACAGGATGTGGACAGGATGTGTGCAGGATGTGTGCAGGATGTGGACAGGATGTGTGCAGGATGTGGACAGGATGTGTACAGGATGTGGACAGGATTTGTGCAGGATGTGTGTAGAATTTGTGCAGGATGTGTGCAGGATGTGTGCAGGATGTGTGCAGGATGTGGACAGGATGTGTGCAGGATGTGTGCAGGATGTGGACAGGATGTGGACAGGATGTGTGCAGGATGTGTGCAGGATGTGGACAGGATGTGTGCAGGATGTGGACAGGATGTGTGCAGGATGTGTGCAGGATGTGGACAGGATGTGTGCAGGATGTGTGCAGGATGTGTGCTCATGTAATTTGCACAAACGACGCCCAGTTTCCCATGTGAATATTTGTGCCAGATGCCTTAACACTTAAACTTGTTTTGAGTTCTAAACACTGTCTGTCATTGTAAAACCATGACGCAAGTAGTCATATCTAAAAGCATTGTTGCCTTCTATTTAATCTAATTTAACGAGTCCCAGAGAAGGGCGTGGCAATCTGGTCCCAGGGATAAAGTGGTACTACATAACATCTGGACCAAAATATAGCTTGGGAGATTCAAAATCTACTGACTGGGAACATGCAATAACAAACATCTTTGCATGTGTATTCCAATATAACTTCTTTTTCAAATATAGTTGTAAATATATTACAATTTGTAGATTTGTTTGATGGAAATTTTACTAAAGTTCGTTGGACAAAACTCAAAATTACCAATTTGTGTTTTCATCTTTTTCTGGAAATTTGACCATTTGATATTTCAATACAGCTTAAGTGGACGTCGTCATTTTAAAAAATAAATGTATGGATTTCATTGAATGAAACTATGACTTTATTGTAATTGCTAACCCTTAATGTTCTTTCATATAGTTATTGGACATTGATAGTGAGACCTGATAAATGACTCCCATCAACTTATCCTATTGAGAATTTCTATTTTAAGTGTGCTTCCTTGCTGAGTAAAGATGATTAGCAGTCTTTAATAACCAAATGAACTGGTTAACTTTAAATGTACCTTCTTTCAACAGCTGTTTGTTGGATAGACTGTACAGTCATTAGAAAAGTAATTACACCACTGGGATATGTGCATTTTTCTACTCTCTCTGCACAACCAACAACTTTTCTTTCAACTTTTAAAACAAATTTGCTACTTAAATAAATACATAAATACAATTTCATTATGCAGAAATGTTGGTACACGTAGCTATACCATCACGTAAAATTGTAATCAGGTGCGCATGATTAGCAAATCCTTGAGTGTCCAGCCTTCCGAAATTGAAACTTTGTCTGGTTTGTTCTTAGACATGTGTGTGTGTTGTAGCAGATCATGCCAAAATCAAAAGAAATAAAGTATTGACGTCTAGGGGGAAGGACAATGCTACTTCCAAGCAAGTTGAAGTACATCGTTCCCGTGTCTAATGGATAATCTGCAAATGGAGAACATCTCAGACCACTGGCAATATACATAGTAGAGGTCATTAAAGGGTAACATCTCAGTATCTCCAGGCCTCTCTTAAGTTTACATTGATTGTGGCAAATTACAAAGAGACAGCACAAACTCTGTTTACAGTGGAGGTCAGGAAGGAATAAGCATCTGCTCTAGCAAAGAATAGTAAGACACAATATCAGAATCAAGTTTATTACAGACAAGAGGCATGTTCCTTAGACTCACCGCCGTGGGGAAAATTCTGTTCTTGTGGCGGGATGTTTTGGTCTTGATAGACCGTAGCCGTCTGCCATAGTGGAGAGTTCTGATAGTCCTTCATTCTGATGGGAGGAGTCTGCCTCCTTCTTTGCTGCTCGCCTTAGTGACCTGGCTTTGAACAGCAGCTTACATCCTATTAGAGCGGATGATGCGTTGCAGTCTGTCCTTATCCTTGACAGTGGCTGGAGCGTACCAGACGGTGATGGAGAAGGTCAGGTTGGACTCAATGATGGCTGTGGAGGCATTTATCATCATGGACGTTGGTAGGTTGTACGTATTGAGCTGCTGCAGAAAGACAACACCTGAGTTAATATTAAAACCTTGCCAGAGACTGGCCTACTGGCATTATTGAGTTAACGATGAATTACATTTTGTACCGCAAATTCTTATTCATGTGGAGAATATGAGTTCCTCTGTCAAAAATCTTATGCTTGTAAGAGGGCAATGATCCAAAACAAACAGAAAAACAGGGTTCAGGTAAATGGATCATCAGATAAAATTATAACTGATAATCAGTAATTAAACTGTACAGCATCTAAAAAACAGTTTTGGAACTGAAAATGTGTTACCCTTATTTTTCAACTCAAGATTGTTGATGAATAAATCATTTCAAAGTATGATGTCAAAATGTTATTTGTTAAATTAGATGACCGTTAACTGTTAGTAGTGTGGAATTGAGGATACATGTTCATAAGGACAAGTTTCCATCGTGTGAACTTCCATTTTCACAGCTGGAGATAACACTGTTGTTTCATTATGACTGCAGACACTTCAGAACGATCATCCATATTAACAGTGTGATGTCACTTCCATGAAATGATTTGTCATTCTGAACATCCCATTGACCATAGACAATTGATTTATTCTGTATTTGCTCTAGCCATAAAGTCACGATTAGGGTTGAGGCCAGAGTTCGGGTTATGCCTGGCGATAAACTGAAACTAGTTTTAAGGGGATACCACTACTGAGCCAAGATGTGAAGATGAAGGTCTAGGGTTAGGGATGAAGTACGTTTTGCATTGAGGTTAAATTTAGGTTTGAAGCCAGGTTCAGGGTTAGGGTAGATGATATTCGCTCAACGATAGAGGCTGGAAACACAATTTATATGATACTGTTAACATGATAATTATTGAAGACGTATTTTACAATATAAACTCGATAAAACAACATGACTGGAATTTAGCTCCAACTCGATACATTTTTAATTAAACTTGAAAAGGATTCCCAACAGAGCAATAATAGAGGTTACATTTACCTCTATATAAGTAAATAATTAAATGTCCCTATTGACTAATTCTATTCAATGTTACTTATTAGCATTTTAACAAACTGATAGGACACATTAGGATAAAGTATAATTGTGCCATTATTTACACTTTGTTTGCACACGACAGCCTAAGTGTATGTGAGACTAAATGTGCCATATTATGGAAAATGTGTTTGCATTGCACTGCAATTGCAATAGTGGTTTGTGAGTTTAAGTTAGGTTGAACACTTCTGATTTGACCGCGGCCTTCTACACTGAGAACACTGTGATAGACACTTGACAACCAACTAACAATGCTGTTTAGATGTGAGCTGTCAATCAAGAAACACAGGGAAAAGAGTGTTTTTGCTTCCGCCACATTGCTAGGGAACCATGTTACTTTTGTGGGTTACTTCTAAATTGCATCACTGCTGCCAGGGCATCACGTTTGAAAAAGTTGTACGTATTAATAATTTTACAATGAATATGCTGCTGCTGTGTTTCCTCTATGGGTGGAAAAAATAGCCGGAGGATTTTCAGTCTGTTCAGAAACAGGATGTGTCTTCTATAACTCAATGGCCAGTACATGTCCAAGTCATGGGGAGTGGTGTCAAAAAGTATTTGGAAAACCATAGACATAGTTGTTTACTGTTTTCATTTTGATTTAATATTCAATCAAATATATGTGTAAGGTTGTTTACAGTGGCTTGTGTAGTTTGCAAAGGCTGGACATAAAACACACAGCTTAACACATCCTTCCCACTTTCCTCTGGTGCAACAATTATGCATGCCTGATATTAATTTAATCCTGAAACACCCAAGCCAAAACTGTTAATAAATGTAGGAGCCGGTATTCAGCTAATTGCCAATCAGACCAGAAGGTTTTTTCAGTCTGATCAAATAACCGCTGATGGTAATTATCGTATAGCAACACTGGATCTCGTGCCTCTGCCACTTGATTGACGGCTCACATCTGAAGCGAATTGTTAGTTGGATGTCAAGTGTCCAATCACAGTGTTCTCAATAGCACTGCTGTCCAATCACAGTGTTCTCAATAGCACTGCTGTCCAATCACAGTGTTCTCAATAGCACTGCTGTCCAATCACAGTGTTCTCAATAGCACTGCTGTCCAATCACAGTGTTCTCAATCAGAGCAGCTCAGCCGAAGTAAAAGTCACACCCTCTAATTGCATTTACAAACACATTTAATGAGTTCATTATATATTTATTTTAATTTAGTACTCCAAGTAACCCACTAGATTAAACACAATATCCTGGTGAATAATGATCGTTTCATGCTGGTTGCAGAACCACACCTGAGAACACGTTCATCTGTGAACAAATAAAAGGTAAACCGACCGTCACAGCCCATACTGAATATGTGTTTATTGTTGATTAACTGTTTTATTTACTGGTCTGTTGTTGTTTATTCCTGCTGTTGTGTTCAGTGTCATAGTGTAGACCATAGGAATACGTTGTTTCTGTTAGAGGGATAGTCTGATAAAACACTCTCCGCTAATTCCCTTTCGATTCGGTTGCTGCATAGCCTTTCCCCGCACATGCAGATGTTATAACGTTGAACCGTATTAATACCACTTAGTAATATGAATTTAATATATCACCCTACGTATGCACTTGAGGTTAGTGTCAGCAGTTGATTTTAGAAAAATACTGCCATACAATGGGAATTGAGTTTGCAAGCTCTTCAGTAAGCCTGAGTTGGGCCCAATCCTCATTCATAAAACATCACGTCAACATTTCAAATCTCCAAGGAGTTAGCCATCCCCTGCACGCGCTGAGTAATAACTGTTTCATTGCCCTGTGAAGGCATTAATGAATGAATAAATGAATGAAAAAATGAATTAATTAAACATTTTCTTGACTTGGAATATGTATGGGTTCCCACAAGTGGAGCATATTAAATATGTAAAATATTACAGAACGTTGTCAGGCTATATTAAGCAGGCAATCACACAGCATATGCATGGCTTTAGTGATTAATATCCAATGAAGTCACTAATAAAAAGACCACTAAGTGCTCAATGACTGACTTTAAGAGATGTGCTATTTATAAGTTTATAAACCATTCAATATCCAAAATAGTGATTGGCAGAAATGGCCATTAAATTAAAAATACCATATATACTACTTATATACTATGCACATGACAAATTGCATGGCCATTTCTCAAACCTTACACCTGGTCTTATGGCCAGATACCACATCCACAGATTTCGTATTGCTTAGTTAACAAATTGGAATTGACATTGAACTGGATTATTTATATATTTTAAGTTCAATTATACAATGTTTGAATATGCTTATCCTGGGAGTACACCAAATCCTTCAATTCAGTCCTTCAATTCAGTGAAAAAGCATTTTTTACCTGTCTGATTATTCATAAACTGTTATTTGTCTACATTCCTGGTGTATTAGTCCACATTTGTGTTTTAAAAAAGTATAGTAACATCAGCAATTAATAAACTTCATGAGTATTTTTAAGACGCCCCGCTGCCTCTCTTTGTCAGTGACTGTTTGTCTTATGACCAGGAATTGTTTAAAGACATCTTACAAAATACGATACAACTGTATATTTCTTCCAATCCAATGTGTGTCACCTTCTTTTAAAACAAGTTGACACGTTTGTACAGGCAGGACCCAGAGGCTGAGCTGAATAACACAAGTTATTTTATTCAAAGGCGAACTTGCTCACAATGCTTTGAAAGTAGCAAACATGAACAGCAACATCTAACAATGACTGTCAAGAAACACCAGGACAGGAATAACATAAAGAGGGGTTTGATGAGGGGAAAATGAGATATAGGAGAAGACTAAACTGAACACAGGTGAAACCAATCAAAGAACATAGACACAAACCTAAAAGACACTGAACATAGACATCTTACAGCAGGGACGACACAGGTCGTGACCGGCTCTTACACCAGATGTGGAAAAGGGAAAGTAACACGTACGGATAATGGGCTGCCCTTGTTGAGGTGAACATGAGCCAAAGCATACAGCAAAAAGCACTCACATACCCTGTATAGTTTCTGTTTTGACCAGAGAAAAAATACAGAAAATGGTTTCTCTGTGGAAACCTACATTGCTTATCTCACATATATAAAAACAGGCCTCTGGTGGGCAAAATGCTGTTTTGACAATGGCTAACTCCATTACGTGTTTTAATTTCAACTTCATTGGCTAATCTTTCACGGTGAGTCATCTCATGTCCAACTGGGTCATCATGTCACATAAGGGTGAGCTGTGTTGTCACAGGGTGTTAATGAAGAGCACCTCTGTGTATCATCAACATGTGCTCCTAATCAACATGATACACAGAAGTGCTCTCCCCCTGACACCCTGTGACAACACAGCTCACCAATACGTGACACATCACAATAGATCAACCAATGGAAAATAAAAGAATTAACCAATTCCAATTTGACATCAAATCAATACAACTGCTTATAGGCACATACACACGACTATTAGACATTGAGTATGCAGGGATGTCTTCTTTATCGTTGTACAGCCACACAGTGTGGAGTGTGGAACAGGAATAATCTATAATAGTGGCCCATAGTGGTAGAAATGCCATATTAATGGTGGTATTTCCAGCATTATAATGCTGATTTGGCTCAGCTTTTGATAACGGATAATCAAATTGGAGTAAAGATTACACTTATGTGTAGTGCCACGTTTTAGTGGTTCCTGACTCTATGAACGTACGCAGTTCCCTGTCATAGGGTTCCACCTCCACCCATAATTGCTTCATGTTCCTTTTTTACTATATTCCATTATGATTTCAACTGTCAATAAAATATAAAAAAATACATAAGGTGAGTTAATGTCCACTGACGTCCCAGTTGGAGTCAGATCTCAACCAAATTAAGTTTAAATCTAACCTAGTTTGCTTTTTATGAAGACGTTATTTGGCAAGTATGACTGGGAACACATAATTCTCACCCACAACCTGGGAGCAATTACGATAAATTAGCTTGCTCTGATTTTTCTAGCTCAGGAATGCAATCTAGTGAGCTTTGGTTGATGTTTACATGCCTTAACCACTAAAGCCACCCGGCTAAAATGACACAAGCCCGAAACGGCACTTTATCAGGTACTTAAAGAAGCAATAATGGGAATTACTCAATAATAGGCATACCTGAACGGAAAAAGGAAATAGCCCTCAAGCTGAACACAACATATTTCAAACCGGGCCCAACGGCCATTCTCCCCATATACATGGCATTCATGTGAAATGGCGGTCGAACTGGATTCCCCTGTGCGCCATAAACCTCAAGTCAATATGCCCATATCTCAATGTGGGGTAGCAGGAAAGTGGGAGGCTCAAACCACTCTGTCCCCCCTGGCCTTTCCAGGACCCTAGCCTGTAAACTAAGAGTGACAGCTCAAAATGGGCTTATCAGCTGGGAGGCTGGATAGAGATGGCACTTAGCAGATTCCCTTTGCCAGCCCTTTTTCGCCCTCACCAGGCCTCTAGTTGCCTCCCCAACAGCAACCCCCTGGTGTCTGTCGTCCTGGAGGGTTTGGATTTCTATTGATTGGCACTGCTGACAGGTTGCGAAAAACATCCTGCGACGGCGAGGGGAAATTAATGTTGTCTGCTTCCTAATTAGCCGCGGCGTCGCGCTGCTGAGTGTATATTCTCTCCCCCCGAGTTGTGTGCCCTAATTGGGAGGTGGGAAGGCACGGGAATTCTGGACAGTCCACCTCAGATATGCGATATCATATCTTGCCAATGTTTCAAATGAGGTCACCCCTCCTATTGATAAGTGAAACTATTAGTGTAATAGCATAATATCAGCTGAATATGTATTAGGAAAACAGTGCATCTACTGTGTGTCAATATATGTAGAAATAAAACGTTTTGCAGATGCACTGTATATGTACATTTAGCAAAGCGACATTTCTACTAAATCTCATAACACCACATGACACCACATCTGTGGCACGTCCTGCTTCCTGTCCTTAGCATAGCACTGCTCTTGACTGAACATTGCCCCCAGACCAAACTAACATTACGTAATCGCACAACGCTCATCTAACTAATGTTTAAAACCCCCTGCCAGCAGTTGGCAAAGTCATCACCAGTAATGGCACATGCTTATAGTTGGATAGGCTCAGATGTGCAGCTGTCTGTGTCATACCCAGAGATACTGCTAGAGATACTGCTAGAGATACCGCTAGAGATACTGCTGGAGATACCATTAGAAATACCGCTAGAGATACCGCTGGAGATACCGCGAGAGATACCGCTAGAGATACCGCGAGAGATACCGCGAGAGATACCGCTAGAGATACCGCTAGAGATACCGCTGGAGATACCGCTAGAGATACCGCTAGAGATACCGCAAGAGATACCGCTAGAGATACCGCTGGAGAATGCGCTAGAGATACCGCAAGAGATACCGCTAGAGATATCGCTGGAGAATGCGCTAGAGATACCGCTGGAGATACCGCTGGAAATACCGCTAGAGATACCGATAGAGATACCGCAGGATATACCGCCAAAGATACCGTTAGAGATACCGCTAGAGATACCGTTAGAGATACCGCTAAAGATACCGCTGGAGATACCGTTAGAGATACCGCTGGAGATACCGTTAGAGATACCGCTAGAGATACCGCTAGAGATACCGCTGGAGATACCGCTGGAGATACCGCTAGAGATACCGCTAGAGATACCGTTTGAGATACCGCTGGAGATACTGCGAGAGATACCACTAGAGATACCGCTGGGGATACCGCTAGAGATACCGCAAGAGATTCTGCTAGAGATATCGCTGGAGAATGCGCTAGAGATACCGCAAGAGATACCGCTAGAGATATTGCTGGAGAATGCGCTAGAGATACCGCTAGAGATACCGCTGGAAATACCGCTGGAGATACCGCTGGAGATACCGCTGGAGATACCGCTAGAGATACCGCTAGAGATACCGCTAGGGATACCGCTACACAGCGTCATGGTTTGTCCATTGGACTGACATTACCTTCATCCTTTGTATTAGATTGGGATACAGTTTTTCTACAGTGTGTTGTGTTTCTTTTAACCCTAACCCTAACCCTAACCCTCAGCTCTGCTTCGATGAGAACGCTTGGCGTGGACCTCAGAGACAGTTCTAGGGTCGCTGTACTGCCTCAGCTACAGTGTCAACTCTTCATTACAGTGTTTGCACTTGGATGACAGCAGAAGGAACAACACTTTATTTGCTGCAACAGGGTTGTGGTAGCTGAGTGCCAACCAGCCCAGCAAGTCACACCGTTGCATCAGAAACCTAAGAACAGGGAGTGCATGGGGAATATTTCAGTACCAGCCGACCAGCTCCTATGTCTGGTCCTGTGACGCCCTAAATAATAGCCTTCTCCATCAGTTGGCTAGTGTTAGCGCACACTATCGTGTCGATGGCAGTGTGTCCTCGTCACGCACACATACACTGATCCGGCAGAACTCTTTTAGAGCATAAGCTAGACCACATGTGTCTGCAACCGATCACTCAGTGGTACAATACTGTAGGGAAATTAACATTCACACAGACAGTTCAGCTAGTAACGGCGTGGGGACAAAGAGAAATCCATGTTCCATAACCTTAATCTAACCTTAAGCTCAATATCCTAAGCTTTATACCTGAACATAAACGTGCCATATTGCCTGACACAAACCATAAATTTAACTGGTAGTACCAAACCCTTATTCAAAATGGGAGTTTTACCCAACACCTAACCCCTAAACCGGATTTGTTTTATACCAGTGGAGATCCCCAACATGGTCAATTTACTAACCTTATGTATGTCCATGCGTTCACACATGAACACACACCTCTCTAAAGTGAAAAACGGTAGCAGATGTGGGATGAATATGCAGGACGTGATAAGATCTGCTTGTCGAATTGCCAAGCTTTATCTAAAATGTGTTTTAATCAACCCTTATGTATGTCTCCTCCATGAAGGTTGGGTACACAACAGAGTAAACTGAAATTACCTTGACCTTACAGCAGCTTCTGTTTCCCAAGCTTCCTAGGTAAAAAATATATATTAAATTAGAATTACCTGAAATAAATCATGTAATTCAATTTGAGATGGCCACCATATTAGAGATTGTAGACCTAACACTCTGAGCTGAAAAGACAGAATTTTCTTGACTTCATGAAATAGCTGTGTGCTATTTGTTTTTGTCCAAGTTATATCAAAATCGGTTGATTAATTCACCTTTTAATAATGGAAAATGACCTTCTATTTTCTTCTGTTGTGTTGGAACATAAAACGTGTTATAATTGAATTAGAACGACCACAGCAATAATGAATACATTCCGTTGATTCCATATCCTCAATTCAATCAATAATCCAAGATGGCGCCTCTAAGCTGCACGTTTATGTTTGTTTTTTGTGTATAAAACCAGTGTATTGTGACAATTCTCTTTTAAAGAGAGGTGATGCTAAACATTTGGGAAAAGAACTCCTATGGATCTACTCCCTGAAATACTGTAAATTCCCGATATTGGAAGTTACTCGACTTCTCACTCTATCGGGCGGATCGGAGCTCAGATGTCTCAGGCAATTCGAAAGATTGTGGAATCTGCTTCTACGCCAATGACAAATGGGGCAACTTCATAACAGTCATCTCACTGTACTCTTCTCCAGAACTGGAATATTTTTTCATTAACTGCAAGCCATTTTACAGTCCGTGGGAATTTTCATCATTCATTCTGGCTGGTGTTTACATTCCTCTGCTTGGTAACGTGAAGGAGGCTCAAATGTTGATAGCTGAACAAATACTGGCAACTGAAGGGCTTGGCTACTATAACAAATGTAATCTTAGCCAAGAGCTTCCCAAACACCAACAATTTATTAAAATTCTGACCAGAGATGCAAACACTTTAGACCACTGTAACGGTACTGTGTAGAATGCCTTCCATGCTGTGGTCTGTGCTGCACTGGGCTTCTCGGATCACGAGATGGTCCACCTAATTCCACCGTACAGGAAGCCAAAGAGTCTCTAGGTGATTGTCTGGAGTGTACTGATTGGGACATCTTTGGGGCCGCCACAGACAACCTTGATGAGTAAACTGATGCTGTGACATCATATATCAGCTTCTGTCAGGAGAGTTGCATCCCAACTCAATCCAGGGTTCACTACAACAGTGACAAACCCTGTTTCACAGCTGATCTTAGACGTCTGCGGGCAATCAAGGATGAGGCTTTCAGAAGGCGTGACAGGGACCTACTCAGATAGGGTAAGTACAACTTCTCAAAGGCAGTGAAGGTGGCTATTGGCTAAAGGCTTGCATTGGGAGAAACGTGAACAACAGCTTGCAGCGAATGTCACTGTTGCGGTCTGGATGGGGATTAAACACATAACAAATAACAAATGCAAATCACCCCAGGCCATCAATGATCTGTGACTTTCCAACGACAGAACCAGTTTTACTGTGCCACCACCATCAGACCGTGTTCACCAGGGCTCACCCACAATGGCATCAATCAACACCATTCCTGAAGCTATCGTAAGACTCTCTATACTGGAGAGGGATGTAAACAGACTATTCAAGTGTCAAAAACCAAGAAAGGCAGCTGGTCCTGATGGTGTCTCTGCCTCCACCATCAGGCACTGTGCTGATCAGGTATCTGCAGTGTTCACAGACATTTTGAATAAATAATTGCCTGCTTCTAATCCTCCACCATCATCCCAGTACCCAAGAAACCAAAGATCAGAGGGCTAAATGACTACAGACCAGTTGCCCTGACCTCTGTGGTTATGATGCCCTTTGTGCTCCTTGTGCTGTCACACCTCAAGACTATCACAGATCCTGGACTAGACCCATTGCAGTTTGCCAACAGAGCCAACAGGTCTCTGGACGACACAATCAACAAGGCTTTCCACTTCATTCTCCAGCATCTAGACTCTCCCAGAACCTACGCCAGAATCCTGTTTTTGGAAAGCTCTGATTTCAACACCAGAATCCCAGCCCTTCTCCAGCATTAGCTCTCCACCATGGGGGTGCCCGTGTCAACATGTAAATGGATCACAGACATTCTCTCCAACAGGAGGCAGGACCTGTCGGACCCATTGACCATCAGCACTGGCACCCCTCAAGGCTGCATCCTGCCCCTTCTCTTCTCCCTGTACACAAACTACTGGTCCTCCAGTCACCACTCTGTCAAGCTTCTGACACCACATTCATTGGTATAATCTCTGACGGGGTGAGACCGCCTACAGGGGTGTGTCCGGCTAGTGTCCTGGAGCAGTCTCAACAACTTGGATCTCAATCCTCTAAAGACAGTAGAGATGAGAGTGGACATAAGCAGAAGCCCAGCTGACCTTTGTCCCATTGTCCCGATGGGCTCCCTGTCAACTTAGTGGAGTCCTTTTGCTTCTTGGGCAGCAGGAATGAAAGGACCTCAAGTGGGAGCTGAACATCACTTCTCTCACTATGAAAGCACAACAAGTACGTATTAACCAACGTCCACTATGATTATTGCCTACACAGAGTCCATCCTCCATCACCATCTGGTAAGCTGCAGCCAGTGTCAAGGATAAAGACAGACTGCGACGCGTCATTAAAAATGTCTGTTCTAAATGCTGAAGCTGTGGGTCTGAACAAATTCCTTGTGTAAACAAACATGGTGAATAAATCTGATCCTGAGTCTGATAGCCTTATCAGGTTTCAACACTTCCCCATGCAGATGTAGCATTAGCATCAAATTAATTATTCATATTGACTTCAGTGGTACTGTGTGCCACAGATTACATTAATTGGAGTTTGTTTTAGACCAACGATCTTCCTATGTGTGGGTTTTGTCCTGGTTTCTTCTAAATCTCTATTCTTTTTTTGAAGGTGCTACAAAGCCATGGTGTTGAAAGTGTGATCGACTGGAATTGAACTGAGGTTGCAAAAGACTGATCTACTTCCCAGCTTATAGGGCTGTAGACATTAGCTTGCAGATCAAACAGAAGCCTTCAGCGAGGTTCTACGCCAGGTTTCCCATTGCAAAAGCTCAGTTCATTGACATAACGGGATTCTCAGAGGTATTGTTGCGTTCACAGACTACTGGCATCCTATTGCTTTGGGATGTGAATGTAGTTGTCAACTAAGTTCTCACAAATCTTAATATTATTTTACAATTGACATTATCTGCTACCCCCCACGCCCAAATAACTGCTAAATGATTTTTTGAAGACTTTTGCTTTTTTATGACCTTATATCCTCGCTCTCTCTTTAGCTTACTCGCCTTTTCACCTAAGTCGCTCTTTTTCTCTCCCTTTTTTCTCACTTCCCCCCAGTGGACTGTGGCCTCACCTTATTCCCCTTTCCTTCATCTGCCCTCATCTTTTTCATTTACAGCCAGCAGAGGCAGACTAGATAATGAAGAAAAGGGCTATAAAGTAGAGGAACGGCCCTAAGGCCAAGAGAGACCCTTGAATTGGCACAGAGAGATTGGAAAACCACTAACAGCTCCGAAGGTAGACCAGGAGCCAGAAAAGGACTGGAGCAACGGAAAAATATTTGGTTGAGACTTGTGCACAGGCCCGTTGTATATAAATGTAATTAAATTAAATTCACCCCAGCCCACGTAAAAGACACCACAATCTGCTAGAGGAAGAAAGAAATACGTAAGTACATAAAGAAACAAATAAAAGTAAAATAACTCAAATAATGTCCAGAGGGCTCAGCACGGCACAGACCGAATGCAACCAAATTGTTTTGAATGCTGAGAACAGCACTTTTTTTTGCTGCGGGTGTATATGGAAACGTGACACAAATCAGTTAGAAAAGTATGTATTTACTGTGGGGAGTTGCGAGAGACTTGGCTGCTTCACACAAACTACAAAGAGCAATTTTTTTTTAGCTTGCTCAGGATCCTTGGTTTCAGTGGCAAATTGAAAGACTGTGATATTTCTAAACGGTGAGTTAGTATATTAAGAATGTCAAAACTCTGTGCAGTTGACAAGGCGATGGTTGCAGGTTTGATGTTCAAATGTGTAATTCCATTTTGCAAGTTTGTACATTTATGTACGTGCTTACAAGCTTATCTGTGTTTTTTCGTAAGTGAAAATTCATTTCACAAGCAAGTGACAGGGGGTAGGTAGTCTTGACCAATCAGTTGCATTTGTGTTTTTTACAACCAATACCATTGGTCTGAAAGTCCATCAATCTAATGAAAAAGAGATTTTTTTCCAGAAGACATTTAGATTTCTGAAATTGTTAAAAAAATAATGATCTACATTGAACTTCTTCTGTAAGATGTTATTTTCTAAACGAGTAAGCGGCACAGAGCTGTAGAACATTCCTTTAATTGCTTTCTTGCCAAACTTACAAACTCCAAAATAGCAAAACAACAAAAGAAAAGCAAAAGACTGAACTGAAGAGCACATAACTCAAAGACAATTATCCACTAAGTGGAAACCAAACAGTCAACTCAAATAGGCACCTCAATTCTGATAAGGGCAACACAGGGCAGCTGCCACTAATTGGGGGGACGATATTAACTTAAAGATATTCTAGAAGGCCTCCTGGCTCTCATGCCCTGTTAGTCCACTAGGGCCACCAGAGTCTCCTAGAACCTGACATCAAGCTTCCGATATAAATGATTGAAAATACTGTGGCATCTTTGGCAACGTACACCTAGCCCCTGGCTATTCCAATTTGGGGCAGGGTTGCCTTCTTCGGCCCCAGGTTGTGACTAGCAAAACCCTTCATGACCACACATACTTTATATCACAGAAGGCTTAATTCTGAGGCGACATTTTACCCTGGTAAAGGTCCCAAAATTCACAAGTATGCTGGTCAGATTTTGCTTTTTTGTTATGTACAGTTTATATTCTGAATTGCAATCATACAAAATCATCATAAATAATATTTATTAATAATATTATTTACCTGCAACCTGCATACATATTGACAGCCAGGGTGGAGAACAGAGTGATGAGACTATCTGAGCCTTTTATATTGGAGTAACCATCATAAGTCTGAGTGGAGGATGTATATGATTCAATGTGGGAGTCAGTGGTAGTCTGAGTGGAGGATGTATATGATTCAATATGGGAGTCAGTGGTAGTCTGAGTGGAGGATGTATATGATTCAATATGGGAGTCAGTGGTAGTCTGAGTGGAGGATGTATATGATTCAATATGGGAGTCAGTGGTAGTCTGAGTGGAGGATGTATATGATTCAATATGGGAGTCAGTGGTAGTCTGAGTGGAGGATGTATATGATTCAATATGGGAGTCAGTGGTAGTCTGAGTGGAGGATGTATATGATTCAATATGGGAGTCAGTGGTAGTCTGAGTGGAGGATGTATATGATTCAATATGGGAGTCAGTGGTAGTCTGAGTGGAGGATGTATATGATTCAATATGGGAGTCAGTGGTAGTCTGAGTGGAGGATGTATATGATTCAATATGGGAGTCAGTGGTAGTCTGAGTGGAGGATGTATATGATTCAATATGGGAGTCAGTGGTAGTCTGAGTGGAGGATGTATATGATTCAATATGGAAGTCAGTGGTAGTCTGAGTGGAGGATGTATATGATTCAATATGGGAGTCAGTGGTAGTCTGAGTGGAGGATGTATATGATTCAATATGGGAGTCAGTGGTAGTCTGAGTGGAGGATGTATATGATTCAATATGGGAGTCAGTGGTAGTCTGAGTGGAGGATGTATATGATTCAATATGGGAGTCAGTGGTAGTCTGAGTGGAGGATGTATATGATTCAATATGGGAGTCAGTGGTAGTCTGAGTGGAGGATGTATATGATTCAATATGGGAGTCAGTGGTAGTCTGAGTGGAGGATGTATATGATTCAATATGGGAGTCAGTGGTAGTCTGAGTGGAGGATGTATATGATTCAAGGGTAAGGGTTTGTAAGGGTAATGTTTTAGGCTAGCTTGTAGACCACCGTGCTCAACCCGTCTTTGTTTACGTTCTATATACTGCTTACAGCCACTGGTCGGATGGAGGGCTTCAGACTCCCGTGTAGATCTAACGATCTCCGGAGGAAGGAGAAGCCAGTCTAAAGAAATTAAATAAATAACTACTAATGTTGCATAATCTGGAGAGGCGCAGAGCCTTGCGTTTGCACACCATGCCATCTTGGTCTAATTTGGATAAATATATATTATTATTACTTATTTTTAGCATTATGTAATGGATGCAAATCTAAAAAAACTCTAAACCCAAAACTCACTGAATCTGTTAGTACACTCGGCTCCGTTAACCAAATACATCTAAATCTCTCTAAACCCTCCACTTCCAGGTGGATTTAGACTTGTGCAAAGAATAATGGCATGGCCACCAACATATCTTTACACAGCTAAAGAAGTAGAACCAAAATGAGAGGGGGGAAATCACATTTTGACGCAGTCATTATTCTACTGAGCCATTCAAACTAGTCACTGTACCATATCCACTTGAAAACTGCGTAGATATTAAGGAAAGTCAAACAACGTAAACTAAATGAAGAAGCCTGGAGTTATGGGAGCTGGCTGTTTGTCTAGAAACTGTGGCCCTTTTTAAAAGCTTATTTTTCTTTAGGTGTACCGTTTGGTCTTTGCACTTTATCACGTTTTACTCCAGTTTGTATGCATTATTTGTTGACTTCAAAAAACAATTTGGAGTTGCCTGCTCTCTCTTAAATCCTTTTCATTCAGTCAATACTTCCAGTTCCTACACAAAGGGGTTTCAAAGTGTTATTTGGTTGTTGCCATAGAAAACCTTTTTTATTTTCAGCCCACTATGCTGGGTTTCCTGCTCAACCCTCTGTGGACAGGGTCATTCACTGAACACACAAGTGTTTTACATGGAATTAAAATGGTTCCACAGGGAAGTAAAAAGGTTATGGCTGGAACCGTAACAGTAATATTCAAAGGATTTCCAAAAAACAAAGGCGTCAAACGACAGGAATAACTAAAGGATGCTATTGTTGCTATTGTTTTGTTTCCTGTATATGTCTTGTGACAATGCAGCCGGCGAATAAGTAAAGGTCCCGTTTGTGTTAAGCAGATGCAACCGAAGTAACTAAAAGTTGTGGCAGGATAGTATTACATTTAAAAATATACAAAGTTAATTGCAATGCATCACACATGTTCTTCCCTAATTCAAGACATATTTCCATCACATCCCCCTCCACCCCTCTACAGTGACACAGCTAGTTCATAATATCAGATATTTATCACGGTTGTAGGTTGTAGTGTAGGAGGAAACCAATGGCCGAGCCATATGATCCGTTCAGACAAGTTTATTAAATACAAGAACGTAAAACAAACCGAGAACGGCGAAAAAATGCTAACTGGGTTAACTGAAATAAACAATGCGCATATAGCGTCTTATCATAACATATTCCAAAACCACATGAGCAACAACCACTCACCTCTAATATAATTACGTGACATGTAATAATGCTAAGCATCGGCGAATACTAGTAACAACCCTTTATAGCCCAACCTAATGACTAAAATGCTAACAGCTGTGCAGAAACGTAAACAAGGATGACTGTGCACCACCAAATTAGACCCGTGTGGAAACAAAACCTCACCACTCGTGACAATATTACAATATCCCAACCAGGCAAGCGCAGACATGCCGTCGGTATGTGTTATTCTCAGTTTCTGACACTAAAGTTTAGCATTTTGATTTAATTCAAACTAAATATACCTAGGGATAATATATTTCTAGATTAACATTTTGAAAATGTCAAGAAAAGTACGTGGCTAAAAGTCTACATCTCTAAATGACGATGAAACAAGCAAAGGTTTGCTCGCTAACTGGTTTAATTGATGATGTTAGCCTAATCCCATTATCAGGGACCCCTCACACCTGAGCCATAAACTGTTTGCCATCAGGCAAGTGTTACAGATCTCTACTCACCCGCACCAGCAGGCTCAGGAACAGTTTCTTTCCAACTGCTGTTAACATACTGAACTCTGAAACCCTTACGGTAACCTTGCTCTCACACTGCTACCTCATTTATTTAATCTACCATTTGCACAATGTACTGTTGTACCCCATTTGCTAGCTCTTGCCTACACGCCTCTGCTTGCACATCCTTATACCATATTACATCGTTCGCTTGATTCATGCATCGGCTCACTGACACACAGCCCTGCATATCATTTTTGCATTTCTGGTTGCCCAGGAAAATGACCACATGAAACAATATGAACCATATTGAACAAGGCTTCCATAGAACTTGGTTGAGCATTTTATTAAAATATTTTTTTAATGTTAATCATTGGTATAGGTAATCATTCATAGTTACATATATTTTGGTTTAGTGTAAAACAATGATATTTGGTGCCAAGAGCAGTGTTGCCAACTTAGCAACTTCGTTGCGAGAATTCAGATCCCCATAGCAACACACTTTCAAATAAGCGACTAGCGACAAATCCAGCAACTTTTTCTGGTGTTATTGGATACTTTTGTAGACTCTGAAGAGAGGGCACATATTGTTCGTACTCCTATCAGCGAGCAGCCTACCGTGGGCCCCAACCCCTCGTCCCAAAGCAGTGCCAGTGTGTCTTTTTTTGGGTCACTTTTGCCAGTCTCAAGGTTAGAACTGTGACAAAAATAAATTTTGTAGTTCAAAACATATTTAGGGTATTTTTACTCACTTTCTGTCTCTCTCACAACGTTATTTCTCTCTCCAGCAGCGTCCATCAAAATTACATGACAATGTAAGGTGTTGACGTCATTTAGCGACTTCTAGCAGCTTTAGGGACCGTCAATAGCTACTTTACTTACTGAGGAGTTGGCAACACTGGCCAAGAGAGATCACATTTGTAAAGCAATAGCAAGACAATGGGGATCTATTTAAGGATATGTTCTCTGTCTGGATTGATTTTATAGGGTATTAAATAAAAAAATCCTAGCAGACTTTATATTTTAATACAATTCATTGTTACGATATATATTTTAATGCTATCATTTGTGTGATTAGTAGGAATCCCACAAGTGCTATTTCAGTAAACAAGTTGGCTCCCTGTACAACCGGGTCAGCTCATTATGGTCATCAGAAAGACAAAAACAAGAGGAAACTGGACTGGAAATACTCCAGAACTGTGTGTGAAGGAGTCCTAAAATGATGTTGCATCATGTTGTTCAGTGATGTTTACAGGCCTGACATGCTGAAGTGATATACAGGCCACATGTCTCAGGTGAGCTCTGTATTTCCCCCAGGGGTTATGGTGAGATATGCCTCGTTACAGACTGTGCCCTGCAGAAGTAACTAGAAGCACTGGAATTCGACTGGTGGTTATCACATGGTAATCATTGTTAAAGAAACATCTAAAAAGCCTATCTGTTCTTATGACTGGCTTATTTATCTGTAGCAGAACCACTAAGGACTCAGGGAGGCAGATGAGCAATTATAGCAGCAGTTGCATATTCAAACAACTATATACGTGTGTAGGGGCTACCTTATGTGTGTAGGGGCTACCTTATGTGTGTAGGGGCTACCTTATGTGTGTAGGGGCTACCTTATGTGTGTAGGGGCTACCTTATGTGTGTAGGGGCTACCTTATGTGTGTAGGGGCTACCTTATGTGTGTAGGGGCTACCTTATGTGTGTAGGGGCTACCTTATGTGTGTAGGGGCTACCTTATGTGTGTAGGGGCTACCTTATGTGTGTAGGGGCCACCTTATGTGTGTAGGGGCCACCTTATGTGTGTAGGGGCTACCTTATGTG